>CM024803.1:10294922-10777422 GCA_014281875.1 Nibea albiflora
AGACGAGAGACACAAGCACACTCATTCATTTTAATGATTCATATTGAATCAGCACAAAATATTTATCGTTATAGTAACTTGGCAGTGGCTGCTTCGGAGGAGACTAAGAAATGAAATATTGAGGGAGTGGTGTGCCTGTGTAGAGAAGAACATTATGTAACACAAGGGAACTGAGGGAAAGGGTTTTGGCCCGTGAGCAGATGGAAGACTTGAGAGGACAAGGTCCAAACCACACACACACACACACCAAGTCATTCATGTCTGTTTGTGAACTCCAGGCACACGGGAAGGAATGTTTCCTTCCCCAAAGACGTGCACGCATTCAGGCAGACTCAAGGATCCTCTTATCTCCCTGACTGTCTCTCTCCGTATCTTCGACTCTGGTGTTTTGAGTCAGAGAGGAACACTGTCTGTGAACGTCTGCATGTCTTTCCTGTAGTGATGTCGAGCAACTGACTCCATGTCTAATGATAATGATAATGATGATGACTATGATGGCCAGGGCTGGGCTAAACGGACTGGCTAGCTGGCTAGATAAAGGGAATTTCCTGCCAGGAATACCCAAATGTCTGCCAGACAGCGCTGAACTCTGCTCCTTAATTGACTCCCAGAGAGAATCACAGTTGGTGCTCTTTATTTACAAGCAGCAGCGGGTTTGAACTGTCTCCACAGCCACATGCATCTTTCCTTATTATTTCCTATTCATCCTCTTTCCGTTAATATTCCCTTTCTGCTGCTTTGTTCCTCCCTCGCGTCTGTCATCCATATCCACAATCTCCTCTGTCGCCACACAGGCTCATGTCTCTATTCGCTGATTGCAGCAGTGTGTGCAGACTCAACAGAAACAGCTCAGTTCCCAGTAAGGCGGCAACTAACAATTATTTTGGTGATCAACTGATCCACCAGTTACTCTCTCAATTAACATTCTGCCCTGATGAAGATCCGAGTCGGATCGAAACGTCGTCAGTTTGCAGGTTTTCCCTTTTTCACTGATGCTGTTCTCTGATAACCTGATAACTCTGTACCTCACTGTTTTTTTGGTAGTATTTAATTGGAAACAGCCTTAAAATGTGTGTGTATATACACACATACATACAAATGACCAAATACAGATTTCAAAGAACAGTGCACAACCACGCGGTGTGTGTCCAGATTTTTTTTTTAAAAGTATCCTTTGGACTGGTCGAAACAGAGCACCTTTACATCTACAATGTGTCGGGGTGGACCACGTCTGTCATTCACTGACTCATAACTGATTTTGGGATCAGACCAGCACTGTGGAAATCCCTCTGTTTCCTGTGCCATGTCCGTCACTGCCTCGGCATAAATGAGGGACGTGACAGAGCAACACGGAACAACTAGTCACAGTGCTTTCTCGTGGGCAAACAACCCAGGTGGAACTCAGTCGGTGGTCTCTTAAAAAAATGGACTAGATTGTACGACAGGTCCTATTAAGTAGTCGTGACTCATGAGGCCTTTGACGTTAGGTCTGTAGATAACAAGTAGACCTCTTCATAGCTGCTCGGGTA
The DNA here is from genome assembly GCA_014281875.1 of Nibea albiflora. Taxonomy (NCBI): domain Eukaryota; kingdom Metazoa; phylum Chordata; class Actinopteri; family Sciaenidae; genus Nibea; species Nibea albiflora. The sequence continues at coordinate 10,296,452 of CM024803.1, forward strand.
TCGCCATTCAGCTATCATTTGGCCAATTAGCCTGAATAATGAATGCTAAGAGAGTTTGTATGTGTGTGTGTGTTTTGCAGTGCAGACAGATGGACAGGTGTAGCTCTAAGGGGCTTTACCTGAGCTCTGCTCGTGCGACTGACTTTCCCCAGCCCTTTGCTGTCAGTGAATTTAATTTATTCTGCAATCTTTTTTGCTTGATTGACACACAGATTAAATATTCAACACCCTTGGGCACCCAGAAAGACTATTAAAAAGTTGTAATTAAAACAGAAGGTCACTAATAATTATAATAATAATCACCCCAATAAATAATAATATAAGACACTAAAAAATACGAGCAAGAGAAAAACATTTAATTTTTAGACGACCGATAGCTTAAACAATCCAAATGACAGCAAGCTGTTCTTTGCTCATTTCTGAACACAGAAAATTCTAAGTGTTTGAATTGAAACTCTCGCTCGCATGAACACACATGTTCACACACGTGTAATAAATTACTTCACCGTGGCACCAGCTCTGCCATCTGCGCACGCGTGCTTGTGCGCGTGCAAGCACATTGACCCACCCTATTGCCATCCAAGGTTGCCCAACCATACTCTAGGTCTCTTGATATATGTCCGTCAGTCACATGCAATCATGCAGTCCTATCCAGACAAACGCGCACACACGCAAACACTCACAATAAGGGCAGCGTGTGAAATGGCAGAATGTCACCTCCAACGGCAACAAACACATGCATGTAAATACTGGAAATCCTCCAAAACGCATCGTGGCTGTGACCCGATCAGGCAGAAAGCCGGCTTAAAAGAGCGGTCATTGTAAATGAATCATAATGTTTCGTATTTTGACACATCATTTCGAAAACTATCTCAGGAAATCTCCTGCCATTTCCAGGAATATTTTTTTACATCTAAGACTTGAATTATTATTCATTATTTTAAAGACTGGTCTCTAATACTAATCTGTCTTCAATAAAGGTTCCTCTCTTTAGTAAAGCAGAGCAAAGGCCACTTCTTGAGTATTTAACACCACATTAACTACTGGCCAACATGTGCAGTACAATGACTGTGTGTTTGGGTTCTTTGTAAAAGTGTATCCTTCATCCGTCATTGCTCATTCCTTTTCCCGTCTCCTCTGCAGTCTATTTGCTTTGCTTTCCAAGAAGCACAACAAGGTTTTGGAGCAGGCAACACAGTCACTGAGAGGCAGACAGGGAGACAACACAGCCCTCCCTGACTATGTGAGTAACACACACACACACTCACACACACACACTCACACACACACACACTGTCTTTGTTAGTCTGCACTCAGGTTGTTAGAAGTTGCTGAATTATGTCTACTTAGATACGGTACAGAAGTTGACATAGACATCATTTTTGTTTTGTTTTTATTTTTATTGTGACGTTACAGATTTACAGGAATTTTGTACTTGCAGTAGTATGAATTTTGACTTTCATTTTTTTGTTTTGACTCGTAAGTAATATTGGCTATCACAAGTAATGTAATCATACACATTAATTTCATATTTACAATGGTGGTATTACAAAAAATACCAATTTCTATGGCATGTTGCTTTTAATAAATCACTCGATTGAATAATTTATCTAAATCATCATTTTTAGTTTGTCAGCAATCGGCTGCTGTGTCAGCAATAATTCGTGTTAATATAGTAAATAACAAACAAGCATTTCGCAGGTGGACCTGGATTTTTGCTCCACATTTAGTACCAGTTATGTGGTGCATAGTTTGATGCTGTAAAGCAGACATGTCAAACTCAGGTGAGACAATTTCATACGTTTGTTATTAATGCCCGCTGGTGTATTTCACTCATACTACAAATCCCACAATGCACTGCAGCTGCCACATAGGTCAAGACCTGTGCACCACCACTCCCTCTGCTGTTTTTGGTTGTTTATTGACTCACCAATCAGTGGTCAGCGGATGAGCGTACAGCAACATTGAAGCCTCCGAGAAAATGGCCAAACGATGTTGCCTTGGAGAAGAGGGACTTTGTCTGTCTTAGTGGGAAGCAGAGCACTTGTATACCGACATAAGTGATAAACTTGTGTGGATTAGCTCCACAAACAAGGAATATAACCTAAGAAGTGTTTGTGCTCAGATTTAAGGCCCGTTGCTGCGGCCCCACTGTTGCCCAGTCTGCTCCAATACTTTGTCTTCTTCTTATTGCTTTTCCAGCCCACATCCCTCACATTTAATTAGTACTGAAATGCAGTCTCCGCTTGAAGAATAATATTCGATGAAAGTACTGAAAGATTAGAAAATTTAATGCTAAAATAGGTCAGTCACAGGGGCACCAGAGAAAAATTCTCTGAAATATCAGCGTTAATCTGAAATTGAAATCTTAACAGCACCTCAGCAGTAACTAACTTCCAGAGCTTAAACCAATAAATTAATCATGATGTTGTCCCAGTGTAATCAGGTATCTATGGATTTGATGAGTAGCCACCCCTGACCAATCAGTGCACTGTTGAACATTGATGTTTGTTCGTCTGAGTGCTCGGGCACCTATGCCCTCAGGTTTGTCTGTATACATCTCAGTCTGGCTGTCTCATTAGATTTGCATGGTGTGTGTGTGTGTGTGTGTGTGTGTGTCTGTGTGCATAAATATTTGTGTGCGTGTCTTGGGGTTGGAGATGCATTAGGAGATCCCCACAGATGCCCGTAGGTGTTGGGCAAACGTGAGATTATTTGAGTGCTCCTTCAACCGTGCACTGATGAGGCCCCTTTCAAATGGACATCTATGCACACACATAAACACACACATTAAAAACATATAAAATGTAAATTTCCAGCTTTGTTTTGATGCCGTCTTCCTCGGGGGCTTATTTTAATGCTCCATTTTATTTATACACATTCATAAACACACATTGTACATGGCTGAAAATGGAAAAGAAAAACCTGAAGAGACAACACATCGTCGTGATTAAATCTTCTCTGTTATAGATTCAGCAGCCAGCTGTTTCCATAGAGAGAGAGAGCAATAATAGTGACAACAATAATAAGATAGATACACACACACACACAAAGGTCAAAGTTTAAGGCCAACTACACAACAATGCTGCTTCTGGTAGAGTTTCTGCGTGTTGCTCAAGGGCACAAGGCAGATTTCCAGTATGATTATTTCATGGGAATTTTACAACATGGGTTCTTTTTAGTTTTTTTCCTAGAATAGTGTCTGACATCCAGTCTGGGTCATAGACGTTTAAGACAGAGCTGGTCAACTTTTCTGATACCGCTATTATCCTTGAGCTTAGACTATACTAACTCAATGTGACATTGGTTCCCATGTCTCCAAGCGTCCCTGTGGCTACTGCTCACAGCTAGAAATCAACTTTTAGCCCTATTGACATGTCTTGATTAAAAGGAACATATTGTATTGTTTAGTTTCTGAGCCCGTATCCGCGCACGCTCAGAGATATAAACTGGCACAAGCAGTTGAGTTCCATGTGAGCTCACACTAAAGTGCACAATCAACCTGCCTTTCCCATGTGTTCGAGGGAGGCGTCTTGGTCCTCGTCAGTGGGGTTTTTGAGTGATAAAGTCTGGAAGGTCCTTGTTTAGAGGGAAGGGGACCTTCCAGCCTCGCCTCCATTCTGGTTGTGAGTCATTTGTTTTGTTAATCACACGGACTGCGCTCAACTTTTCAGACTATGCAAAATCTTTCCCAGGCTTTTTTATTCTTGCCGTGCCTTATGGCAGTGAGTGTTGGGCTGTAACTACTGGATGTATTGCCTATACAATTTGTGCAGACATTTGTGGTGCCAGGAGGATCAGTTTTATGCCTTTTGATTCATGACACCTTCACATATTTTCTTTGTCCAAGCAATACACTACCAACCTAGAGCTCCTCAGTTTACTTCAACGTAAAACAAAAGAACACCGAAAGTTTTTTGACAAATCACAAAAATCGTAACCTTGGTTATTTTTCTGACGATTGTTTCTGCTCTACTGATCCGATAACGCTCAGAAAAACAACACGACCGACCCATTCTGCTTTGGTGGAGTTTACACAGCCCTGTTTATTTTTGTCATATTCCGTTGAACTGAATGTGTGTGACATGGACGCTTCAATTGTCTTTGCGTGTAGACTAAACTTTTTTTTTAAAAATCTGGCTTGTTTGTGCTCAATGCTGGAGGAATGAGATGAAATCTTAAAAAATAAACGACTAGCTCAATGTTTACTACAGCAGAAGATACAAAAGGAAAGTTAGAATTGAGGTTAATGGTTGCAAATGTCTCTCTATAGGCTAAACATCAGTTGGTGAGCCATTCATTTTCGACGTTTGCTCAATATTCTCTTAAATTTGAAAATTCTAGGATGTTACGCGTAGATTTTCTGATCTCAGCAGCTATAATGACATTTGGACATGTGGCATCTAAAAGAAGGACCGCCGCCTCATCTTGTCGCTGTTTTCTCCATCTCTTGCCTTCCTCTCTCTCCTCCAGCGGTGTAATAGAAAACAGCCAGCTCTGGTGTTATTCTCAAACCCTCATCTGAACATGGGAAAGGAGGAAGTTTAGGAAACTATAGGGAGAGATAAAGAGGACACGAGGAGGAGGAGAAAAGAACAATAGAAAGCGGAGAAACAAGCTGGGGATGGAGAGAGGGTGGTTTTTGTGATGGGCATCTGGAAGCAATGTAATTTGGCCGAGTCTGGCTCTGGAGAGAGAACTAATGTTTGTTTAATGTGGGATTGTCCTGGACATGTAATTGCACTCTTTACGAGGGAGCGACTGAGAGGAGGAGAGGAAGAAAAAAAAAAAAAAAACGTCGTCAAATGCTCTAAGCTGTGGGTTAAAGCTGGGTGCATTCTGCCTATGTGTTAATGTCTCTCTCTTTCTCTCTGTCTCCCTCCCTCTCTCCCCCTCGGATGTCTGCCTCCTGGTCTCTGTCTCTCTCTCTCCCTCCCTCTCATATTCACACACACAATCCGCGCCGCCCACCCCCACCCCACAAACCCTGTATGTGTTTGTGCTGCTGTGTCTGGTTAGTGTCAGGGAAGAAAGAGTGAAGGGTTAGGGCCTCTCGATACCCCAGGGGACAGCCAGAGGCTTCCAGTGCAAGCAGGGCAGCTTTCAAGAGGGCCCCACGGTCGCTGTCTGCAGCCTCTGCACCTCTGATTGCAGATGTTTTTTCTTGCCCTTTTTGAGATATGCGCAGTGACATGTAGTATGTGCTTGCACACACAAACAAACATAAAACGAAGGAAGTATGCGCTGTGTTGCATTGCGTTGTGTGTCACTGTTTATGCTCCGAGCCAGTTGTAGTGGTAATGTTACTTCTGTGCCTCTTAGTCTGTTTACTGTTGCACATTTCTGGGAAGAGACTACAAGCACACACGCACACACACACACACACACACACACACACACACACACACACACACACAGACCCAGAAGCATGTTGGACCACCCTGTCTATGTGTTTATGTGCGCTGGTTGAGTCACAATCTGTGATCTCTTTTTAATAGCCAGAGTAGACGCATGCATTAGCTTTGTAGCACCATTCCTCTTGTTTAGGGAAAAAGCAGAGCCCCGGGATACATCAACAGATAATAAACATTATGCCTTCTGTTTATTATCAGGCCTTCCAGGAATTTGCCACTTTCTTATTAAGCTACAAAATTGTTTTGCAAAATCCACAGTTTTCCATTAGTTCTACCAAAACACATAGATGACTGGAAATTGCATTTTTTTTAAAAAGTCGATTACTGCACAGTCTCTGAAGTATATGTAGAGGAACAGCTAGTTTCAACCAACAAAATGTATTTTTGAGTTTTTAATAAGGTGGCATTCATGTTTGTGCTGAAAATTATTCTGTCCATTTGATTTGGACCGCATCAAATAATATTTTTTTTCTTGACTTGGTTGCAATTTTTCATTGCTTTGGGTGTGTTTTACATTGTCAGTTGATGACTCAAACACATTCCACTAATAAATGAATGCAGCCTTCAAGATCCCATGTAGAGCTAGACCAATAAATCGTCTAGGCTGATATATCAGCGAATATATATTTCATAGCAAAAAGAAACTGCAGCACAGAAATGCCAAACGAGGTCTGAAGTCATTAAGAAACTGTTTCACCATTACAGTTTCACTGACAAGTTGACTTTTCAACTATGAAATGTCCCTCTCAGTATGTATCTTTGTCATAATTTAAAAATAAATCAAAAGAATCTGTACAAGATTTTTTTTGCCCGTTAAAAGATCTAAGTATCTGTCTGATGGACTTGTTAACAGACACCACAAAGCCTTCAAGCATGTATGAGAAACTACAGTGGCTGCAAAACTACCAAAAAATGTGAAGGAAAAGTAGACGTGAGGCTCATTTTAAAACGTTTATATACTGATTTTAAATGTTAAAGCGGACAACTTAAACCAAAATTTTGCCCTTGCTGGAAAATAACTTGGCAAATGTGTCAAGGAAAGTGTTCCTCACTTCTAGTCTCATTTTCCGCACTTTTCGTGTCTTGTCCTGATATTTCTCCTCTGTGCATATTTTATATGAAATCACTATGTTAAGCGTGACCTCCACATGGCTCAATCGTAAATGGGAATCTCGTGTATTTTCGGCTCATACTTCTCACTCTCCGAGACTGTTAAATACGGCAGTTTCATCGTCTGACCTTATGCTGACTTTCTCCCGTGTCCATTTCATCTAATTCCACAGTGCTGATGGATACTGGGACAACATCATGTGTAAGGAAAGACATCAGTGCCCCCCCCCCCCCCCCCCCTTCATTCATGGTGTACCAGAAAGTAGGAATTGATTGATTGAAGCGCGAATGTTACATTATCCTGTCACATTTCCTATAGTCTTTTGATGTAGAACCAATCACCCCACAAGACTGATGTACAATATTACACCGCTTTCCCAGAAATCAGAGGTTACAGAGCGCACGACACACAAAGCTTCTTGTCATTTCATGTGAAAATGTCCAGAGGGGATAGATGGGGAGAGAAATGAGAAAAGTAAAGGCCGCCGATATGTTTTACTTTTTCTCAATTTCATACCATATCAAACCCGTAATGTATTTGCCTGTGGTTGACGATTTGGCGTGTGGTCTGGAGCCTATGACATGAGCATTATTAGCTAGGCTATGATGTCCGGTACTTCTGGATTGATCTTGTTTGGAGATGATGTGAAAAGCACCTGCCAAACGAGCACTTTTTTTTTTTTTTTTTAAGGTTTCGGCACATCAAAATCATGCATACATTTCCAGAGGAGCAGAACGCTTCCAGATCCAGTTGCAATTGAACGCCCACTAAAGTGTTTTCAGTAATGAGCACGAGTAAATGGGGTTTAATAAAGCCGCCCCCCCCCCCGCACCAAAAGAACCAAACTCGCAGTTTAAATAGCCACATCTTTGGTGGTCTTTATAAAAGGTTAACGCTGAATAAAATGTTCTATAATGAGGTTTACAAAGTAGCCTCTTAGACTGATGCCACTCTTTATGTAGTTCATTATGTCAAGTCTGTCTCCTGGTTTTCCTTTCATTAAGGCGGTATCCTGCTGAGAGCTGGGAGCTGATTTACTCGCTGACCCCCCTTTTTGGTCTCCTCCGTCTTGTCACCTGCATAGTGAAGATGACGCTAGGCCTAGTTGTTACTTTACTTGCTAGTCCGTCTCTCTCTATAACTGTCAGCCTCTTATCATCTCTCCCCTGTCTTTCTGTGTTTATTCTCGGGCAGTAGGAGTGCCACCCCTGCAGGCAGCAGGTGCTCTGAGGTCCTAATGATTGTCTGCTTCCAAATGGTAATTAGGGCAGCCCCACTGTGCCCTGGTCTTTTTTTCCTGATCGAGGCGCAGCACAACAGAGCACAGCTAGCAGCAGATCAATTAGCGCTGCCCACCTATCTGCCAGAGTGCTGTTGCAGCTGTTGCCGTCATCTTTTTTATCACTGCTCGCGTCATCGCGGCATCACTGCTGTTTTGCCCCACGGACCCCTGCTGTTAGCGCCAGCTAAGTCTCCGAGAGGTGGTGCGATTTATTTAAACTCATAATAAGGTGTCTGGCTGTAAATGCGCTGGACTTCCCCCTCCGCACAAAGAATGATGCAGCGATTGTACAACGCAGTCTTTCCTAAACAGATCCAGACTGGCAGACTGCATTGTCGGCGCTGTAGTTCTGGAGGCAAACACTGTCTTTTGCCTTATTCTGTCTATGTGTGTGTGTGTGTGTGTGTGTAACAATGGATGTTTTGTGAGGCTATGGGGTAATAAGAGGCTGACCTGGGCACAATGCTCCACAAAATGGTGTGATTATGACATGGCTGTGGTACCATAATGCAGGTCAGACAATGACCCATTTTAAAAAAAACTCCCAAAAGACGCGGCAGGCTGCTGCTACTCAGCCAGTCTGACCCTCTCTGTCTGTCCACGTGGTGTTTTTCTACTTCTCCTCGTTCTTATTCACCTTGTTTTCTTTTTACCTCTTCTGATATTGCATCAAGGCTAAAAAAACAACAACAAATATTTCATTTGAACATACATGTATAGTGTTGAAAAAGAAAAATCCAATTCCAAGCTGCCTTTTAAAGCGTGTCTGTTTGTCTCTCTGTGTTTATCACCATGCCCTTGTCTATGTCAGTACTCTTTCTTAATATGTCTGGTTTGTCTGCCCTGCAACAGCCTGCAGTGAGCAGCGGGGCCAGCCAGGGAATCACTAAGCTATTGGTTTAATGATGCCAGCGCCTACTTTACAGGGATTTACATGTCTGTGTCTCTAAACACCCTGTCCACACACACACACACACAAACACTTGCATAAAAAACACACACACATGGGTATGATAGGATGGCTAGACACACGCGCACACACACACAGATAGCAAAGTGGCGCACTGTCCTTCCCAGTCACTGATTGCATCTGTAAACTATCATTTTCCTTGTCAGACAGATAGCAAAGGTCAAACATACCTGCAGACATAACACATTTGTGACCAGCATGTTGAAGTATTAGCAACAGAATCAGACAGATGGAAAAGCTTGCACACACACACGCGCGCACACTCGCACACACACACACACACAGAGGCTTCCTGTAAGGTTTGTGTAAGTGGTGAAACAAGTAAAATGGGGCAGGATCATTGAGACTAATGATATAGCTCATGTCTGAGGCCTGTGTTTTCCTGGGTGGAGAAAAAGACATTAAATAGCGGCATGAGTGGTTGTGACTAAATGACAATGCAGGAGGCTGGAAAATAGCACATGACTCTGGGAGACGGAGCACAAAAGCAGAGGGCAGGGAAGGAGAAAACGAGGAAGGGGAGTGAGAAAGAAAGGCAAGGCTGTAATAGTTTCATGCTGTCATACAAACACATGTCAGGTGTTTTCTGGCCGTCTAGCAGATACACTTTGGGGGAAAAACAAGTGCAAGACAGCCGAGTGGGAAGTGGAAGAGGAGGAGCCAATATATTTAAATCCTGTCTGGGTTTCAAGTAAACCATGGACCTCTTAATCTCATCCACTTGACAAACATACACACAGGGCCAGGCAGACGTCTAGCTAGCCTATTTTCATGTGACCTGAATTCCCCAGTGTGGCATTTTTTCCTGCCAGGCTAATCTCATTAAGCTGGTGCAGAGCTACAGAACAAACACACTAGGCATCCTTCACTCCTACTCTGCCTTCCTCTCCTCCTTTTTGTTTTCCCTTCATCGCTTTCTCCCCACTTCTCCCACCCTTTACTCTCTTCCTCTGTGCTTCCATTTCTGTTGCCGTCCTCCTTCCCTCTGCCTCCTCTGCCTCCTACTCAGTTGTCTCCCATATCTGTCCCTGCTTTCTGTCTAATTATGGCCTGCCACAGCGGAACAGAGTAGAGCAGGTCTAGCCAGGCAGTGGAGTCGAGCCCCGAGAGCCACCTCTGCTTCCAGACGCACAATCAATCCTCATTATAGCCGGCTCTCCTGCCTTCCACTTGCCTCTTCAGGTCTGCCTGTTAAAACTCCACGCCGCCACACACCTTCTTCTGCCAGCCTGTGGAAATCAATGCACTGTATTATTGCATCTGTGTGGCATGTCTGATTCATGGTCAACGCACAACAGAATACAGTTATTTACAATGATGTGATTGTGTGTACGCTTATGTGTGGCTACAGCGGGGGGGCGGGGTAAAAAAAAAAAAAAAAAGGCCACACAGCAAGCAAAGTTATTTATAAGATAAGGACTTGTTTCCGAAGCAGGGCACTGAAGATGGAATATAAAATGCTACCACATGCAGTTCTGTTACAGATGGTTAGCCCAGATTGGAGGTGGAATCTCAGCTTCTAATCAGCTCGCCGTTGCCGTCTCGCTGAGCTGCTGTTTTGAATCTGGTCTTAGCTGGTATTAGCAAATTCTTTGTCAAAACAGGTCATCGTCAGAACAATGATGTTCGTCATGAAAGTGAATCCTTAAGGATAAGTCTGGAGAACATGAAGGCCCGCGTGTGTTTGTTTTTCAGCGGTAACGTGGCTAAATAGATTTTATGAATGCCCTTCATTACACCCAAGTTTTAAAAGTGTCTCACGGAGCTGCGGAAACAAACTTTTTCTTCATTCAATTCATCAGATTTATACATCTGTGCATAAAATATTAAACTGACTGCTTCCAGGGGAATACATTTTTCTTATTTCAAGCCTGAAATGAAGCAGGATTCAACCACAAAGGAAGTTGCTGATGAGTGCTGTCTAAGGCGAGGCTTCCTGTAAAGCAAAGATGTGGATTAAAGTTTTTGGACCAACTGGCTGAACTGGTCAATTAAGCTTTTAAATCTCTCGCACAGTCCCGCAATTGTTGCAACGATGCGGTCATGCAGTTATGTCTTGCATATTTGTTCCGGTGTTGGAAAGCGTTATCCTCTCGATGTCCCAGTCCTTGATTGGTATTCTCTCCCTTACTGAGCGACTGTCACATCACGATCAATAGTACACAGTCTGTCGGGCTGTCATGGCTTGCTGGGATGTGAAAGGAACAGAGCCATCATTAATGTTATTAGTAACACCTGTGCTTCTCCTACAACAACAATGTCTGCTGTGAAAAAAGCCTGTTGATGATCAATATGAACACGGACTCTATTCGTTCTAATCACATTCGTAACAGTGAATCAATCGTGAGGTTCACTGAAGTCCTTGTTTTAATTACCCAGTATGGATTAACTGTAAATATAGATATTATCTAATTGTAGATATGTCAATATTGGGAGGTGTGTTGAAATATTAGTGGTGACTTAGAAACAATGAAGCCATTACAGGTTTGTGTTCAGTACATATCTTCATTCTGTTCTTTAAAAGTAGTACACTGAAGGACCCCTGACCCTTTTTGTAAAATGGAATTTGGTGTATTTATATCTTTAGTAGCTTCACTCACAGGCGTACAGATTTCAGTCAGTCAGTACTGAAACAGGTCAGAGAAAGCTGCGATATACGTAAAGTAGATGCATCCGAGGGAAAATGAACTTCTTCCCAGTTGCAGGATTTTCAGCTACCCATTCATTTGAACAATGACAGTTGTCAGTCAGACATATTGTTGGTTTCATCATATTGGCACAACCTGGCATCCTTAGTCCGTCTTGCTGTCATTGTTTGCATTCATTAAGATGTAACATGCTACCCTTCATTGTTTTGTATTTTTAGACTGTTTTGGAAACTGACTTCACAGAGCTCTTATCTATAATAAAATCGGTGCACCATTTTGCGCAGCCCTGCCCACAGTTGTCACACCACAGGAAATCGTATATCATCTCTCGAACTGTATTCACCAATTCATTGCCGCCTGTTTTGTTTGTTTTTTTCTTTTTGTTTTATCTCTTTGAAAGATTATTCATTTTCCCACAGTCTCTCTGCCATTTCCTTTCTGTGCCACCATGGAACATGCCATGTGGGGCGTTATCTCGTCACGGTGGCGTCTGTCTGTCTATCTGTCTGTCTGTCTCTTTAGACACATTGTTGTGAGCTCAGTAAATAAAGAACAGTGTATGACAGAATGTGCTCTTAAATCAATAGTTATCTAAATAGAGTAGATGATCCGATTAGAATTCTTTGCTACTTACATTTTTATGCTAATGATGACTCTGGGAACTAATGTCACACCTTAAAGTAGTAATACAAGGCTGTGCTGTAGGTGAGCTATTTTCAGAGCTACATTTATGGTGGTAGTGGTGGTACTTTATGGTGATATAAAGGTTAAAGATTTCGTAGAACCAACATGCTTAGAGTACAAACATCCTTTGTGAACTGGTTGAGTCCTGACAACTCTTCATAGTTAAGCTTCAGAGATTTCTTAGAAGATGATATCCATCTGTTTAGAGGTCTCTAATCATCCGGTCAGTGTCGGTGTTCTTCTTCTGTTTGGCTCTGGTCAGATCGACATTTTGGACTCTAATTCTGCTCATGTCTACTACTACGTGCTCCTACTTAGATGAGTCCTCTCTTATTAAAAATGTATTTTTGCACGTTAGCTCTGGTTAGTTTTCCACACATCTGTAAAGACCTCTACACTTGACTTCTTCCACTGCAGCCTTTCTCACTGTTGGCATGAGTAGACTTGTCTCTGAGTATTTACATCATTTCTACATAGGTGATGAACAGAAAGTGTTGTTCAATGATGTGATTTGCTGAAACTAAAATAAACATTCACGGTGGACACACAAATCCACACACTGTTTTTCCCAAACCTTCCCCTACCTTTACTCAACTTTGTTAAGCTTTGTAATGCTCTCATAACTCCAACACACTCATACACAGAAGTTCTTGCTTTCTTTTTTTTACAGCTTTGCGATGTATTGTTTTCTCTGCTTGATCCGTATTCATGAGCGTGCTTGCTTTGCATTTTGATGATGATGATTTTGTGTGACCAGACGATTTTGTATGAAGAACTTGTAACGTCACCTCTCAGCCCCTTTCGTCGTTCCTTCCATTGTTCACACACCCTCTCTCTGTCTTCCCATACGATCACCTGTCACAAGCGACAGTTGTCTTTGCCCCAGGAGGAAACGTACTGTGACATGTCCTGATCTGTGGCTTACAAGGTCAATTATCTGTCCCTCACTAAGAAGTTGGCTGACAACTCGGTAACATCTTTCATTCCTCCCTCTTTCCTTTCATCTTCCAATCTGCCATTTCTTCCAGCTCTCTGTTCCCCCCCCTGCTGATGAATCTATCAGGAAGCAATCATTTAAAAACACCATTATAAGTGAAACCAGTGTAGTGGGAAACCAATTAACCTTTACATCCTCCCTCTCCCCCAGGCCCAGGACCTGAATGTGATTGAGGAGGTGATCCGCATGATGCTGGAAATCATCAACTCTTGCTTGTCTAACTCTCTACACCACAACCCAAACCTGGTGTACGCGTTGCTCTACAAGAGGGAGCTCTTTGAGCAGTTCAGGACGCACCCATCTTTCCAGGACATCATGCAGAACCTGGACACGGTCAGTCGCCTTCTTATCTTGTAGTCCCCCAAACAGCAGAAGTGAACGGAGAGAAACTTGAACCCGAGAGCTTCCCCTCATGCTGTTGGCTGCATTGTGGTAATTATTCCATAGATCAAGGTTAGACAGATTTTCCTTGAATGTCTTCTGCGTCTTCAGGGAAAGTTTCAAAAAGCCCGGAACATAAGCGAACTGCATCGTTAAGCGTGCAGTTGGACTGTACGGCGTGCCGAGAGCTCTGTGAGCTTAAGTATTATTGATGAATTAATCAGTCCCCTTGTGTCAAGAGGCTCTGTGTCAAATATTCATTGAGAGTGTTTGGTGTATGGGTGAGGAGCTAAGAGAGGGAGAGAAATCTATCATTCATTGCTGTTTTAGTCGTATAGGGGAGGAAAGGAAGCTTTGGTGTGCATGGGTGAGGGATGGGGGTTTGCTGCATACATTGCCATGGGCTTTGCTGTTATCCATAAGTATGAGGGAAGCATGCTATCTAGAATCCCTCAGTTAAGTCAGTCTCCCTCAGGCTATTCTCCAAAGCCTTCCCTTTGCTTGTAAATCCGTGTGTGTGAGCATGAGATCCAGGACGAGGGAGCTGCTTTGCTCCTATAAATTAACCCCATATGGGAGGCCTTCAGAGTTAATGAAGAGATTAGAATTAGATAGATGTAGACACACACACACACATGCTTACACACAGTGTTAATGGTAGGCCGTGACGTGTTTGAATTCTCTAAAGCGACCGCTTAATGTGAACGGGGAAAACATTGCCCGTAGATGCGTTTTCACTGTTGGTTTGACAAAAAGAGATCATTAAAAAGAATCAGTAATACCTACAGTTTTTTTAATTATCTAATATCAAACATATCTCCAGGGAAGAACCTAGCACAGCAGTGGAAACGCAGTTTCCTTGATCTCTTGTTTGGGCTGAAACCCAGAAGGCATCAGATAATTTGAGCTCCAGTGAAGTGCTTATTTTAAGTGGGACGAAACTCTATGGTGAATTTCTAATCTGAAATTCTGTACGTATGTATTTTTTTTCTGAGTGTGTAGCCTACAGGCATTTGAGCCGAGCCTATGTTTGTAGCATTTTAAATTTGTGCGCTCTGTAAAAGGCGAACTCAGGCACTTTTATAGCTGTTTCATCAACTTTTATCAACTGATTTTTAATGGTTCCCTATCAATATTGTTAATAATTGACAAAAATCATACTATTGGTAGCTCTCTATCCCTGCATAGTATAGATCTATATTCAGAGCGACTTACTGTTGCTAGGAAACATGATAACCGCATAGATATCGCTCGTTGGCTGTTGACGCAAACGTAGCTAATTGTGTTCTCAGATTAAGCAAGTCAAGGAGCTTGATTTTCTGTCGCAATATGCTGATGGTAGTGTTGTTAACAGGCTGTAACAATCCCCAGCGTTATTGTTTACAAAATGGGACACCCTCTATATGTAGCATGAACCCCTTTGTTCTAACTTAGATCTCCATATTGCAGCCAGTGTCATCATATAGGGTGTGGCTGCTGCAATATCAATGTGACAGCTCCAAACAGCGAGGATTAGAACAGTCAGAGACCTTCACCGCACAGCTGGGAGTTAATATCCAACCTGAGTGAGATCAAGACAGCAAAACGTCTCGTGAGATCCTCTATGAACAGGAACGCGGTTGCATGGTGAAATATTTAGACTAGAACTTGACCCGTGCCGGATTTTTGAGGCCAATACGGATGCTGAAACTATTTTAAATTTCTATGAATAAAAACATGCAAAATATTTTTTTTATTTAAATCGGGAACATTTTCAACTACATACAAGCATTTATTATTATGCTTCTTATTTATACTGCTCTGCTCTGTTTTTTTAATATATGCCAACCTACACACTAATACCTGAAGTTTTCAAATAGCATAGGTTTCAATATTTAGGTTTAGATTAAACAAACAAGATATGAAGTATGAATTAATGAACTTTAGAGGCGCTCATAAGCAAGTAAGCATATTTCCATAAATGTTCAACCACAAACCATCTTTATAATCATCTCTATCAAACCGGGTGTATTTTGGGTATTCTTTCCGTATTGTGATTGGTTGTTTCATCCCGTGTGACCTTTAGGTGATCGGCTTCTTCAGTCAGCGTCTGGAGCAGGCTGGAAGTGACCTGTCAGTTGAGAGGGTTCAGGAGGTCATCATGAAAGGCGCCCAGGCCCTGCCTACAGACAGACTGAAGGTAAATCTGTCTCACACACACACACACACACAGACACACAGCGGGGGGACAGATGGAGAGCACGGAGAGAGGAGAAATAATGAAATACGAGACTGTCTGGAGAAAAAAGCAGTGGTACATATTGGACTCGTGTAGAGAGTACAATATGTTTTCAAAGGCTGCGAGGTATCGAGGATTGGTGGTGGGGAGGTGAAGAAAAGGGAATTGGTTTGTCTGGACAGGTGAGAGAGAGAGCGAGAGAGAGCGAGGTATGGGGTTGTGGACTGAGGCGAGGGAAAGATGGAAAGAGCCATTGGACATGAGACAAAAGGCTAAAGCCCAGTTCTCATTAGCATTAATGCCCATCTTCATTCCATCTCTGCTGGCCTGCTGCATGCGAACATGTAATGACATTTCAAGGAGATGGGATAGGGGACTAGGGGGCACTTTGTCATGGGCACATAAGATCTGGGGGAAGGGGGGGGGGTGGGGGACATAAATCTGCCATGGCGCCTCGTTACCCAACACTCCCAACACTCCTGGCGGGTTCGCTAACCCCCGCCCTTCCCAGCGCCCCTCCATTAATCAGTGAGGAAATATGTAACCAGCGGTCTCCCCACTCCGCTCCTCACCAGCACAGAAGCTCTTAATTGCATGTTTCATCATGTGTTTCATGTTCTATACTTGGCGGCTGGCTGCAAGGCATTTGTCTCGCTAGCCGATGTGGAAGAGGGATGGTGCGTGGCCAGGGGTCCATGTGCTCTCTCAGTCTCGACACCTTGGAGCGTTAATGTAGCCATCGACCATAGAGCTGTAGAATTACACATGGAGACATGTGCATAACCCTGCCATGTCCTTCAGCGAGGGTGCTGCACCTGTAGCACACACTCATGCAGTCAGCCATGCTTGGAATACGTGTGTCTGTGTGTGTGTTTGCGGATGACAATGTGTGTGTGTAACTGTGTTTGGACACGTAACTGAGTGTCAATGAGTGTGCGTCCATGCGTTTCAGTCCTTGCTTCTGTGCACAAGTGCAGTTGAGTCTCACATTGACTCTCCGCCGTCTGAGTGCTTTCCATCTCTACGGGGTGACATGAAGCAAAGAGAATATCCAGGCAATCTCTCCTCGGGGAGAAGTCTCCGCCGCCTCATAGCACCATCGCTCAAACAAACAGCTGTCTCTCTCTACCTCCTGCTTCTCTTCATCTTATGAGCTCATTCTTGTTATTCATCTCCCAACGTGAAAAATCCATAGGTTGGATTAATGTTGTGTGAAGCCATCGATAAGCTGGTAATTACTCAGTAAAAGCTCTTAGAAGAAGTATTGGTGTCTTAATCAGTTGTGTGTGCACGAAGAAGGCTGGAAAGAAAGAGACGTAAGGACGTTGGTTCGTCCACATCGACAAGAGTTTGTTATTCAGCTGTGTTTTTCATTCGTCAGTTTCTATAGGGTGGTTATTTTCGCATCTAATAGCAGTACAGTGTATGTCAAGGACAGCAGATTATTAAATGTAGAAGTTCTGTGTGGAATTCCTGAAGCCAATTCCTGAAAAAAGCTAGAAAAGAAGACCAAAACAGAGAGACGTGGTGGTCTCTCTGTTTTGGTCTTCTTTTCTTGACAACAAAAGCCAGAACCTTTTGGGCAAACTCTCCAGAGTAGCAAAAATATGAAATTACTAGGACTGCAGTCTGGCAGACACACTTCTCTTATAATTTAACAAATAAAGCCATACAAACAATAGTCCATACACAAATAAATTATGTCAACACATTCATAAAGTTAATCAAGTTCCAAGTATGCAACATAAATAAGCACTTTGTCCATGATTGGTCATATAAATATTTAAATCTCTTCTTCTTTGTCCTTTTTACACTTGAGAATCAGCAGAACTGCATCACAGCCAACATCACAGTATAAAAGCTCGGATGGCCAAATCATTACTTTATGGCCGCGCAGTGATAAAATTTGGGCTAATGACAGCAGCTGTGCTTTATCTTCTGTTATACTGACATGAAGACTACAGAAAGTTGTCCTGTCTTTGCTGCCACACAACCAACTGCGGCTGGGCCAGTGTCCTCCTGCAGTTTATGATCACATCGAATGATTAAATACAGCCGGGTTCACAATGTAAGTGTTTTTGTTTCCATATTTCATTTCATTTGTTTCTGTTGTCACACGATGGAGAAAGTATGAAATGGTGATATAACTGCTGCTGACAAATACTACCTGGTAACCAGCAATCAATCCCAAGCTGCTGCGCTGCCACACAGGTTAATGACAACAGCTGCGCTGTGTGTTTGGCTATATTGACATTTAAAATAATCAATAACAAAGAAAGTTACAGGTGACAGGAAGTCCTTATAAACATGATGTCCACACAGGCCCCGGACCTCACTGGGTAGCTTACGTCATGGTTTTGCAAACGTTTCCCCTGTACACAGCGAATGGTCAAGTCAGCGTTTTAAGATTTATACACTCTGGAGACAGTTTGGGGTTTTAGTGAGGAAAAACAACATTTCAGTCCTGACAAAGGGCTGAAATGGAAAGAAAAAGATGTGTTTAGAAATTTAACCATCTTGTATGGACTCTTAGCTTTTGTCTCCTCGCCAGATGATGGCTGTAATGGAAGAACCAATATGAAAATAAGCAAAAAGACATTTAACAATTTTCATAACATGTTTGCATTTCAGTGTGGAAAGAGAAGTTTGCGTTTGTCGACGCAAGTCATTTTCATATGTATCTACTCTAATGTGGACAAATGGACTCTACACACATTTCCCACCCCGAAATCTGTTTGGCCAGAGGAGCTGACAGTTGTAAAGTCAATAATTTTGTAAAGACTTTATCAGAACCATGTTGTTTTAGGTGAGGGGGGACATTGTAGACACAGGACTACAAAGATCCTGTTTACTTAAAGGACTTAAAAAGCATTTACACAAAGACATGGACATGCAAATTAGGCCTCAACTGACAGAAAGGGTTAAAAGAAGGTGGTAAATACCCCAGGGGTGACCATCAGTGCCTCGTCACTCAGCCGTCTCTCTCTCTCTCACACATTCTGTGTGTTGTGTGTGTTGTTTCAGGGTGTGTGAGACTGAGTGGCTCTCATGGGCAGTGCCTGTGGAATGTGTTGTTTAGCTTGACCAGCTGAAATCTGCCTTATTGAACACTGATAGCCCACAGACTCTCTGGCTCCTCAGGACGGGACTGATGGGAAGGAGGGGGCCATACCAGCTGTTACATAGTACCTGGGCCCTTTAGGTCTGATGACTGGTCAGCACTATTTCCCACACATTAACAACACAGGGTATATGCATTTTCACTGTGAAGCCTCTTTCAGACCTATGGAGTCCACAGTTTAACAAGCATTATTTTGGATTTATTTTAGGATTATTGTAACCATATAGTAGAAATTACTGGAACCTTGTAGCTGCCTTTGCTGAGATAAATTCATACATTGATAAAATAAAGAAGATACATCTATGACCTTTAGGGCTGCAACAAGTTTCATTCAAAATTTTGAATTTTGCGTGCCGCCTCCCTGTCATACTACCATGGGCCAATGAAAGTTCTGAAGACCAAGAGGCTTCAGCCGTGCTAACAGCGCTGTGAGGCAGTTCTGTAGCCAAAGTGGCGCTTTGAGCCAAATGCTAGGCTTTATGTTGAATCTATAGTGTAAATATTTCAGTGACCACTTCAACATAACTGCAAGTTTGGATAGGAAAGGATGGCAGTGGACTACTAAAATTTTCTGAATCATTACTGTGTGAAACATGGTCTGAAATCACAAGCGGTTGTTGTGATGTTGATGAATTTGATCAAATATATCCTTCCAAAGCTTATGCGAGTACCTGTATCTTGGTGTGTGTGTGTGTGTGTTTGCGTGTGTGTTTAGTTATTATTTGCTCCCTAGCCGCATTCTTCTCTGTCTGGCCGAGCTCTAACAGCGTACAGAGGAGGGAAGGGAACACGGCGTCCTGAGTGAAGATATGAGGCCAGCCAGTCAGTCTGTGTTCAGGGGCGAGGGCCTGACCCGCCAGGACCCATAACTAACTGATATGAGTCTGGGCCAAGTGGGCCCAGACAGCTGCCAGAGTGAGAACAAAACAGAGTAGGGAAAGGAGGGAGAGAAAGCAACAGAAAGCCGGAGGAGATATATACAGAGAGAGGAAGCCACAGTATAGACAGAATAAGAATAGGAGATAATATTAGGGATGGGATGTGGCAGTCCGGAGACGCTCTGATTTTTCCCAGAAAGCACTGGAGCGTGGACAGGACATTTTTGCTGGGAGGCATGTAGTGATATGTACTGTAAGACTTCCCGCAGCACCAAATCCCTCGGCGGTTCTGTCTATTATAGAAGTGGAAGGGAAAATGTTAACCATTGTGATTCAAGGATCATTTTTCTTATTTCTCATTTTATGCCAAGTATCTAGTGAAAATGTTCACGGGGGGGACCATACATTCCTGCTGTTTAGGTTCATAACTTCACCTCCAGTATGAGCATGTCTCATCAAGCCCTCGTTTTGATAGAAGACGTTAGATTCAGTGGCACTAAGTGCATCGTTTTCATTTGCTTTACGGCCGTCACACCAAACTAACAGCTGATTTATCAGTAAAGGAATAGTTTGGCATTTTGCTTTCTTGCTTAGAGTTAGATGAGGTCAAAATCACTCTCATATCTGTATGTTAAGTGTGACACTGCAGAAGGAGATGCTTAGCAAGTCTGGAAACTCTGGGAAACCATTAGCCTGGTTTAAGTGTCTAAAGATATAACGTGTTAATTAGCGGGCTTAAGCAGTGGTGGTAGGCAGATTTTGTCACCTTGGCTGCTGGCTTCTCTCCGCAACTGGCGCAGAACTTTTCCTTTTTTTCTTTGCTTTATAGTAGTCTTATGATGTCAAGAAGTAATGGGCAACTGATACAAGAGTTACCCAGAAGATAGTTGGGTATAACATTGGTGTTTCATGGCGTCAGTATCGGCATCGGTTTGGTTGTTTTTAGAAGTTGAAGTTGGAATCAATGTGCAGTAGCGGTAACTTTTCTATCACACGATAAACCAGAGACTCGATTTTCAGAGAAAATGTTGGATGACACAAGTAATGCTCTGCCTGTATTGTTGATGTGCGTAAATATATCCACAAGTGGCTGAGGAAAGCTCATTCGTTGTGCGCTTATAGTCAAGGTCTGATGTGTTTCACTTCCTGTAAACTGCGAGTGCTGCATTGAGAGGTCATGATGAAGTGCTCCTCATATTCAGTTGCGATCCAGTCGTGAGCTGATGGAGCATAATGAAATATTGCTCTTTTTGTGTCTTGCCATTACGAAAACCTGTAATGTGCAACATAATATTTCTGCGGTGGCTTACGTTTGTCTGTAGATGAGTCCTTTGCTGCTTACACAACATGTGCCTCCTATATATGATCTGTTTAGGTTTTGGAGCGCCGTTCCGTGTATTTGCAAATTAATGAGGGAAACTTTTGAGCCCTTAATTATAATACCACACATGTGTTTGGAAAGTGTGTTGACATGGCAGTATTTGTTTGCTGATTAATGCTTTAATTATCTTAATGAGATAATTAGCATAGCTGCATATGTTTCATTTATCACGGTGATTATAGCAGGACATAAATCAGCTCTGCCGCCTCCTATTCTGGTTTGTTTGTGCGCGTGGGTCGACAGAGCCGCTGAATAAGAACACAATAACTCCCCTCTTGAAATAGAAAAATGAAAAATATACCACGTCATCCGTGCTAGCAAGTAAAAGTGAGCCTGGTGCGGAGTAACTGTCGCTATCAGTGTCATATGAACATTTGATGAGTTGGTGAGCTTGTGTACGAGACGAGTCACCTACACACAAATACCAGCCAGATAATACAGCTCCTGCATTGTGTCTAGCCATCACAATGACTGTGTGTGTGTATATGTGTGTGTGTGTGTGTGTGTGTGTGTGTGTGTGTGTGTGTGTGTGGTCTAGCCTCAGTAGCCTGGCATATGGCCTGTGACCCCATAGCCCCTCTGTCTGTGTCATTATGATACCGATAGTGTGGCTGTGAATAGAGCCAGCAGGGACTCAATAGACCGGACTGGGACCATCGCATAAAGGCCCTCAGCGTCTGTCTTTCACCGCAGACTGATTACTGGCTGCGTGTGTGCATATACTCGCATGTGTAGACGGGAGGATATAATGAGGTACCCCTGTATTATTGATGCTCCTCTTTCACTACCTACCTGCTGTTAGGTGGGCTCGCGTTTGCTTCGAGCAGAAAGCGAGGAGCTCAATAGCTTGTAAAAAGGAGTTTGTGTCAAATAGCTAGATGATAACAAGTCATTTTTAGCTGCATTTATGTATTGTGGCTTCTTATTAGCGGGCAGGCCTCTCCTCGAGATATATACTGTAAATTCTGGCTGCAACGTCATCACCGTGCCAGGACGAGGCTCAGACAGCGCAGACTGAAATTTAAACAATTCGAGTATCAACCAATCATTTCAGCTCTAAAATTCATATATACATGTAATCAGGCTGCTCAGCACATCTTGATCTAAACAATAAGGTCACACTGGGCAGACTGTTACACCCCTGAATTGGTTTTCAGTTTATTCCATTTACTTTTGTTTCATTTAATACATATCCTTGCCGTGTATCGAGGTCAGGCAAAGCAACTGTCTTCCGTAACAGGGCTATTTTCTCATTCGCGTCTTGGTAGTTCTTGGACGAGCCATCATCAGTGACAGTTGTGCTGCTCTACTCACCAAACAGTAGCTGTCGATATCCAGCTGCCTGCTGGGGTCAGGAAGTGACATTAGCACATTAGTCAGCCCTTTAGGAGGTCGGTGGTCGGACCACAGAGTGATACCTGTCCTGCAGGCAGCCGTAAGCAATTTCATCCCACAGACAGATGGAGTTACATCTGCTATCAAGCTGCTGTGCCCGATGAAGAGGGATTACTTCAAATCAACAGAAGCAACATGTGAAAAACTGAATACCTCTTCTTCATTTAAATGAGATGCTGCAGACTCTTAAAAACTACAATACCCACCACCCTGTTTGTTGTTTTTGGACACAAGCTTTGACTCATGTTGATCCAGCTGTCAGTCACGTAACGTCGTGTCTGGAAACAGTTTATGGGATTTTTAATTTTTTACGTAGAACCAGTGCCACCGGGCATAGCCCCGACCTCTTTGCAGCCCATTGTAGGAACCACTGTCCGACAAGCCCTCAAACTCATAAATGTAATGTTAACTGCACCGATGAAATGAAATATTGGACATTTTGTAGCTTGCAAGCAGCGGCACAAATGACCAAATGACAGAGCTTTGCAAGGCATCCTGCTAAGCTGTCAGATAGAATGACTTGTGGACTACAATCGATCTTTCTCACAACATTTGAACATAAATGTGTAAAGTATTAAAATGAATGAGTTTCAGGTTCTTGGCATTGTGCGTGCCGCCTCCCTGTCATACTACCATGGGCCAATGTTACTAACAACTGTGCTCCTCCTACTATGAAAACATTTCATCCCTCGTTCACTGACACCGTCTTACTTTCTGTTTTCATGTGCGAATAGAAGTTTCCAGAGCTCAAGTTTAAATATGTGGAGGAGGACCAGCCGGAGGATTTCTTCATCCCTTACGTCTGGTCCTTGGTCTTCAACTCCGGAGTCGGCCTCCACTGGAGCCCGCATGGCATCGAGCTGTTCAGCATGGACTCTGGCTGAAAGATGTGCAGCAGCAGAAGCAGCAGCCTTCTCGTCTTCATCCTCGTTCAGTATGGGGAAAAAAAAAAAGACTGACGGCATGTGTGTGCGTGTGTGTGTGTGTGCGCGCGTGCGTCTGTTTGGGTGGGTGTGTGCGCATTGCCCTTTATAGTATGTGCACGCTGCTTTGAAAGTGCCTCAACCTTGTACAGAATGGTGTTCCTTTTCTTTCTTTTTTTTTTTGACGCTGCACAAACTCTTCTTCCCTCTTACAATAATTCCTCTGCTTCGACACTGTGAAGCTTCAGTTCACACAGTAGCACCCGCGTGTGTACAGTCAGTCCGGTAGGGAATACCTATTTAACATTTGAGCAGCTTTACCTGGTTCCACAGCACATGCCAAGTTACATCTCTCATGTAAAGCATTTTGTTATTGTGAGGAGCTCAGGACACTGGCGATGGATAATCCTACTTTTTTTTTCTTGCTTATAAAGAAAAGGTCAATTAAAACACAAGCACCAAGCGTTACACATGCTCTGGTGAACATTAATTTACAGCTGCAGTGAATGCAAAGAAATAGTTCCAGCTTAATATTCAAGACGGGCCACATGTCTTGGAAGACACAGCATGTGGTTAATAAATAACTTATATGGTTTTAAGTATGATTATTTCATAAATTAGCATTTTATTTTTGGCCGTCATTGTTCTCTGAATACCATGGGTTTGTACAAAACAATCTGTTTTTTGTGAAATTAAAAAAAAAAAAAAAAAAAAGGTCAGAAAGAGAACCAACCTCTGTTTTGCTGGGACATACAGCTTTTTTTTTCCCCCAGATTTGAGCTCACCAGTGTTGCTTGGTGGCCACCCCCAATAACCCACATTGGATTACAGTTTAATTAATGCTTAATTTCAGTCCCTGGATAATATTAGCAGTCCACATCGCTCTGATTCATGTGATTTCATTGTTGCTTCCAGCCCATTTATTTGACTTTACCCTGTCTTTGTCGTTTCCATTTTATTCCGGATGGTAACCCAAGGCAAGTACTTAAACTAGGACAAGTCATTAAACCTCCTGTCCTATTGTGCATAATTACAGTTGTCTCTTTGATTTGTCACTTTATTTGCATGTTTAACTAGAGACTTTGTATTAAATTATTTATTTCCATGTATATTGGGGTTTTTTTTATATATTCATCCCCTCGAAATGTAAATGGTAGTAGTACTGAAAAGAGTACTACCAATGAACAGAAACACGGTGGTACTATACTTTGATTCTTCCCAGGTGGGAAACTGGCTTTATATTATTACATATAATATGACAACAGCTGTCATTTTGTGGCAAATATTACTTTGAAAATAGGAGTTTAAATAAAAATATCAAATCAAAGCAACCAATGTGTCCCATGGTTATTAAGCAAAGTGAAATACCGTAGCATTCAGGGAAGAACGCTGACATAAAGAGGGAATTATGTCCAGCAGACAACACAGCAGCGCTTTCACAGCACTGAATGCAAGCTGAGCTGTCAGTCCTGGTGTTATCAAATAAACTGGTCTCTCCTGTTTAGCATCTTAGGATAGTTTTTATTTTAAATACTATGTGTCCTCTCGGAAAGAGCTAGGCTAGCTCTTTCTCCCTGCTTCCCTTCTTTATGCTAAGCTAAGCGGTAGCCTCATATTTAGAGTGTTTATCGACCTTCTCAGAAAAACAGAAAAGTGTATTTCCCCAAACTGTTGAACAAATCTTTAAAAACACTGCAATATCTCTGTCCTCTGTCTATAATCATCTCAAACACTGTTACCGCCTGTTTGGGAACCACCGCTGAAGACAGCTTCTTTCCGTACGTTGAAAAAGACAATTCTGCTAACTAGAGCAGAGTTTATACGTAGAGCTACATACATATTTTTTTTTCATCAGTGCTTCATCAGTGACTCTTTTCCAGACAAGTGCTTTCTTTACTTTGTACAGCAAAAAACACCCACACACAGAAAGAATCAGCCCTAAAAACCACCAAACTGTCACATCCTGTTTGTATGTGCATCAAAAAATATTAATAAACGTTAGCACTTTATGTGTCTTTCATGTCTTATTGTTACCCGTTGCGGTCATAGCTGCAGAGGCAGCAGAAGCCGAAGCATGAAACCACTTCGGGGCGGGGAGGGGGAGGGGGGGGGGGGTTTATGGCACAATGGCACCCACTGTGTCGATGGCGCTCCCACTTCCCGAGAGAATTTCATGCCTTTCGTCTCTATTGTATTGATTTTCATGCCTGAAATTCTCTCATTCTCAAGGACAATATAATGGATGCAATTTGATGTAAAGAATGGCCCATTTTCATCGCGGGGTCGTCAGTAGGTTACAGTGAGACTGCGTGCCCGAGGACAAATTGTCCAAACTGACGCCGATTTCTTTCTCTCTGCGCCGACTCTCACCTGCTTACAGCCCTATTATCGTACTGCCAGATGGTTGAGGAGAGGTTTTCACAAAGTGACATGGCCCTCCTTGTTCCTTTATGGTGTGGGGGTCACCTTACCATGGGCTCCCGTTTCAGGTGACAGCAGGAAGATGGATGGAGCAGGGGATTCTGGGATGGGTAGTTTATTCCTTTTAGAGGCTGGTACATTTACCTCAAGGTCTAGGTGAGATTGCATTGCAGTCTACCTTGCGCAGTGTGGCTCCGGATACAGAGGTCATACCTGAATCAACGTCTGTTGAGTGATGTAAAAAGTAGGGTACTGGAGACCAGTCTGCCGAAGTGGCTCTGCACGAAGTACTGGTCGTCCCCTGTGACATGGAACTCATTAATATGACAGATCACCATGGTAACGATGGAAGGTCGTTAGGCTCAACGGTTATAGGTTCAGGTCACGGCACGGGGGGAGCTCGCTCACAGCATGACAGCGGCACCGAGAGTTAGATATAAATATAAAAATAAACAGACAGTCAGTTTCACCCACTCCTTCATTCCTTCCTACAAAATCTTCACTGGAATGAAAACAGAGTTTCGCTGGGCTGGACCATCAATGGAAAACAAAACCAAACTTCACAAAGAGATATGAATAAGAGACAGACAGGCTGTACAATGATCTTGATGTCTGCAAGATACCAGCTGATCTACATTTAGTAGTCACAGGTTGCACAAAGGGACGAACCTCCCAGCTTAGGGAATCACATACCTCTACTGTAACTTATCTCTTGTTTTTTTACACTCGAATTATTTTCTATTATTGACTTATGGAATTATTCTGCTGAAACTCTTTCTACGTCATCGGTCATTGACCTGTTTACATGGAACAGCTGATAGACTGGGCATAAAGAGGCTGAAGTAATGCAACAGGTCATTTTTTTTTAGCTCGTCCTGCGATATCTCTCTTAACTATTGGATGGATCGCTGTGATATTTTACACAGACATTTATGGTCGCCACAGGATAAACCATGACGTCAACGTTTTCACTTATCTGGTGAAGTATCTCAACATCTACACAATGGATCGGCGCCAGATTTTGTGCATCCTTTGACACTGTCGTTAGGATGATGCAGTATGTATATTTAGTCTATGACTTCTCCTGCTTGGCTTCAGGAAGTAAAGGTGATTATGAAATCTGAAGAGGTGCAAATTTTGCAATCACTATTGACCCACAGGCAAGTGACACATCTACATAATTATGCATTTTGAGCGAAGTAGTCCTTGTGACTTTGGCCCAATATTTCAACTAGAACCATCCTCAGGTCAAGATTTAAATTTCTGACTATCAGTCTCTGTTAAACTAAGATTCTACCGGCTACGTGCGTGTGCGCATACTAACATTGATATTAACATAAACCCTGAAACATGTAACCTTGTGTAAATTAAAAAGCCCCACAAGCAAGCAACACATTAAAAACATTTTTTTTTTTATTTGTGAAGTTTGAACAGATATGATGTAAGATGATGTAAGACGAAAGCCGATAGAAGAATATCAAAAATTGAAAGGATTCATCCTCTGGGAGGGGGCATGAATGTGCTCATTACATTTTTTGGCAATCTGCCTGGTACATTTTTGATGTGTACAAGTAGATATTTTGGTTTGATTGTGAAGCCAGGGGAACATTTAAGAGGTCACCAAAAACACTGATATCATTCTCACGGGACCCATGAACATCCAGACCACATTTAAAAGCAATCTCACCGCTACATTCCAAGTGTCGGATGGATGGAGAGACTGACTGACATTGCTATCACCATTTGGCCTTGGCACTCTTCTATGTAGACCAATTACACGTATGCAATCTTCAAAAATTGTTTCACACTAATGGCCTATTTATGAGAAATAGGTCACCGAGGCCTGCCGCTACTAAAATGTTACAAACTGAATCCCTGAACAAAGCCACAGACTAAAGGAATATTCTGTACATGAAAAACTATAACACGCAAAACATGATGCCCAGAGAAAGAAAGTAATATTTGAAAATATGTGAAAACTATTTAGGCTAAGAATAGCACCATTAAGTCTTAGTGAAGACTGATTTAGGGTTTTGGTATATGCATGCCTCTCTTAGACAGCCACTTCAATGCACTGTATAATTGCTTGTGATGATTAGCTGCGTATAAATTTTTAACAAGTACATAAATGTATGATGGGGGTGTAAAAAAACAGCACAATGCATCTGTCTGAGTTGGATCCATTTGAAGAGTTTGGGTCGATTAAAAGTAATTAATATTGTATTAAGGTGTTTCTTTCATTGATTGCTTCCTGTCTGCAGGCCGCGATGTGTTTCTGTTCCACTTTCCATCTGTCACCCGACAGAAATACATACCAAGCTGTTGTTGGTGGAAGCTGGTGGAGTTTTTTGAACTGGTCCCTGTAAGGTTTGTATGTGGTGGAAGATATTTTTTTGCCTCATTCAGTTTAGTTTTGCTAATTTAGCTCATGTTTCTAGTCATAGTAGGCCAGTCAGGGGAAGGTGCGTTTTTCCTGTCATGTATATACTATATTTACAGGTAATACACCTGTGAGTCCTAGTGGCAACATGTTTGTACCACTTTGTCTGCATCATCTAACTTATCGGGAAATATTATATCTGTATATGTTTGATTCCTGAATAAAGCATTTTGCTGTCAGTCCTTAAACACTTCAAATAAAACAGCTGACAGTGTATGTGAGGAAAGTCTATGATTTATTTGCATTCAACACTTTACAGTCATTTAAATGACTCCGATTACTCTTTGCACTTGAGACTTTGTTGTCTCAAAATATAAATATAAAAGTGTTTTGTATGAGTCATAAGTCATTTTTGTCCTTTGTGGATATCTTTAGGCTTCTGAGTGTTCGTCTGAAGAAGAAGGACATTTGATGACATAGGCTTTTGCAATGGACATTTTTTACTATTTTCTGACATTTTATAGACCAAGCGATTAATTGATGGTGAAAGTAATCGTTAGCCTTAGTACTGCTTTTCTTTTAGGACCACTCCTCTGCTGTTGAGACACTTTCTGTGATTTGTGGCTGCAGTATCTGTCTCTCCCTGCACCCTGAGGTGTGATATCATTGACTAGTATTTTCTGGAGCTTTTCTATTCACCTGACACAGTAATGTTTCACTTTGTGGACTCATAAGACAAGCTTTTATAGACCTTCATCGACTTCATCTCCAGCTCTCAGCGGCAGCTCATCACACTGTTTGAGACAAACGGTAACTTCATTTTCTGCAACTTGTTTTATCGAAAGAGAGGAGAGAAAATGTGACCTTTGACCTCACTGAAAGGTCAGCTAAAAAAGAGTGTAAGGTAGTGACAGGGAGATCTACAACTAATATTCTAATTTTAGGGTGCAATCCACTCGCTTTCTGTTTCATTATGTTGGAGCCACAGCTAGAGACATTAACGAATGGTAGATTTTTTTTTTTTCTTCAGTGCAATAAAATGAGAACAGAAGCACATCCAGCTTCTCGGTTTTCACCCCAGGATTTTTTTAAATTTTCAATTATGCAGTGACATTTACCAGTGTGGGTGTTTTTGCTCTTTCTTGACAAGTTATCAGATGTGCAAGTGTGCAAACGTCTCCTTAATCTTTTTTAATTAAAGTTGTCTTATTTTTTTTATTGTTCTTATCTTACTGATGACGAGGCCCCTGTGTGCCATCTTCACCCTATTCTGAGCACTGCGCTTCAACAAAAAAATCCTCTTTAATTGCATATGCATGACCCCTTGTCTGGAAGCAGTCACTGTGTCAATAAATTATAGTAAAGGCCAGAACTGCTATTTAGAATATTAATCATGCTTCTTCCTCTATCATGTTGCTTTACTCTTTTATTGCTCAACATCTATTGAATCAGCTCTGTGGGCCATGCTGCAGCAGGGAACCAGTATAATACAACACGAAATTACATTTTTTTACTTAAAATATTAAAATTAATAGAATTTCAGTAAATGTTCTGACGGCAATTATGTATTTAATGGGAACAGATAAAAGGGAAAAAAATCCCAGCAACACGCAATACAAAACAATATGCCTGTGTAAGAGAGGGAAATCTATGAAAAGGAAATATATCAAAGGGAACTGAAGCAAAACTGCCTTTAATAGTACAAACTAACATTACTAACATACATTTCAAACTAACATTTCAACATAACTGGGTCTTCATTAAAGTCAGGATGAGCAAAGACTTGAGGCAAATACATACAGAGATGACCTAGAAGAAGAAGACTCATTTGGTGATTAGTTAAAGAGGATTTCAAATCTGTTGGGCTCCAAGGCCCACCACATGCACTACTCAGACACATAAATAAAAATGCAGATATACTGTATCTTAAAGTTATAAACATAGACTTACAAACGGTGTTGTTTAACTGTGTTAAGAGAGTGAATCCAGTATGGCTACATGGAGAAGATGATGGGTTACCCGTGGCTCTGCAGCATCATTTAGGTTCAGTACATTTTCTGGGGGGGGGGGGAACAAAACAATTATGAAACCAGTTTATGAACAAATGAACCATAGAGAAGTCCATTTTAGTCCATTTTTGGCAAATCCAGAAAATTAAAGACCTGAAAAGTCAAAGTGCATAACCTGATATAAACAATATGATTACATTCATATGATCTTACAAGATATCTTGTCCACCTCTAAGGGACTGACAGGGACTGTATGAAAGTTACTAGGGGTTTCGTAAAAGGAGGAGGGTAGAAGAGTATTTTGACTTTTGGGGGGATTTTTAAAAAATCCTAATTTCCATTTTACTTAATCTTTCCTTTATAATATAATAGCATACCAACAATTCTGTTCATGCATTGTGACTTTATTAACATGCACATTGGTGAAGATTTACAGTTTCAATTGCATCATTTTGTTTACATTTGTCCAAAGTGATGACTAGTTTTCATGGGGTCCCAATAATACGTCAGGATCAGGATCCCCAGTGCACCAATATTCAGAATTCTGTCATTATTCATGCGTGGGGTTGATGCAAAACGGTAAATAAAACCCTCTCCTGGAATTTTATGCAGGCTAGAATGCAGACAGGCTCTTCCAGCCAGACTGAAATGGAAAACGGTTAGATAAAATTGGCTACTTCCTGGAGTCTGGGGAATAGTCACACACACAAACGGAAGGGCAGGGAGATGTAGAGAGAGGGGAGGGGACAATGTGAGTCTGCAGCCACTTCCACAATCCCTCTGACAGACCTTTTCCCCTGACTGATTGCTTCCAGACTACCTTAAAAAGCGGTGCAGCCCTCTGAACCTTTTGGGCTCCTGCTTTGGGCTCTTGCGCGGCGCCAGTGGGGGATCCTGGGACAATGTGAGGATGAGCTATTGACTACCCCCATCCACACACACACACACCTCCCATCAGCATTATCAGCCACCCACCCCCCAGCCCTGCAGCGACACTGGCTCACTAGCACATTAACATACTGCTCCCTCCTCCTCCTCCTCCTCCTCCTCCCCTGAACTAGTCTGACTAGTGAGCATAGGCTACGAAGGAGACACACAAAACACTAACACACACACACACACAGAGAAAACATTGATGTTAATGCAGTTCAGTGTGTCTGAGGTCCTCTTGTGGGATGTCGTGTCTCTCGTCTGCTGTTTGAAATGAAATTATTTAGAGTTTGGTGTCTTTTATAGGCTATACGGTTCTGGTTTATGGTTCATATAATTCAATTTGCATCATTGCTAATAAGTTTAATATGAGAACAGTGCAGTTATTTGTCAAAGCGTCTATATAGCTGTTGTATTATAGCTTTGTGCGTAACTGTAAAACAAACTAAGCTGCCTTTAAACCTGCCGTAATTAACAAGGATTATGTTGGGTTTTTTTTTTTAAAGACAACAAATAAAGTAGGCACATCCTGTTGAGGATGTCAGGCACAAAGGGAAGCTGGTCTTCAGCCGGTGGACGGTTTTACTGGTAAATAAAGAAGGGTGGAAACTGTTGTGTTGATAATGAAGACATATTCAAAAAGGACTCTTGTCCCCACCTGAAAGCCAAACGCCCAGAGGGCGGCAGCAGCGCGCTCTCCTCTGCGTTTGGGACGTGTTTAAGGTGGTCTCTTTAATGCCCTGAGTTTAGTCTCACAGGCACCAATTCTCTCTCTCTCCTGGCTCCATTGCTTGTGATGATTTTTTTTTTTGTTGTACTACAGCTACAAGTCCTTAAAACCTAAAACATGATCCGACTAAAAATCAAAGAGTTACCTGGTTAGCAGCGCGAAGTGTGTTGCCTGAAAGGCAAGAATCAGGGCAAAATGACCACAAAAGGCAGGGGGAAAAAAACTAAAATTATAATAAAAATATATATTAAATAAGTTAGGATTAGATCAAATAGACCATATTGATATGACTTGTGGCTGATAAAAGATAAAACTATCCTGATTGATTAACATGACAACAGAATATCTTTCATGTTCATAGGATTTTATGGATTATTGCCATCCATAAATCACCTATTAATAAACATTTGTAGCGTGTGTGCTTTCTTTAAGACTGCCAACAGAACACTGATCAAACGTTTCAATGGATCAATCATTGATAGCACCAAAACTGCCAAATTCTTTGAAATATATATTTATTTAAATGTCCATGTCATTAAAGTTGGTTGCACGTTGAAAAGAAGCTTAAGTGAAGCACATTTATTATTTGACACTGATAAGTTCAACAGTTTCTGTCATTTGGCCCGACAGCTCCATTTTCTCACCGTTACACTCTGTCAACTTCTTTTGGGAAATCGAAACTTTCCTACTTTACTTTTCTATTTTACTACTTTTTTTCCTCTTTTTTTTTTTTTAAATGTGTGCGTGTGCGTGTGTGTATGTGCGTGCCTGTCCGTGTGTGTGTGTGCGCGCGCGCGCTGTGGGCTCTGCTTGATCTGTTGTTTGCGCAACAATCACATTTTTCTTTTAAGCGACAGGGTGTCTAGACACACACGTGACCGGGCGCGTCAATGCGCACTGGAGACGGAGCAAGGGCACCCAAACCATCCGCCTCATTTACAGACAGAGAGCCTTTTACCCCCCTCGAGATCACTCGTCGACTCGCTTTTCTTCCACAACACAGACACGGAAACTTCGTGTGAGATACGAGTTTCGGATTATTTGATTTTTTTCTTTTTCTTTCGGAGGGTATTCGGCTTACTAAAATAGGTTACGAGGCTCGGTTGCGTGGACGTAACCCGAGGGTCTCTCTCTCTCTCTCTCTCTCTCTCTCTCTCACTCTGCCTCGCTCTCTCTCTCTTTGCTTTCAAACGCAACTCAACTCGGGTGAGAGATTCAGTCCTGGATTTGCTCCCTGGCTCTTTGGACGAGGTTCATTCTTGCCAGCAGACCACATCCTCTGCAGACGAGTGGCATATTTAGACGATAACCGATATATATATTTATATATAAAAACAAGCCTCCGCACAAGCTTGCTGGAGAGCCCTACTCTGTGCAGTCGGATCAAGGATTTTGTGGATTAATGCTCTTGAAGACACAGCGACACAGCTTCGGGTTTTCATGGGATAATTGTGAAAGCGTTTCGGCTTAATTAGGCCCCAGTTTGTCTAATTTCTACTACAGCTGCGTGCGCGTACATAGAAATATGTTTTGACTGTTTATATGCTGAAAATCGGCCACGGAGCGTGTATTTCTTTTTTTTCTTTTTTTTTTTTAAAGGGGGTCAGTTCACGGCGCTAGGCTGCACATCACCAAGTGAATAATTGGAGCACATTGAGGCTACATGCCGCTGTGTTGTAGCAGATTTCCACTGCCGTTATATAGAGGTTTATAAGCTGTGAGATTCATTATCATAGGCTCGTCTTAAACGCCTGGAGGTGATGGTTATTTATCCCCGGGGGACAAGCTGACTGTCCCGTGAACCTCCACTGCTTTTCGTTGATCAAGTCTGCAGGAGACAGCATCAGAGACTGGCGTATGCTACAGATTTCCTCTGCTTCTCCAGCTCCCAGTTTTTCCACCGTATATTCTCAGGCTGCTTGTCATTGCCTGGACTCGGATCCCGGAATCTTCATGATTTGCGGACACCATGCTCGTTTTTTAGCCGGGGAACCCTCTTTTCGTCCCGCATGTTTAGGACCAAACGATCGGGGCTCGTCCGGCGACTCTGGAGGAGCCGTGCGCCCGTGGAGGGCGACGGGGAGGCGGATAGAGGGACGCATGGCTCCGGGGGCTGCTGCATGGGCAAAGCGACAAAGGTGGCCAAGTCCAACGCCGGGTCGGAGGCTGAATTGAAGGCGTTGACCCACTCGATACTGAAAAAGATCAAAGAGAAACAATTAGAGGTGCTTTTGCAAGCGGTGGAGTCCAAGGGGGGTGCCCGAAGCCCCTGCTTGCTCTTACCCAGCAAAGTGGACGCCAAAGTGGGTCAACAGTCTTACTCTCTCCCCATGCTGCTCTACAAAGTGTTCAGGTGGCCGGACCTCAGGCATTCCTCGGAGCTGAAGAGGCTGTCTTGCTGTGAATCCTACGGGAAAATCAACCCAGAGCTCGTTTGCTGCAACCCGCACCACATGAGCAGACTTTGTGAACTCGGTGAGCTGGATTATTATTATTATTATTATTATTATTATTATTATTATTATCTTTATTATAATAACCTCATTTTCGCAACAACAAGCAAAAGAAAAAAAAGTTCTGAAATTGTGTTTTAATTCTCTGGTGGTCGGGCCTAATTTCAAGTCAAGTACAAATTCAGACACCGTGTCATTGTGTCAAAGAATTACCAAGCTCTTAAAGGGGTAATTAGCCTAATTCAAATGACATCACCTCTCTTGGCACAGTTGTCTTAAGTTTCCATAAGGTCAAACTTGACCGAAGTGGAAAGCGTGCCAAGTTTTCCCTCATCATCTCTTTATCTTATGTTGTCATAAAATTTAGATTTGTCAACCTTTTTTTTTTTTTTTTTTTTAAATCACGATTTATAAATATGTTCATTTCTGGGCACCGTGTCACTTTTATTCCACCTTAAATCAGATCTTTTCAAACAAACATCCCATCTGGCATTTCAACATTTCACAACTGGCATTTCCAAAGTGCAAAGCGACTCATCCCGGGCTTTACAGTCTTTCCACGGTGAAGTTTCCAGGGCCTGTGTGTGTGTGTGCTTGCTTGGCGTCCCGGGCCAAAAGAGGCCCGTATCTCAGTTTGTCCTAGACGCTGATAGTGGCCCTCCTGGCGCCAGGCGGCCCCCTGTTTATCTGCCTGCCAATGAAAGGCAATAGCCGGCCTCACTGCCTGCCTCTCTAGGCTGAGCTGACAGACACAAAACCTTTTCCCAGAAGAATGACAACTCTTATCATAAAGTTTAGATCTCTCTCTTGTTTTGTTTTTTTTTCTTATGCTTTGCTTTTTTTCCCCCCTCCTTCATGCAGAGTCCCCTCCTCCTCCATATTCGCGCTATCCCATGGACTATCTTAAACCACCAGGTGAGCTCCATATACATATGAATACATTTCTTATTGTCTGGAACACATTTTTGTTTTGCAAAACATACACACAT
Organism: Nibea albiflora; assembly: GCA_014281875.1. Classification (NCBI taxonomy): domain Eukaryota; kingdom Metazoa; phylum Chordata; class Actinopteri; family Sciaenidae; genus Nibea; species Nibea albiflora. The sequence continues at coordinate 10,331,767 of CM024803.1, forward strand.
CTAAAAGCCCATCCCGTATTCATGGATGTTCTGGTGTTGTCTATATGTCTGACATTACAATGCATATAGTCTTACACACTCTCTCTGCAGTGCATTTGTGCGTGTGTGTGTGTGTGTGTGTGTAAAAAAAACGGCTCCATGTTATGTTGTGATTTATGATAGCAGTGGAGTGGCACGCCTGGCTGGCTGGGCAGTTCTAGCATGGCTGGCAGCCAGGGCAAAGCAGCACAAAGTTGAGATACCAGCTATAGACTGACTGGCATGTCACCAGGGGCACTGTGAGTGTGTGTGTGCGTGTGTGTTTGTCGGAGGGAGGGGGAGGAGTTGTATGGGTTTGTTTGTGTGTCTATCTATCTATTGTGAATTTGCAGCACAGACAGTGGCGTCTCTGGAGCCAGCCAGTCTTTATCAGCTGAATTCATCAACAGATTAAAGTTGAGGACTTGTGTGGGTGTGTGTCACTGTCCCCACATCTCAGTTTGTTTTAGAGGATGTGTGTGCACGCGTTTGATTTCGTTTTCAGTTTTTGCTTTTTAACCACCTCCTTTCGCAAGCTTTAGCTTTGCTTAATTGTTTTCGCCCTCCACCTGTGCCAGACTCCACATGCTGCTGTGGTTGTCATCCTATTCCCCAGTGCCGGAAAGTGGCATCAGGTTATGTCATCGCCTATTAAGTCGGTTTTGAAGTGTGTTAAATTTCAGGCTATAACCAGAATAGTGCCAGACCGGAGGAGCTCTGCTCAACAGTTTCTCTTCATGTCACAGAGAGGGTGACAAAGATATAAATGCGTAGTCCGCGTGTGGGACTTTTAAGGCTCCAGTTTTTCATTTTCTCAGCCCATAGCTTGCTCTTTTCCTCATTTCTGCCTGTATTCCCGTCTGTCAGTGCAGGAAAAGCTCAGAGTTAAACAATGACCAGTCAGCTGACTATCCAGCCGGTTAGTCAGTAGAAGGAGAAAGTGGCTTTCAGTGAGTAGAAACAATAGGAAGTCATTGCAGCTGCAGCTGTGGTTCCTCAAAGCCCCCCCTTCTCCTTGTCTTGATTTACCTGAAAAGCATTTGCAAAGCTTTAGATCCAACCGGAATGTATCTGAAATGCTGAAAAAATGACGTGGCTGACTGTGAAATCCTCTTCAGCCTCCTCCCGAGGCTGATGCCCAATTTAGGGTAGAGCTAGCGTAGCCTCTTTGTACAAGTACAGTTGGAAACATTCCAGTGATGAAAGGAAACAAGAAGGTAAATATAGGAAGCTGGATGCAGACAAAGAATTGGTTATTGAACTCATGTTACCACCCTGTTTCCACACTCGGGGCAGAGTGAAAAAACTTGGATTTGTCTGGCTGTGCGTGAATTGAGTGTTGCCAACGAGAATAAAAGACACGAGAAATATCATCTCTCAGGAATAGGTTTTCTAAAGCTTTATTACCCTTTTAATTTAAAGTCATATTTTTTTCTCACAGCATTAAAGCGAAAGAGTGCAGCAGACCTCTCGCTCACCTGTCAGGCTATTTCCTCATTTGGTAACATTCAGTCAGTGCAGCTGCAGTTGTGGTTAATCAAAAGAGAGTCTGTCTGCCTGTGTGTCTCTGTATTGGTGAGGGAGGGTGAAAGACAACATATATTAATAGGACAATGGAGCAGACTGGAGGGTACACACACACACACAGAGGACGGATGAGCTTATCATGCAGAAAGACAGGGGTTTTTCCCAAGGGCCTCAGGGAGCTGTCAATCATCAGCCTTCCCATTACTGGAGGCTATTACAGTTTTCTATACTATTCTATGTATTTGTGTTATATGAGGCCGTTTTAAATCATCATGACGTGCAGAAAATTTGCATAGTTAAGTTTTAGAAGGCAATCAGATGTCGTAAAAATCTGCATGATCTGCAATGGAGGTAGATGGATTTTATGATGATGGTTTTATGATTCCAGTGAGCAGGAAGTTGTGTCAGGGTGCCTGCCCGCTCCAGCAGCAGCGGTCAATATGAAAGCAGCCGAGACGTAAAACGCTACCTTGTTTCAGCTCTGGGGAATATAAATCACACACTGTTTGCCTCTTTCTCTCTGATGCCCCCTCAGCCCTGTGGTCAGCTGTGAACTGTTGCCCGGGAGACCAGGGCAAGGCTGCTGGCAGCCAATGAAAGCGTGGCAGACTGGGCTATGCCCGTGCATCTCGTTACCGCGACCACATCGGCACGGTCTGTGTCCGGACGGGGGCAGGGTGGCAGGGAGGAGGGCTCGCAGCTAAACTGCTCTGGCCACATTTTCATTATTACTTCATAGCTACTGCAGCTCTGCCTGCTCAAACAGGAGGCTAACAGGAGGCTGTTAGCCGGAGAGTGGAAGTATTCAACATCACCTTCCTCTTCGCTGTATGTGGATTAAATACATTGTGACCCCTTAGTCGCTGTAGTGCTCCAGGTTGCATTCACTGCAGTTGTTGCAGCAACCTTCAAATTAGTCCAACTTCAGTTAAATGGTCGTTCTGGCCTTCTTTAAATCACAGTAAGATTCCCGCCTTGCAATGTAACCATTCAAAAAAAAAACCCACTGTACTTTAGAGTGGAGGTGACCACCACCACACACAGTGGTCCAACGCATAGTAGGTGTAGCGCAGCGTTGACGTGCGTTGAGAGGAATGTATCATTAGTGAATACCAAGCTACCATCAGCAGCTCTGCAGCAGTGCTAGCCTGCTCCCAGCGGTGTGCTGCTCCGCTCAACACACACACACACACACAGCGGTTTTGTTAAAGCTCCATTCAGGTGTCATGTTGAAACTAGTCTACATTACGACTCTTAGTGGGAGTTAAGCATTCAAATGCAAAGAGAGGGAGAATGGAGAGAGAGAGGGAGAAAGAATGAGTCGTTTTTCTCTCTTGTCTGCCTGTTAAGAAAATTTACGGTGAGCAGCCTTCAAGGCCCCTCGAAGCTCCGTCTGCCAAGGCAGCCACAAACACATATATAACTTATTTCGTGGTTACCTTTGAAGTCGGCGTGAATGCTCAGATTTCCGGTTTAGCTTGAACTCGTCAAATTTCTTTTTCTCTCATCAGGCCAGTTTGGATTTTTCATTAAAACGGCCAGGACACAAAGTGTTGCGCTCACGTTCTTCTAATGTTTGATTATTGAGCGGCGGGGATCAGGAGTCTCCATGCCCAAACCCTCGCCTCAGTCATTAGCAGTAGCTCGTCTGTGCAGAGATGCGGGGCTAAGGTTCCTCCTGAAGCAGTGGATTATGGGGGATTATCGGGGGTGTAAGAAACTCTCCTCTGTAAGTCCTCTGTGTGTGTGTGTGTGTGTGTGTGAGAGTGTGAGCTTCGTCGTCAGCGTCTTCATTAGGCATTGATTTCACCGGAGTGATTGACGGTCTCACAGCTGCTGCTTTGCCTTCGCCCCTCACACACACACACACACACACGCACACAAACATACACACACTGGAACACACACAGTGCTAATTCAAAGTCTCTCTTTTCTCTCTCTCCATTAGATTCTCCAGACTCTGGACCTTCATCCAGTGATACTGGGGGAACGACATATTCAGCCCCTGTGGGGCTTTCAGGTAAATATTCCTACAAATAGATTTCCTGTTCGCATTTTCTTGTCTTTTTCCACAATTCCTCCCCTCTCCTCTCCTGTTTTCTTTCCCTTCTCCTGTGCATTCCTCCCAACGCACATCTCCCCTCCATACTTGTGATGATGAGGCAGTGATTGTGGGGGCCCCTGCTTCCCCTCTGTAATAAAAAAAAAAGCCAGTGAAGGAGGGTGTATTTCTCCCACATCCACATAAATTCCTCCCTACTGGCTCTTTGAACAACACTCCTCTCTTCTCCTCTTCCTCTCCCCCGTTGCCTCTCATCCCTTTCCGTGTTATGTTGTAATGGAAGACAAACATGCCGAACCGTTGTTTGGAGAAGAATATGGTCTGTGCGTGCGGTATTGTGGAGGGAGAAGAGAGAGAGAGAGAGAGAGAAAAAGCAGCAAAAAGAGGCTTCGACTGACATGCGAGTGTTTGTTTGGGTGTGTTTGTGCGTACAGGGGACGTCTTTGTGGACGGTTAACTCTCCTCTGGGCTCGGTGTGCGGATAAGAGAGAGACACAGGCGCCTTTCTTTCTTCCATCTCTCATGCAGGACGTGTTTCAGGCTTCCTCAGCTTTTCTCCCATAATCCCCTTTGGCAGACTCGCCTTCCTTACACAGCGGCCTGTCCACAGGCTACAGAATAAGACGGTGTGTTCACGAGAGAAGGAGCTCGCTCTCCACTCACTGCCTGAGATTGCTCTGTGCTGTTCTCTGCTTTCCTTTGCCTCAGATGGTTCTCATTACTGGGCCTTTAAAGCCTGTTTTATGTCAGTTGGTGTTGGCTGCCCATTTCCCCCCCCTCCTTTGTTTGGTGGTAGGGGGGTAGAGGGTTTGCCTGCCTGCCTGCATGCGTGTGTGTGTGTGTGTGTGTGTGTCCTTAGATGGGGGAAGAGATTGTAACAGTGCTCGCAAGAACAGAGGAACTAAAATCAGTCCTCTCCTCTCCTCTCCTCCCCCCTCCTCACCACCTTCAGATGGACACTAAAGTCCTCCCTGTGTGCATTAACTAAAGACACATTTTAGACCCAGTTCAAACTGTGAAACCCAAGAACTGGAGTCTTAACAGGCACCCCCATGCTCCCTCCCTTACGCCTTCCCTCCCTCAGCAAGGCGCACACACTACCCTCCTCCTCCTCCTTCCCTGTTTTCCTTCCTGGCGAGGATGACATGGCAGTGGCGGCCAACGCTCCAGTGAATGGGCCTCCTCAGTAAAAGCAATAGAGGTAGAAAGGCCTGGGGCGGGATGGCCGAAGCGCTCTGCCCTCATGATTTCCCCGGCTGCCCCGTTCCACGTTCCCCTCCTCCCCGCTCATACGCCCTCCCTCTCTCCTTCCTTCCCTCTTTTGCTCCCTCCCTCTGGGGCCCTGACAAAAGAAACATGGCTCTCCCAGAGGCCCGCTGCTGACCTTCTAATTCACTCACTCTGCCCTTTTTATGTTCTTCTCCAGACATATTTACAGAGAGGAAGGAGGAAGAGAGAGGAGGGTGGCTTTGAGGGAAAGAGGATGGCAAAGACTTAAAGTCAGCAAGAGTTAGTTAGCCGTTAGTTTTTTTGGGGTTTTTTTGCGTTGCAGCAGAATAATTAAGTGCTTGTCAAATTTTAGAAAAAGCTGGAGTGTATGATTGATGAAGCAGCCCTGCTTTGGCGTTGTACCTTAGCGGGAACGGAAAATTACCCAAAAGAAATTCTCGTCTTCTTCAGTCATCATCTGAAAACCACAGTTCAGACAGAGCTGATGAGTTAAAGATAACATCCTCCTCTCCCATCATTCCTTGTCTTACTCTCCCCGTTTATCCATTTTGGAAAAAGCAAAGACCATCCAGGCTGTAAGGAGTTAAGTGAGCTGCGACAGCGACAAGCGCAAATGCAAACTAGGCTGCCTGCCAGGCTACCAGCTCCAAAGCTCCCCTCGCTGGCTCACGTCATCAGCTTGGAACAGAGCAGAGAGGAGGGAAGAGAGGAGAGGAGAAGGAATAAGAGGAGGAGGAGGAGGAGGAGGGGGTTGATGGCTGGAGGCCTGGAGCTGGGTGTCGGGGTGCTGATCTTGGTTTGAGCTGGGGTGAGGGCTTAGCTCAGGGGTTTAGGTTTGCCTCGGGAACCGAAGGGAGAGATCAAGAGAGAGATTGGGAAATGGGAGATCTGGTTAGGGTTAAGAGGGCACTGGCTTGTTGGTTATGAATCTGTGCAGTGTTAAGTAATATTTAAACTTGTTAGAGGCCAGATCGTTTACGAGCAGCTCATGTAGCTGGACGTCCATCTTGTTGAGCTCAAAGAGGTCAAGTTTTGTAGTGAGTTTTCGGCGAGTTTCACGGGACGGAGGTTTGGGCCGCGTGGTGTGGGTGTGTGCACAAAGGCTGGGGATTGTTTTAATCCACCATTTGGTACAGATTCCAAAATAATACAATGAAAAAAAAATTCAAATTTTTCACTGCCAAAAAATAATCCGAGTGTGTCAAAAATTGATGAAAGGGTAAACAGGATCACGGATCCCGTAATCTGTGATCAGTGACATGTTTCAGTCAGTGTTTTGAGGATCAATACCCAGCCCTGGCGTGCACATACATGTTCTTTGAATGCAAGTTATGGACGTCTGTTCATGCTTAGCTCTTATTGGATGTGTAGCATCTGTGTGTGTGTGTGTGTATGTCACTGGCGTGCCTGCTGGTGCCATCGGGGACTGACCCGGAGTGCCTGTGTGTAAGGGGATACAGTCGAGCTGTGGTGACACGTACGCACACACACGCGCATTTTCACACACACACCAACACATACACGACAGGGAGGCAGATAGAATGACCTGGTGCGAGCCCTGGCGCACGGCCGACTGTCACACAGGCGCTTCCTCCCACTGCAGGTTAAATTTAGGCTGAGTTGTATTCTTATACCACCAGCCAGTCACCTCGCTCGACAGACAGTCGGCCAGCCCTTCAGTCAGTCAATTAGTCATCCAGTGAATCGGCTGGAGGTATAACCTTCATCAGGGGCTCTGACAGAGATTAAATTTAGTCTTGGCACCTCGGCTCATTAAATCAAACTAGTTCTGCTGTCATATGGAAGGCCCTGAAGAAACGGCCCATTTTTGGTGCAAACCCAGTGAGAGAAAAGGCCTGTGTGTTGTTTTTTTAACAGGAAGAGAGGTTTGAATTACATATATGTTAAGTCACAATCTTCACATTTTTTTGGGAGACTAACTTCCAGAAGTCGAGAGCCCAAGTCAGAAACAGAGCACCCTCAGTCTCCCTCGTCTCTCTCTCTCTCTCTCCCTCTCTCCCTCTCTCGGCATTCCTGCCTTGTTTGGGTTAGCAGGGAAAGGAAAGGGCTGCGCAGGATATGACCTCATGTCTTTGAGGAAAAGGCGAGCGGACAGGGAGGCAGCTGAGGCCTCTTCGTGACAGAAAACAAACACTGGGCTGCACCAGCTAGAAGGAAGGAGGGAGTAAAGCAGAAAGGAAAAGAAAGAAGTTTGGAGATCTGCTTTACTTTACAAGGATAGCAATGTAGCGTGTTACAGCCAGGCGACTCACTACTAGAAACACATTTAAGGCACGTTATTTCCTATAAAACTGTTTCTGCTTTGGCTGTGTCTTTTGCCTGAACATTAAGAAGAAGGAATGAAGAGGGAGAGAAGATGGCGGCTTTGGGTGGAGGGAGAGATGGCCGGCAGCTCTGCTCTGTTCTCTGTAATTTGGAGGCTGTGTGTTCAGCCAGCGAGTTGAGCAGAGCAGAGCCGGGCTGCTCCGTGCCGGGCCAGGATCTCTCATTACTCCCCACTTCCTCTCCTTGCGCGGGAGCCAAGCCGCCTCTTGGCAAGGGACTTAATTTTGGTTTTGGCCGTCCTCTGTTCCCCACCCTGTGTCATTATGCTGCACATATCGAAAAAACAGCACGCGGAGACAGTGGAGGGGAGGGAGGGGGACTGGTTAGAGAAGAGAGGATAGAGGAAAGTGTGCCTAGCTTGCATGTGTTTGGGTTTTTGCTGAAGATTTGTAGCATCAGAATAACATTTACAGTTGAAAACATTAGCCTACCTTAGCGTAGCCAAGTTTGATTGAAAGGGTTATGCAGATTTGGCTCTGAGCCAGAGCTGGAGGGAAGCCCAGAACAAGATGAACATTGTTTTGGTTTGCAGTCACTCTGTGGAAGTGGATTTTGACATTACCTCAATGTATGAAGATATGAGAGAGAGGCTGTGTGTGTGTGTGTGTGTGTGTGTGTGAAGAAAGAGAGAGGCAGGATAAAGACGGAAATGGAAATGAGTAGAGACACATTCCTGTAAACCTGTGTGTGTGTGTGTGTGTCCGATTTCTTGTGTGACACACCGTTCTGCTGTCTCCACCCTCCCGCCTGCTCATTCATGTAGTCGGTTTGTCTTTTGTGTACTTAGACTGGAGGGTGCATGCATGTGTGTGTACCTGTGTGTGAGTGTGTGTTTAACTCAGCCCTATCTGTTGCCACATCTCTATCCAAGACTCCAATGCTGGTATAACTACACACATTCACGGACATACACAGGTACATAATTATTAATAACAGAGCAACAACAGCGGAACAAAAGCGCAGGCCGAACACAACTGGCTCTGCTGGTTGTCTGCTTCTTTGTTTGTGGTGTTTGTATTATTTAGTTCCCACGATGTTTTAGTGCCTCAACAATGTGGGTGATTGTTTCAGCTTGTCTGTCCATCTGTCCGTAGCCGTCGTTTGTGTGTGTCTGTGCGGGTGAGTGTGTGTACATGTAAATGCTCAGAGATACTGAGCCTGCAAGTGATCTTCTTACTTGTGTGTTTGCGAAAGTGGGCTGATGACATCAATACAGCCTGCCTGGCACCCTGTATGCAACTAGCCTGTGTTTATTTGTCCTGTCACCCCGGGAAATCTGGACTGTAAGGGATCAGTGTGTGTGTGTGTGTGTGTGTGTGTGTGTGTGTCAGCATGATGAAGTGTTGGAATAATAACGCAACAGTAATAGGAAGGAGGAGTTAAAGGAGAATTAAAATGTCCTTCAGTGAAAGAATTAATAAGAAAAAAGTGCAAAATCCTGCCGTAGTGTTTTTTTTTTTTGATCATGTGGAGCCAAATGGAAGATGCTGCCCAGTTAATTATGAAACATTCCTGTATTTTATCTCAAACCGAGAAAAACACAGAGTTCCTGAGCGACATCGAGACATGTGGATTGTGTAATTATAGCAGCAACTTCCACTCAGAGAAAATTATACCGTAAGATGGAAGCATTAGGAAAACATGCGCCATTTCTTCTCCTTATCTTCTACCAGCCGTGGCTGTATGGTTCATGTTAGAGATGGCGTGTCTGCAACTCATTCTCTCTATCTGTGTTTCTGCAAGGAGTCAGATCTGCAGATAGCGAAACTGTGCCACTCCCCTGTGTGGTTTTCCTGCCATCAGGGCTTATTTAGGTTTCCTGAAGTGGGGTGGGGGGGACTTCGCATCTTCTTACGTAACCTGCCACCCTAAAGAGGCACTTCCCTTTGTCGGCTACTGAATCCACTGCAACGTCTGTCTAGAGCTGAACTTTATGTCATTTCTTCTTCTTATTCCACTTTCTAAATAATTGACCTGTTTCTATAGCCGGCTCTGCTTTAGCTTTACATTAGCATCTGTTTGTGGTTGGGCTGCTTTGTGGGTAATGTAGGTTGAATTGAAAGAAGAATGCATGGAATAAACAGGGCGACATCTCTGGTTCTGCGGCATTGATTTTCATCTTGAGTCTGACAATGCTATAGGACTGCAAGGCTGCGGCGCAGGCCAGCTGATAAATAACATAAGTTAGCCTGATTCTATCATACTTTGGCGATGGCTTACGTGCTCTTCGGCACAAAGACTAAGAAAAAAAAAAACTTGATCCAGACTGTGTACAGTCGATGTCATGAATGTACAAGGCTGTGTTCTTGTACTGATGTGAGACAAGGACACTCCTCTGTTTTCCCTGCACAGAATGGCTGCTGACCTTTCTCATTCTGCAGGGGTCACCTACCTTTGAGGGGGTTTTTTTGTTTTTTTTTCCTGAGCAAAGTGAATATAACACGCACCAAACCCACAGCTAAGGACTCTAACATGTATCAACGAGAAAAAAAATCAACGTGACCAAATACTTTTGTGAACACAGGCTTCCATTACAGACAGAAACGTACACACATGGGGCTGAACATATACGGCATGGCAGACAGAACAAAAGGAATGCCTCCAGGGTGACCCTTGACCTTTGGAATAGACTTTCCCCGGCTTGAGAGAGGGTGTTGACTTAGAAAATAAGGCACCATGAAGAGTCTTTCCTTCCCCCTCGAGCTGCTTCCTTCATGCCTTCCCCATTCCTCTCCTCAGCCGCTGTGTGTGTCTGATGATGACAGGGTCATTACACATCTGAGTCAAGAGAGGCACAAACACACACACACACACACACACACACTCACCCACACACACACACACACACACACACACACACACACACACACACACACACACACATATAGGGCTCTCAGGGATCGATACGAGACAGTTCTCAGGAGCCTCCTCACTATTTACCGATGTTGATAGTGTTGTGTCCAGGAGTGAAGGTTGAAAATTGTGCGTGTGTGACTGTGTAGGTGTGTTACTCTGTGACTGTGTTGACTTCTAAGTATAGTAGCGACCTAGTGTGTGTGTGTGTGTGTGTGTGTGTGTGTGTGTGTGTGTGGAGTCAGACAGAGGTAATGATTAACCTTTCCAGACTGTGCTTCTGGCCCTGAGAGAAGCACCCAGTCTGTCGTCACCCCTCCCCCCTCTCAGCAGTCCCTCCTCCCTTCAGCCAAGTCCAATTGTCTCAGCTAGCGTGGCGTCCACTCTTTAAGACCATGGGCCATTAAAATCCACAGGGGAGTTTGCAGTGTGTGTGTGTGTGTCTGTTTGCCAAATGGTGGTTACAATATTCTGCATTGCGCAGGGGGTTTATTTAATCATAGATGTTTACAGTCGGCACCCCCTACCACCCACACCACAAGCTGATCATCCATTAAATACCTCCAAAAAACATGGGAGCAATATGCTGTTTTGGTTTGCAAAGTGTTGCTAATGGCTAACATCCACTTTAGCTCCTGACCGGCTGCTCCTTGCACTTTCTTACACTGCAAAAAATGCTTTTAACAAGGCCTGTTATCATTATCATCATCCATAATCACATGATGCATTCCTGCTCCAGTATCTTTCAGCAATGATCTAGCTCGCGAGTATGTTTTCTTTTGCTTCATGGTGGACCAGCAGGGAGAGTCTTTTTTTTTTTGTGTTCTTTTGGATTGGGGGTTTGCATGTGAGCCCCATGGGACAAACCAGATTGGGACAGACCAGCAGCAGACAACCGACTGGAGCAGAGCAGAGCAGAAAGGGCAGGAGTGACAGATGGCCTCAGGCTGCCAGCTAGCCCGCTTATCTGCAGCGAGGAGAAGCCCGAGACACACAGGCTAAGAGGCTGCAGAGCAGACAAGCAGGTGGGGGCGGCAGACAGATAGATGGACTAATGCTTCGATAGGCAGACATCCAGAAAGCAGACAGGCTCACAGACAGATGTACAGACAGGAGACTGCAGACAGCTCTGTAAGTGTTCAGAAGCCGGAGCTGATGGAAACACAGCGCTCCAAGGACAGACTGACTCGGCGCAGACATTCTGACGACAGCGTCTGACACACACACACACACACACACACACAAACACACACCTATGTGAGAAGCACCTGAAATAGTGTCAGACCGTAACATGAGGAGCATGTCCAGCAGACACCTCGCAGGCAAACACACGATGTGTTAAAAATTAAAATGCAGTTAAATGAGCCTTGCACTTGGAACAAGGTGTGTTGATACAGGGCCACTCACATTAGTGTGTGTGTTTATATGTGTGTGTTTGTGTGGTTATGTGTTCAGCAGCATTACTCATGAGGTGTAAGCTCATCGGCTGTCAGGACAAGCTGTGAACATAGTCTTCACAAGGCTGCGCCCCACAGATGGAGGAGTCTGTCTGTCTCGCTTTCTCTCTGCTGACATACTGAACAGAAAAAAAGTTTGGTTTTGTTTACCTTGTAGGCACAGTTTGAGCTGGACAGAATACTGCAACTATATTTATTCTCTCAAATTAGCTTACAGTCTGTCTCTTATCTAACTGTTGCTGAGGAATGGGAAGAATTCAGGATAGCTGCTGGACAAAAAGCCCCAAAATCACTTGACTGCAGCGCTTGAAATTAACTAAGCACTCAAGTACTGCGCTCAATTCAATTAGTCAATCTCTAGGTACTTAAACTTAACTGGAATATTTTCTTTTTTTATGCCGTTTTATTCTTCTAAGGACAACTTCCCAAAGTCTGAGAAAATAGCCTTCTGATTTCAGTGTCAGTGTCCTACAAACAAGGGGCATGTAGTTTGATAGATGTTTACCAGTCAGTCAGCAAGAGTCTAACGAAAGAGGCTATAGAGTTGCATTGTGGGAAGTTTTTTTCTTTTGGAGCTTGACCCACATTAGAGCTAAAAGTGAGGATATCTCAGACGATTATCGACTTTCTCTTTTTTTTAGTCCGTCTCTGGCTAGATGGGACCTGTAATGTAGTATTTCTCCGTTGTGGTGCCGCAGCTTTTACACAAGCTAAAGGTCTGAATACCTCTTCTACCACTGCTTTACTGGCTGACCCTTTCTGCCGGCCAACATATTTCCCTCTGTTGTTTTTCTGTCTCTCCTCAACCCTTCGCTTTTATCCTTCCCTCCCTTTTCTCTCCTCTGTGGTTCTCACTTGCTACCACTCTGTGTTTCTGAGAGCAGAGCAGAGTGGAGGAGACGAGGGAGGGGAAGCAGGGCAGTTAGTGTAGTCCTGAATAGCAGGGTGTTTTCAGGCTGCAATGACAGGCTCAGACAGGCAGCCGCTCTAATGACCTCTGACGCCAGGCCCTGTCTCTCGCAGCAATAACAAACACACACAGGGCCCCACAGGTGAGCTCCACCAGCAGGCCCTCTGTCAGCTGTTAAGAAAGTCCAACGCATCTTTCTTCTTATCAAGCCCGGCTGTTCCTGTACGTACATGTAAAGCCGACCTGAGAGCAAAGCTCGGTCAGGATCGGAGACTCTGTCTGACATCGGGCTGAGACTCAGAAGACACTTTCTGTCTCTTATCTCGAAGATAAATGTTTTTTTCCTGCATTTAGTCTAAGGTAGATAGCTAGGTACTTAGTTTCCCCCAGCACCCCATGAGGACGGATTTACGATAAACTCCCTGAGGCTTGGCTCTGACCAACTTCAAAGAACACAGCCCCTCTTGTTTTATGGAAGGCATGCTTTCAGTCCCCCCTCCCCACCTCACCTCCTCCCCTCCTCTCTGTTTCTGTCTCTCCTCTCCCAGTGTTGTCCCCCCCCCTCCCTCCAACCCACCCACCTCCTTCTCCCTGCGTCTAATGAAGGCTAATGACAGGCCGCGGTGAGTCCGCTCGGGCCGGCAAAGATCCTGCCGCATTAACGTTGCAGTTTGTCTCAGACGGGACCTTCCAAATTACCGGTTACATTCACAGCTACCGCCAGATGAAACGAGGAAGGGAGGCGGGGGGTGCTGGGGTCGGATGGGAATGGCTCTGAGAGAGGCTCTGTTGATTTTTTTCCCTCACATATATTTCCCCTCTTCGAGCTTTCTTAACCCTTGAATGTGTCTTTCATCGGGGCTGGATTGGTGTGTTTGTGTGTGTGTGTGTGTGTGTGTTACGAGAGAGGAAGCATAAAAGACTGTTGAGCGGTTGATAGAAGTTGAAGCAATTAGGTGACGACCCCTAAAAGCACAAGAGGCGCTTAAAAAAAAAATCGGGAGAGGAAGCAAAGTTGCAAAAGTAACAGTCAAAATATGCGAAAAGCATTCCTTCTCTTCCCCACCCCGCCCCCTCTTTCTTTCCTCTCGCGCTTTCTCTGTCTCCCTCTATTTCCCTCGCGCCTGACTGGCTCCCACTTTTCTTACTGGAAGTAGCTGGGAGCCAGATTTCTGTGGAATAGAGATATGAAGGGGGGAGAGGGACGGCGCAGGAGGCACACTAAAGGGAGACGGGAGAGGGAGGGGGGGGGTTTGGAAACTGGAGCACGGCCAATGCTACACTTCTTTTACGCTCAGGGGAAACTTTAGACTGGAGAGGCCTGGCTTGTCAACAATTCAGACACCAGGGTTTGAGAGTTAACGGCCTGCCTCGCTCGTCAGCTAAACACCATGTGCTTCACCGTGGACGGGGAATGGTTTATGTGTTTATGTGAAAGTCACTCGGCGTTGCTCAGTTACTGTGGCCTCGTATCTTTGAGTACGAATCCAAAGATGGTTTCTAATTTCCTCCGGCGGGGCGAAATGCGTTGCTGTAGGGAGATGATCGGGGCAGTCGGTTGACGTCACTACATTGTTGGCCACGCCGCTACAAAAATACAGCGAGCCAGACAGAAGATAAGCATTTAATGCCTAGACAAATATTGTACTGCGTGTGGACACTTGCCTGCCAGTGTCTCTGAGTTGCTTCCCTTGTATGAGGTCCAGGAATTCCAACATGGTTTTCCTGTATGGCAGAAATTGAGGATGACAGTTTAGTTTTGGCTCTTGACTAAAGCAAATTCTCTATTTCCCAAAACAGGGATAAGGAAGAAGTTGTGAAGACATAGCAATGTTTGAGGCGTTTTTATTTGAAAGTCACTCATCTTTTCCTTCTCTCTCTTTCTCTCCTTCTTCATAATTACTTGTCTAATGTTTGTGTGTCGTCATGTCTTGACTGATGCCTCTTACCACCACCCTAACCATCTCCTTCTCTCTCTGTTTCCTTCTTCAGATTCCCTGGCGTTGCAGGAGTCTGGCGATCGGGCCCATTGGTGCGTGGTGGCATACTGGGAGGAGAAGACACGCGTTGGGCGCCTCTACTCAGTCCAGGAGCCCTCTCTGGACATCTTCTATGATCTACCTCAGGGGAACGGCTTCTGCCTCGGCCAGCTCTGCTCTGACAACAAGTCCCAGCTGGTGCAGATGGTGCGGGCCAAGATTGGCTATGGCATCCAGCTGACGCGTGAGCCAGACGGGGTGTGGGTCTACAACCGCAGCTGCTACCCCATCTTCATTAAGTCGGCCACACTGGACAACCCAGACTCACGCACGCTGCTGGTGCACAAGGTGTTCCCCGGTTTCTCCATCAAAGCTTTTGACTATGACAAGGCCGGCAGCCTGCAGAGGCCGAACGACCACGAGTTCACACAGCAGCCTCGCACGGGCTTCACGGTGCAGATAAGCTTTGTGAAAGGCTGGGGACAGTGCTACACCAGACAGTTCATCAGTAGCTGCCCGTGCTGGTTGGAAGTCATTTTCAACACCCGATAGCAGCAGCCTTCCTCTTCTTCACCCACCTCGCCTCTTTTGCCCTTCACAAACAGACTACACCCACTTTTCCTTTTTTTTGTTCCAGAGGTTCAAACAGAGAAAAAAAGAACGTTTTAAAAGAAGAAGAAAGTATAAGATTCTGATGGACTTTGTTTAATAAATGACTAAGATTTAATTAAATAAAATAAGAAGCGAAAAATGTATTTTATGTTATATATAAATATATTATTAATTGTAAATATGAAGACGTTTTATATGCATCATTATTTATGTATTGTGCAATGTGTTGATGAGAAAAAGAAAATAAGATGCACTTTGCTTAATATAAATGCAAAACAAAGAAATGCCAAAATAAAAAAATTAAAAAAATACAAATAACATTTCTTGTCCGGTCTATGTTTGATCCTGGGGTTTGTAGTGCTTTCATTCAGGTTTCTTTCTGTTTAGTGGATAATCTAAATTGGATTATTTAAAATAGATCCACATGTCAAAATCCTTTCAAATTCAGTTTTGGTGAACAACATTGTGTCTTCATTATTACCAAAGACAACACTGGCTTACCACTGTTGGACTGTGGTGGACCGTAAAAGCATTTCCCTCTAAGACAAAATGAGTCAGTCTGTGACAGAGTCATAACTCATTGTCCCCGTTCTTACAGGCTCATTACGCCTTTTTAAAATTGTTTTTTCAGAGTTATTTTGGGACAAATGTCCCTCTTCCTCTCTGTCATTAACCAACCGATGACATCACGGCCAGGAAGCAGTAATGACAAATTTCAGGAACCAATAAAGTCAACAGAGGGTCCGGCTTCCTGGAGGAGTCTCTTTATTGTAATGGCTGATAAAACAAAGGAATGTAACGTATCAAACAATCACACAAAGAATTCGGCGCCAGACCTGAGGAAATGAACACACTGGAAAATGTACTGGAAGATTACATCTTCATTTAGACATGTTAGATATCAAATGGATGGCCCGTGTATGCGATTAGAGCCGTTGACCTATTTATGACCTATTGTATTTCTAAAAACAAGACAAAACAAAATAGATTTCCTTCTTACAAAACCTTTTTATGCGCATGTGTGTGTGCATGCGTGCATGCGTGCATGTGTCTGTCTGGGCCTCGTCCTGTTGCTAGTCAGATGGGTGTCTGTGAAGAGGATTACTACTGTAAGCCTGCTTTACCCACACACTGTCTCAAAGACCTACATTCACAAGACCCACTTTCCACGCCATCCAACCCCCACCCTGCGCTCTGTTCGATGGCGCTTTGAAAAACCTTGAATTTTATTTTGCATAGGCGAGACAAAACAACATATTTGGTGACAGTGGCTCAGCGGTGGAGGCAGGACTGAAATACGGCATGTATGTTTAAGTGTGAAAGCACAATTCTGATCAGTAATCGCTAAATCATGACTGGAAAATGCAGTGTGTAACACTTAAATATCTGTGCAGCATTAGCTGACACATCAGACTAAGAATAAAAAACATAAATCCACACTGATAAGTACGGCTGTCAATATCTATGGCTGACCATTAAAAGTCTCTGCTTGTCCCAGGATACGTATTTATACTCCTTCCCTTCTGGTTTATTAATGACGATTGTGGCCAGCACATATATAATAATATTTAAATACGTAAAGAAAACTTAAACTTAAAACTAACATAAAAAATATATCAAAGACTACATGGGGGTTGGGTCACATGGGTGGGATTCTCCTGCTCCTTGGCTGGTCCTTGACATCATGCACTTTAAACTCTTGCCTGTCTGCATGCCCTCACAACAATAATCCCTAACCTTGCTAATACAACTAAACAACTAAAGTGGCTCGAAGCTTTGTGTGTGTGTGTGTGTGTGTGTGTGTGTGAGAGAGAGAGAGAGAGAGACTTCCCTCAGACAGGGTGACCCTGATTTCTGCCCAGCAATAATTCCATTAAAACTATTACAGCTTTCAGCTGCATGTCTAAAGCTGTTTTTATGAGCAGCTTTCAAGAAAAAAAAAATTATACGATTTCATGACCTGGTTTGAATATTATTGGACTCACCGTGTCTAAATTGACTATTATTAATAATAAAAAAAATGCATAAAGGATTTGCAGAATATCTGTGCAGGCTAAGGTTCCATTATTAGCATTATTACTGCCATTACAACTGCCAGTTGTGTGTGATTAGATAAGATTTAATAAGATATATTACATTACTATCATAATACCCTCTTCACATAATAGACCATTTTTGCCTTATAGTGTCTGTCTCTTTTAATTGAGTCTCTTTAAGTTGGTGAAACAGCGCCCCTCTGTGTTGTAACGCCTGATGCATGTTACTCAGTCTGTGTGGTGAAAAATGGTATTGCACTCCTGCAGTCGAGGCACCCAAGTAAAGTTGTCATCCTTTAATTGATAATAATAATAATAAAAAGATAGTTAACTATCAAATAATCATATGCTGTCCCTCGTGAGACTATAAGTCTCTGGGAAAGAAACTGAACTTTGAAACAGCTCGTAGGCCTCACAACAACAAACTAGTTTTAGCCTTTTTAGCTAACAGCGACGCAGAAAGGAGATGATGAGAGCAGTGGGACACGACTATCACCTGGATATTAACCACAAGGCAACAAGTACGGTAAGTCAAATACACCCACCCTGTCTGTCTTTACTTTACTTTACTTTATTGTGTGGATTTAACCACTGGCTGTGTGGCTGTCAGTGTTTGTTTGGACATAAAAGCTGTTGCCTGTGCTGCTTACATGGACACCACTTTGACCAGGGAGTTTGGATATGTTCCCCTGCAGTTCAACAATGTTTTTCATCTGGTTAATCAAACTATTAAATCAAAACAAATTATTTGCCTCAAGTAATCAATTGCTTGTCGAGTCTATAAAATAACAGAAAATAGTGAGAAATCCCAATTTTCATCAGGCACTATCCAATGATATTGTTTATTGGTAAATGTCTGTACTCATATCAAACCTTTATAGTCTTCATGCAAATGTTGACACACTGATGGCATTGGCTGCTGATCAGTTTGGGGTTCAATATCTTGCCATCTCGACATGCAGACAGTTGGTGATCGAAATGATCATCTGATTAGTGGACGACCCACCTGAACCACCAAATATCCATATGTAAGGATATATGAATATCTTTGTGTTTTTTCTTTAAAATGGGACTTATTTATTGTAGATCAACGGAAGAAATAGCTTCAGCTGTACCGATACATACAAATGTATGCTGACAGGGTTAATGCACACTGGCTGTGAAATGATCCCATCCTGACATAAGTGCATTGCAGGATATGGGAGGACAAAATCCAAAATCCATTAAAACTAATATGAGCTTAATACGATCGGTCTGACACAGGGCGTGGACATGGGTGTATTTATTTATTATTTAATAGTGGTATTAAATATACTTTTCTATTGCTATCTCTCGCTGCATTAAGCAAAGAGAACATTACGGAAGAAGTCATTTAGTACTCGATTTGCTCGACGCTCATATGCAAGCTACACTTAAACTTTGAAATACATGTGCTGCATCTGTTGGCCTCCATCTCATACATTGCACTCATCCTAGGAAGGGACGGAACCAGTAACAGGACCATACATATAGCTATTTGACTCTTCTTATTCATCTCATTCAACAGTATAATGATCAGCCTGCACGCTGCACGGTGCTTTGTAAGAATGAAACCAACATGCGTTTTGTCTGTGGTCAACACACCCATGTAAAGTACGTTTTATGTATATTTATACATGGGTGTGTGTGTGTGTGTGTGTGTGTGTGTGTGTGTGTGTGTGTGTATGGGGGTGGGTGGGTGTACCTGGGGGGTTGGGAGGATGAACAGGATTGCGCTGTGTAGGTGGGGCCTTACAAGCCCGTCTAGGTGGGGTTAGTGGGGGGTTGCTTTGGCCTGTTCTTTGTGTGTGAACGAGCTCTGACCTTTTCACACCTCGGGATCAATTTTTTTTTTCTAATTCGAATGTCACCTGACATTGAATCTGATGTAAACATCCTCTTGGTTGTTTAAATAATGCGCTGTACATTTCTCTGGAATGCGAGTCATCTTAAACTGCATTATTGTTTTCGACATCCTATATATGCCGTATATATAGATCAAAGGATTGTACATGCTTTGTCCTTGCATCTGCATGCTGTGTGTCATATATTATTTGCTGGCCTGTGTGTGTGTGTGCTCATGTGTATATATGTCCACATATTCTTGCACACGTGCCTTCATGCATGCATGTGGGGATGCACACACAAAGTCCCCGTCTGTGCCAGTAGACACAAAGCCAGACCCCTCCACCCACCTTCCATCCCCCTCTTCCTCTTCCCTGGAGGTGGGGGGGGAAGATAAGACAGTCTGTCTATCTGCCGGCTCCCAGCATGGAGGGGGGCTGGGGGCCTGGGATGGGAGGTTATTGAGGTGGTGGGGTGGGAACAGTCTAGCCGTGTTTACGGGCTGGATGTGTCGGTTGGGGGTTTAAAGAAGGGGACAGTCACTTCTGGCATTCTTATGCTTATTTAGCTCCAGCATGGCCTGCAGTCATGCTTTTCCCAACCTCAATGAATCACAGAAAAAAAAAACCACACACACTGGAGCACAACATACTCAGCGGCTCTGTGTGCACACACACTGTAGGTATGTTAGTCTGTCTTTGAACTCTGCTATAAATATCAGGCCCTCTTTTTTTTATTTTTTATTCAAATGTTGTAATATTTCCTGTAATCCAAATTACAGTAGTCACCGTTCAAACAAATGCTTCACGTCCTGAAGTTTCCATGAGCCGAATTTCCGAGCCAGAAGTGTCTGTTTGCAGTTGTTATTCAAGTTTGTGAGTTTACACTCCCATTACTTATTCATCTTCATGCCAACTGTTGTTGTGCCATCACACGTTTGCACATAGAGCATAGAAAAACATGGATCCAGCAGCTTTGATAAGTTTCTGAGGGAGTGTTTTTAAGCCTAAGGTTTGTTTTGGTGCATTCCACCATCTTTTCAGTTTATTGGAGCAGGAACAAGCTCTCTTTTTAAAAATCCAAAAACCATTTGGGGGTTGTAGTCAAACAATGGGAAGAGCAGAAATCAGCTCACTACAATAGTGTAGATTTGTGGACCGAATGTTTGAAGAATAAATCCTACGCCGTGTTATTTCAACAGTGGAGTTGATAACCGTCCAATTTGCTCCTTTTTACATGATACCATCAGGAAGTGGATTTCCTGATGGTGTCATGTTGAAGTGATTGGAACAACTAATGGTGCCTACACACACTATGACTTTCAAAGATTGCTGTACTGATCATATTGCACGTCTGTCTGTCTTATAATGGGGTATCTTGAAGTTTTGTCATCGAGGGGGGGGGGTCACACATCTTGCAGTTTGCAAGAGGAATCCTCGACTGCTTTCCAAACTATGCTTAGTCAACAAAACAAATGCAAGAAGTGATACAGGCCGGGCATGAAACAGCATTACAAATGTCTGATCCAAGTTGTTTGTGTACTCATTTGCCTGCTAAGCTCTACTAAATTTTACACCATTTTTAGCTTCCAAGCACACCGAGGAGTCCATCTCATGTTCTTTGGCAGGTTTTATGACTCCTCCCCCTGATATTTCCCTCGCGCTCTCATTTCAGGTCATTGCTGCTGTCCTCGTCGGGCAAAACAAAATTCACATCACAGGATTTGGTGTGCAGACAGATGACAATATTTAATCTGCTAGATATTTTCCTGTCTTGTTTGTTTTCGACAGTTCGAATTGCCGATATTCCATTTTTTTATCGTCACTAAAGAAAAAGAAAAGCAGCAAATCCTCAAAATGGAGAGGCTTGTACTTTGCCGGAGTGTTTGGTATTCTTGCTTGAAACGACGAAGCATTCCTCAGAGCACTACAAATGTATTCAGCTCTGAGCACAGCATTATTTTGTACTTCTGTCACAGATTGTTGGAATCACAGAAATGTTTGTCAAACTTTCTCAACCCAAAACCAAAGTGACAGCGCGAATGAATAAACTACGGAGAACAGTTCAAGCAAAAGTAGTTGTTTTGTTCTGGACAGTAGACGGATAATCACTGCGAGTTCAGATATCTCTGCCGGGAGGAAGAATATATTCTCTTTCTGTCTTCATCAAATGTTAAATGTTTATCAAATATATCACCCCCAGGATCAGACCTCATACAATATCTACGTTTCATTGTTAATTTAAGCAGCTGTAGCATCTTTCTGGCAACATTCAGTCTTTCACAATATTGACTTTGAAGTCTGCAGAGCTGCTAAAGTCTTACATGTTTGCTAAAGCTCAAATAGGTAAACAACTCCATCCATCTCAATAATTGATGGTTTATTGTGATTTATTTAAGCAGGTTTCAGACGCTGGATCGTTTCTTTTATGCATAAAAGAGAATGAATTGTCATATTATGGAATATTTTGTTAACAGAGACGCGAATACCCCAAAAATCTGTCTTTTCACTATCAAATATTTTTCCCTCCTTGCACAGGCTCCAATCCGATGGGAGCTTTGTGTTTAGATGCATTTTGTTGATTGTTTGCATCTCCATATTCTTCCATAGACTTCCACTACTTTATGTATCGTGCCCTCAACACCCACATACGCACGCACATCACATCACATTAAATCATCACACACGGCTCCCACTCCGATGCCTTTTTTTCTCTTTCTGTATGTTTATACACACTCTGCGCGTATTATTACTCTGATAAATCAAGAGAAATGTCAGCGAACACACCGAACATTCCCTATGAAATATGATTGATAGGTGCAATATCAGCATGAGACAAGCTTGAGATGACGACAATATCCTTTCCTTTTTCTTTTTCAATTATGTTACACAAGAAGAGCCATTTCCTTGCCTTCCTCTTGATTATGAACTACGCTGTCCTCTGTCCTATTGGGCCTAGCTCCCAGAGGCCACAAACCCCCCCCCACAGAGGAACAATGTTGATGTCAGACTCACTGACAGAGAGCTGACTTTAATAAAGCAATGGGAAATTCATTTTCAAAGGAAGGAAGCGGCGTGTGGAGACAAGATGACTCTCAAGTACGAGGGTGAAGGCACGGCGATGCACACAACAGGCCGGATGCACCAGAGATAACGGCGCTCCTGCTCTCTCACACACACACACGCACGCGCACCCACATACACACACACACTGACGACATAAATTGGACGCTTTCTGCGAAAGTACATAACGTCCTGTCGCAGTATCACAGAAGAGCTTTGCAACATGTGGTCGTATTAGCGGCTGACTGGGCATTCCTTCCAGCAGGAGGGTAGCAGACGAGGTCGAGGGAAAAACCACCACATTACCGCTGCTCCCCTCACAGTTTGGTGTGAGGTGACAAACGCCTCCATGCGGATTACAGCATTTCTGGCATTTTACAACCAGGTTAACACTACAGCGGCAACACAAACCTCGGTCGAAGTCGTCGTTGTCGAAACTCTCAAGTTGTGTTAGGGGGCGACGTATCTAGTAGTTTGCGATGACTGCCCTGAGTTAAAAGTTGGTTTAACATTTAACAGGAGGATCTGTTGGGGTCTGTCGGTCCCTGTGTTTATGTGTGCGTCTGTGCGTAATGCAGACTTTGTAAGATTCCTGTGTGGACTGGAGTAAATGAGGGCTGTGGAATGTGAGTGGAGGGTAATCATGGCAGACCTACAGGAGTAACCAGATACCGGCTGCCAGACTTCAGAGGAGCGGGAATCCCTCCACGTCGACACACCACCTCCTGCAGGAGACACTTTGGCTAGGACCTAACCCCCCACCACCCCTTTCCCCTCCCCTCGTTTAACCCAAACATGGCCCTTAGTGTCCAGCCTCCCGCCCTCACTCTAAAAATCTGATTTTCGTCTGCTTGTTCTAGTGTGAGTAGTTTCTCGCCTCAGTCCTAATCCTCAGTCTTAAATGGTTAGTCGCTTAAAAGAACCCGTAGTTTGGTTGATTTTGTCTAAACCAAAGTAATAAAATGATGCTGTTGCATTTAAGTTCTGGTCCGGTTCCTGAAGAGCTAACATAAAGTCATACAGACGGAGAGGTAACGTGTTGATGGGAAAGTTTTGGTGATTGTCATCAGGACCCACAGGGGAAAATCAAAGTTTAGTTTATGAAAACTTATATGCTGAATAAGCTTCTGACTGAAGTTTATGCAGCGCTTTTATGCTTCTGACGTGCGTATTCATGTTCTTTGGTGTCACAAAGAAATAATTGAGAATTATTAGTATTACAGACTGCAGATCGACCGCATGTTATGAATAATGACTAACGGGTAGAGACAGGATGAAAAGGAGACGTCTTGTACGGTAATAATTCAGCGCATCACACACTGTTTGATGTTTGACTTAATGAACTGACAAAGGACATGGAGTAGGATACAAGCCCAGCGGTTTTAAGGTTTTAGGAAAATACCCCATTGCATAAATATACACACAGCTTTTAAACACAACTATAAGATATATTTCTGATTTCATGATACATTTATTATTAGTTTGGCTTTTAAAATCAACTATCTATAATCATAATAACCTGTTGTCTCAGTCCGGTTGTTTGATTTATACACCGGCACAAACAATTTATCTTTATTAACTATGTAAAAGCATCAGGGTTTGTGTTACCTGAACCAAGCAGGTTAGTTGTGAATGCACCCTTGGACATTACCACTTCCTAATACATTTGTTACAAGGCGTTTATCGGTTGTAATTAATCTGTGGTTATATATCAGTTATAATGCTTTATAGATCAAAAATAATATAATATATATATATTCCTTCAAGCATTTTTTTATTAGACTCTAATAACTATTATGCTTATTTACCTTTTGGCAATTGAGTTTCAGTGAGCTGTGTTTGTAAGCGAGTTTAATTATCATTTTGCAGAACCAGGACAGCTGGTTCTTTTCATCACAAAGTCTTATGCCATATTCAGAATACATCAGGCGTTGTGTGATTAGTGCAGGACTGTGACACAGTTGTGTGGGTGTGTTTATTTGTGTTATTATTTGCGCTCTTGCTACCAGTGCTCCCTCTCTTCATTCATCCTTTATGTCACTCCACTGCTGCTGCTCTCTCTCTCTCCAAGAAATGGGCACAAATCAAAGGAAACTTCACAGTTTCACTGTTTTGTAACAGACGTGGAAGCATGAAATAAACCAAGCAAGGATGCAACTGGGAGAGTATCATAGTTTAGTCCACATTCAATGCCTGGATATTGCCCGGGTTCAGTGATATCTCAACTTTGGTTTGACTGGACTGATTGCTGGATTGGCCACTGCAGGATGACATTGGGTTGATTCTGTTTCAACTTCTGTTGCAGGGTGCTGCATTATTCTTTAACATCCTTGCCAGCTCGGCCTAAACCAACTACGCCCATTCAATTAAATAGGAGGACCGGCATTTTCTCAGCAGAACTTCCCTTGGTCTGAATCGGCCCGTAGTGGGTCAGACAGGATCAGGGAAACTGACAAAATCGGGCAACTTTTGGGAAACCAGAGCCCCATGTCATGTTTCGCAAACCAAAATCAAAAAACAGCCGTCAAACCGGAAGACGTCCACGGGAAGATGGGAAGAAAAACCTTGTCCACCATGCAGCGTAAACATTTTGCATTGGAGTAGCAATTGGAAAGTCCTTGTAGACGTCTTCTTCTCTTCTTCTTCAGGAAAACAGATTTGGGCTCACTACTGCCACCTTCTGGTTTGCGGTAATGCCACCAAAACGACGTAATGCGCCGAGCCAAATAGCGACACTCCCTCCTACCTCAATCGCCCACCATCGGTAGCTGGTTTCCTGTCTGAATGCACGCTTAGTCAACAAAGACAAACAGGACAGAACTAATTAAATGACTTGTTTTTTTGGTCTGAATGAGCAAACATCCTATAACAACAGTAATCAGTCAACATCATCTGGAAATCCAAAAGTTATTAATGAATTATTATCTATAAAACATCAGTAAATGTACAACTAAATGAACAACTTAAAATTAAAAGTATGAGTAAATTACTTGTCATGACTGGAGTTTGAATTCTTCTACCACCACAAAGCACAGGACTGTTGTATTTCAATGTCACATGACTGAGGATGTGCGTTTTAAGACATTTTCACAAAAACAAGACTAGGCATGAATACAAACACATGTGCACACACGCACACACACACGCACACACACACACACACGCACGATGCAAAGGAAATGGTTGATCTTTATCATACTTTCTGGATCAGACCGTGACCCTGCTGTCTTCCTCCTCAAAACATCCTGTCTGCCCAGAAAGAAAAAGAGATACAAACAAGATGGGGTTGATGATGTTATTTACAATAGCAAAGAGCAACACAAAATCCAACCAAATACCAGAAATAGCTCTAATTACTGGAGAACAAACCGTCCTTGCCTTGAAAGTTTCCGCTTTTCTATGCATCTCCTCAGTATTCATAAAAAAAAGATACATTTAATCGACATTCTCTCCTGAAAGCGTTCTTTATTTGGCAGACAATAGTCTGCGTATAGTTATAAAATGTGAGAAAAATGATGCAGACCATCAATACAGAATGACCACTTTTGGTTATCAATCCTAACCCAATGCTATGGTTAATTTTCCCCTGTCAATGTAAAGAAAACTTAATGACATCTAATTTATCACCCCCTGCAATGGCAATGCAGAAATTCCTAATCGGCACTTTCATGCCAATTAAGCATCCACAGAAAGAAAAATCACTAATAGACCGCGATATCCTCTACTATTAAAAGTGGAGT
This sequence comes from Nibea albiflora, assembly GCA_014281875.1. Taxonomy (NCBI): domain Eukaryota; kingdom Metazoa; phylum Chordata; class Actinopteri; family Sciaenidae; genus Nibea; species Nibea albiflora. Next base: position 10,357,462 of record CM024803.1, read on the forward strand.
GAGCGTTTAAGAAAATTAAGAATTAACCCCCTGAGGGAGAAATGTGGCGAGCGTCTGACCCAAGCGAGAAGAGATTCAACACATACTTTGTGTATAAGCATACACATATATGTGCATACGCACGCACGCACACACACACGCACGTGCTGTAGTTTAGACTCTTTCCCCTGTGTTGTACAGTAGACCCTGGGGCCTTGTTATTTGAAAAGCGAGATCAAAGCAATAGTGCTGATCCAGGCAGGAGAGCGAGATAAAGAGAGGGATGTACAAAGAGACGACTATAACTTCTGCCTTTACTCTAATTATCTCCTTGCTCAACGGCAGAAGAACACAACGAGCACAGAAACGGCTGTCTGTTCGTGCCTAACGTTCAACCAGAAGCCTGGTAAAGATCCACTTTCTCTTGTGCTACTGACTCTGTAATCATCTGCTCAGACTTCAGTAATAATACTGACTTACCTCTACGTTTTATAGCCATGAGGACACTTTTGGTTTTTTAGTTTTCAGGTTGTTTTTTTTTTGCCTTGAACCCAATACAATTGAGGTTAAATAGATTTTCTTACGTGGCACTCGCATTATTGATGGTTAACGTTTTTTAAAAATTCAAAAAGCAACATCTCTTGCCAGAGCCCGTGTCCTTGTTACTGTGCTGTGACCACAGTTTTCATCGGCACTTCTTTATTTATTTATTTTTTTTTTACTGAAAACAAATAGTCCCTCAGAAAACGGAGTGATTTCTGGTCTGATCCAGAGAAAAAAAGAACACATTTTGGGGGGGGGGATAGTGGTGGTTGAGTTTTGAATGGTTCAATTAAATGCTTTGAGCGCCATAAATTGTATTCACCTCCAGTGTATTAGTGTGGAGGCGGAAATCTCAAAGATTTCTCCTTCAAGTACAGGAAATAAACCAAAAACTGTCTACATGGCTACATACTGCTGCTACTGTTCTATGCGCCTTTTTATATTCTGTATGAATAGAGCGAGTAATCACTGGTTCTGTTAAGGCTATAGAGTCCATTTATAGCGTGTCGAATAACATTCCAACATTGCTTAAATTGAAGCAGGTGAAAGGAAAGGATGAACAAACCCTTTCGAACATTTAGTTTTGGCTCTTTTATGATGAAAGTTATATAAATATATATATATATATATAGACACACACAACACACACAGACACACTCTTCTCTCCTTCACCTCCCCTCCTGTCTCCTCCCTCCCTGAGTGGTCTCTTCCTGTTGCCTTTTGCTAAGCACGAGCCAACAACACTGACGTACTTCCATGTCATACCGGGCGAGCTGTACTCTCCAAACAAACACGCCGAGGCCGATAAAGACGCACTGGCAACAAGAAGATCAAGATAGCGCGGAGGAATAAAAAAAAAGAAAGGGGGAAAAAAAAAAAGACTTGAGATATCAGAGAAAGAAAAAGTTCTGACTGTTTTTTGATTTTGTTGTGCTGCGTGCACTGTCCTACACAGGCAGTACATGGAGATATAAATAGATAGATGCGGGTAGATATAAGCAAAATGAATAGATATCTTCGCTCAGAGTTCCTGTTGGGACAAAACATCATTTTCTTTCCTGAGAATCTTTTTGTGCTTCTTTAAAACTGTACAGTAAGTTTCATTTACAAGCCAACCGGTGCTTTACTGCAAGTTCTGATTGATAGGGGAGCAGGACAGATTTTCTGATCGTAGATTTGGTTAAAGTCTAAAAAAATCACTGTTGTTTTTTCATCATTATTTTAAGCTCGGCTAAGGGTGGCTGCGTCTTCTTTCAAAAGTTCCCACACACTTTTTAAATTTTGTCTACTTTTGAGCAGTATATTGACAAACACCTCACTTTAGATTGCCTTGGTCACACTTTATGGAGCAAATCATACGCCAGCGATTGGGTACTCTTTCATCTTAAGCCACTTTTTCTCTCTATTACACATCACTCTCTGGCTTGTGCAGCGATGCCCGATATTGAATGGTACTGAATGAAACCGTCGGGCAGAGAGAGAGAGAGGGGGGGGGAGGGGGACTTTTTGCTGAAGTGAAGCAGATGCTGGCTTTCATCCAGTACCTGCCATCATTCATCTGGGCAACAGGGGTTATTGAGAACAATCACAGGCGGAGAGAGAAGTGCGCTGACAAGCTTTATATGCGTGATGATGTGTAGGTCTCCCTCTGCAAAGAGCCTGAGAAAATGTTTTTCATTCCAGCTTTCTGCCACTGTTACTCACCGCAAGCTCTCACATTACAGGAAAGTAGACGTTTTTATTTGAAAGCCAAATAAGATAAATACATAGGTCTGCTGTAAAAAAGCAAAAACCTTAACACTATCGAATGGTGTCTTACAGCAACTGAAGTACTGAAATGTGTCTATCCGAGAGGAAGGATGTAGAGAGGAATCAAAACTTGGCCTGGCTGGATCTTTGGGGATGTTTTATATAAACCTCCTATCATAAAGCTCCATTTAGGAATAGTTTTCATATCAAAATTCAATCAAATAACTTCCTGTATTTGATTTTCAATCCCTTGTGTCAAGTCGAAAAACCCAGAGAGATGAAAACTGAGCTTTGAAGATGTTGGAAGGCACCTGCGACTGCTTCCACTCTTTGGGCTAAGCTAGGCTAAACATCAGACCCATTTCTGAAGCGAATGCACAGAGATGAAATTGATATTGATCCTCTCCTCTAACTCCCAGTAAGACGACAAACAGGCAGGGCCCCTGTCAGAGTATTTCAAGCAAATCAATACCTTCATTTCTCACTTGACAAATTGGTGGAAAAAGACGAGCCCAATTGATGCGACGACTATGTCATCATGTGACATAACATTAAGAACATTTAAGTCTGCGTCACATATTCTACGTTCAGAGATTGGGGTTATTTGTGAAGGCACAAATGATGGCAGTTCTTTGTTGTAAGAAATATGCGACACTGGGTAATTGACCTCGTTGCAGGTTGCTCCCTGTTTAGTCTGAGAGGAAAACACTGGAGGAGTTGATGGATGACGACAATGCAGTAGCATAAACTGTGTCAGTACACTCACGACACAGTTTCAACTAACACTTTGTGTTTTTCATTTTTGTTGGGACCTCTCGTTTGTTAACCATATTAGCATCGCCGGTTCAGTGTTATTTTTGAATTTACTGATTAGGCTATAGATGAAAATTTTTTAAAAAATAAAAAAAAGTTTGAAGAGTTAGAGCAACAGCTCGGTTCTGAAGTGGAAAAGAACATCTAGGAATCTAATACTAAAAGTGTAACACACAGGCTCTGGTTAGGCAATTATTTCTTGCCACTACCATGATCTTGCTGCTCAACACAAGACATTCATGGTCCCACAGAGGATGAATCCTACTGTCTTTACGGATCCCCAGACTTTTGATAAAATGTCTCGAGCAGGTCAGAGTTTCCTCTTTTCCTGGGATATATCTTCATCATCTACCAGGTGCACTAAATTGACATCAACATCTCATTCATGGTTGCCAGATGATTGATGTTGAAACTAAGCATTAGCCTCAAAGTATTGTCATCCAAAGTATATTGTATTGTGAGATTCATTCAATGAAAATGTGAAAACTGACTAATGACACATGGTGTATTTGTTTACTAGTGTTTGACCTCTTCAATATGGTGACCCGCAGACACAGAGCAGCGACATACTGCCGACTCTTTGCTAGTCAAGATGGTGGCAAAGCTACTGAAAACTGATTTATCCATCTTGTGTTGTTTCTAAGTTAAGTGGATCGTAACATATCAGGTACAGACTTAATCTATGGACAACGGAGGTCAGTTGTTGAGCCACAACAAATGCCAAAATACAGACTCGCAGAGCGACAAATGTGGCATGGATTCATTTAAGTTATACTAAAGAGAATCACTGAGCCATCTTTAGTTTGAAGCACTTGGGTGCATTTCTCAACTGGATTGTGAAAATGAAAACCCCCAAAACAATTTGCTTTTGTTTCCCAAGGGAGTTAAAATGTGTCCCAGGTTGCATAAAGTTGAACCGTTCTCAGCTTCCCAACGTCGTGCTGCTGGGTGACTTATTTGAGTCTTTGATTAGCCGTGGGTGTCTCCAGCATGGTTTTTGAGGTTCATTTCACAATGAATGGCATCACGTAGCGTCTCCAGTGTTTGTGTGCGAGCCTGAATGTGTTCTCACAAGTCTAAAGCCACGGCAGACACTCTCAGTCAATAGCCATAGCCGTAGAGACAGACTGGCTCTGGGTTATACTTCTCACATAACAAACACGCAATCCAAATAAGCAGGAGACTGCTTTCATAATTACAACTATCTATAATAAGAGAGAGAAAAGGGGGGGGAGAGAAGATGTAGACAGAGAACAGAAAGGCCTGTGTAGGTGAAATCTATCTGTAACAGAGACAGGAACAATGAGATAGTAAGAGCACGGAGTGTAGTATGAAGCTGGTTGTTAACAAACCTCTGAAGCCGATGACGTCTCGCACACAGAGCATGAAAACTTAAACAGCAGAGGCAGACATGGTGAGATTAGTGAGCGCTGTTGATGGGAATACACTGGCTTTATTGGACCGCTCTTGGCTGGATTCGCTCCCTCACTCCAAGCGCACACACACACACACACACACGCACGCAGCAAATCCTGTTCATGTAATGAAATCCCCATTTGTTAGCTGAGGAATTTGTCCACGGGTCCAGGGTCTATCTGAGCAATGTGAAGCCATATCAAATATTTGGCAACCCACCAGACGAGCGTCTTTGATTGTGACCATGTGGAGAGCTGAAGGGAAGAGAAAAAAAAAAACAGTTGGATGGATAAGGGGACGTGCAGGGACCACAAACCCATAAAAACAAATCAAAAAAAAGAAAAGAAAAAAAAAACGCACACACTGACAGTCCCGTTGTTCTCAGCCCCCTCCTACGTACACCAGTCTCTCATGCACAAACACAACACCCTTGGGGACTGTGATGTTCAGCAGAAGTTATTATAGTGATTGGAGCTGTGGACATAAAAGGCACACACACATGCACACGCACACGCGCACTCTCCTTTAGGCTTTACCGTTTCATCAGACGTTAAATCAAAACGTGCACGGAGTTCCATCAGAGCTTTCGCCAGCTCACGATACAGCATGAGTCTTGGTAACGACTTGTGTTCACGCAGGTTGCTAGCGTGCGGAGATAGAGTCATCTAGTATTAGTGCAGAAGTGAAGTTCTCCAAGTGTAGCGTGAGTGAGGACGGCGACTAGAAAACTAGAAAATTGTTCAGCTTCTTTATTTCCGAAATCTCGTCTAATGCTTCTAACGTGTATTTACATGAACTTGAATTATTTAAGAGCCTTAACTTGGATCTAAGTCAAAGCTGGAATATGCAGAAATCAAACCAAAATGGATATCAGAGAGGGGGGATACGGCTCTCCTGTTGCTAAGCAACTGCATGCCTCAAAGTCCGTGGAATTTAAACAGTGGAAGGGATCCAATTTTCCCGGGCACTGATTTCAACGACGCGCCTATCGTAGAGGTCCATTGGATGTGAGAGCGGAAACCCACCTGAACGCTGATGTGATGTGTGTGGTATTGTGTGTGTGTGTGTGTGTGTGTGTGTGTGTGTGTGTGTGTGTGCAGACAAGGTTTGAGGAGGTATGGATTTTTTCTTACCATGGTGAAAAGGTACTCTGCATATTTATTGCAAAATTGACAACTTCACTGCTAACCTCTTACGCCCCTCCGCTCCCGTTCCCCGTCACTTTCCGCCACTCACTCAACCGCGCGCTCGGTTTGCACGCTCTGCCGTACCAACGAGCAGCGTTGGTCCTCAATCAATGATAAATCCAACGCTGAACGTCTTCTGTGATTGTCCCATTTTTCCATGTTGAAAACAGTCCTTGTTCGCTGTCTGCTGTCAATCCCATGACACCTTGGGTTGGGACAGACGACCATTCAGAAGCTGTTTTTTTTCTGACTGAGCACGTGTACATAACAGCCCTGACTTCAAACACATGGCTCGGTGAAATGACATGAGATTGATCCCGTTCTCTCATCAATAGATAAAAATAAATAAGTACATTTTCAGCGATGGCTTTGATGAGCTGAACCGTCGCGTGACCACGGTATCATCATTGTGTGCACTCGTAGGTTGTGTATGAGGGGAAATAATATCCCACTGCAGCCCTGAAAGATACGGGGGAGATGAGGCCAAACGCAGCAAGGCCGTGTGTTTGAGTCAGGTGTACACTACTGTATGAGCTGTACAAAGACTAAGTGGCCTTGTTGCCGCTACAAGACTCTTCAACCGGCATGGAGGTGAATGAAAAACAGAGGGCTTCATTAAAGCAACCTCCTTACATGGAGAGACGCTGAATGTGGTCAGCTGGCTCTCCTGCTGCTTTAGCTTTTGAACTGTGTGAATGTCGATCTGGGCTGGGATTTTCCTTTTGTGCGTCAGGGGCCTGCTTTTGTAGGTGTTTCTATACATGAATGAATGAATAGATTGACTTACATGATTTTTTTTTTTTTTTTTTTTTACCACTGAATCCTCAAGTTGAACTCAAATTGAATCATTTCTAGTCTTTTGAATTGGTTTCAATGGAAAGCAGCCGGCAGTAACTTAACTTCCTCGTCGGCTTTCCACTGAAACGATCACGATAGGCCACGCTGTTGCAGGGTACACATTTACTGAGCTATCAGCCTTCTACTACTAGTCTAGTTTTGTACTAAACGTGATCAAAACAGCTTGAACCAGCCTGGAGATTGCACTTACTTAAAGGAATAGTTTGATATTTTTGGAAGGTGTTATTTGCTTGCTTGCTGAGAGTTGGAGAGATTCAGCAGAGAGCTGCATAGAAATCAATCATTTGTGTTGTGTATGATTTGTTATTTACACCTTACCCTTCTCCTCCATGCAGAACTTCACCTTTTGTTAGCATGTGTCATTGAAGTGAGTCTCTCTCGTGGATTCATGGTAACAGCGTCGTTTCTGTGTGCTACCAGCTGAGCCACGCACAAATCCCCCACCATTTACTGTGGCATGCTGAACTCTCACTGAACCAGTGTACTGTTAACGGAGCCGAAAAAGCACATCCAGTTCACAACATTGATTTCACTCACCCAGTCAATTAGCTTGCCAGTCAGTCATCCAGCCCGCCATCCAGTCATCCAGGCGGCTGGTCTGCCTTTTTTGGAACATTTCAGATGGGTGTTTGGGTGTGAGTGAGCATTAGGGATGTGATTTGAAGAAGATTACAAAGGACCAGAAAGCTGCCTTGGGGCTTCATGTGCTTTTCAACAGAACTGCCACTGTCCCTGCTGCATTAGTGTTGGAAAGATGTGGTGTGCGTCACTCTCTCTCTCTCTCTCTCTCTCCCTCCGTCTGTGTCCGTCTCTCTCTCATTCGCTAAGTGGTTCAGACATTGAAAAACATGACTCCAGGGGCTGGCAGTGATATCTAGGTCTTTTTTTTTTTTCTTTTCGTCTCCTTCTTTGATGGTGTTCAAGCATTTGCGGTCTGTGTGGCCACGACAGCGTCGACCTCTGCACCTCTCTCTTCGCTTTGCCTTTGACCGTCCTGTGCTCGCCTCTCACGAGGGCCGTGTGTCTGCATTAAACTCTTGAGGAAGTAGCTGGTCATTGCTGGCCCAGAACAGGACATCTGGCCTAATTATTCATGCTGTTAATACTCTCATCTGGCCAGCCGAGAGTACAGTAGATTACAGCGGCAAATCTCTGTGCCATGGGGAGCGGTTGAGTCTGGGGCGCTGCTGTTCAAAGGCCTCTTGTTCCTCTTTTCTTGTTAGTTATGTTGCGGTGTGGATTCATAAAGGTGCGGCATTATGAAACATGTCAGCAGATCTGTTGTTGTGATCAAAGGTTTGTGTGTATGGGCGTGCGTGTGTGTGTGGCATCTATGATGGGAATGGAGCAATTACCTTGGTCTGATTTTTTTTTTTGGGTGTTGATGTGTTGATGTCAAACTTGGGCTTGCTCTTCTTCAGTGTTTGTATGTGTGTTTGTTTATGTTTGTGTCGCAGGTTGGACGCACCTTGCCAACCGCCACTGCAGCCGATAAAAAATACATCTTAGAGACAAAAGATTCCTATGGTGCCGTGGCGGGGAAGTAGTCACGGAAAAAATACCGTAAAAACGTGTCGTTATTGGAATCTGTTGTAACCGATATGACATTAAATCTGCAGGATGAACCTACAGAGAGTGATCACACAAGCCTGCCTTTCGGCTTTACGGACCTTTATAGTGAGTTTCAGCTTACAGTTTAGCTGCCCGGCCCTCAACTTCACTGTTTTGGTTCACTCTCGCCGCTCTCACAGTGTCGCTTTCAGCCTTAGCATCAGTGAAGAAGCTCTAAAGACTCACCGTACCTGCTGTGACAGACACAGTTAGCAACTAGCTGGTGAATATAGCCGAGAATTAAGAAGCTAAAGAGCCAGATAGTTACCACAGTCTTTGGTAGAGACTAAGAGAAGACAGTGAGTATTTGGGAGCTTTCACCTCGGAGCTGTTTGGTCCACTTTAAATGGACCAGGGTTTGTTTCCTCGGATAGTCTGTTTTGTTTGGGCAGGTGTGAAAGCTCATCCGAACTCTGGTGCGGAGTCCGCCGTCTTTTTCGGTACTTCGGAACACGCTGGATCGCTGCCTCGCCTGCTGCTCATCCTGCTGCTCATCCTGGCCAGCTTCTTGTGAAAGAAACAATTAGATCTGAACACTAAAGTAGAAACAGAAACCCCAAGACTGCATAAATTTGGTGTTTTTGTTGTGAACAAGCTGGCTGAAGGGGATGGATTTCCATTTTCGGTCCTGGCCAATCGATGAGCCGGGTTTTCTCCTTCCTCACGCTTTTTTTTCTTCCTGGTCTTTTTTCGGGGAATACCGCTCAATCCAACCGAGTCACCCGGACTATCGTGGTGTGAAAGCGCCCTTACTAAGACTTTCTTCTGGTGACCACAAACATGACTCCACATGAATGTTTCTCTGCTATATTAACTTAAAAGGTGATGATACATAACATGTTTCCAATCCCCCTCGCCAAAAAATCAGTCATGGCAGGTTTAAGTACTCGAGATCACAAGACTCGCATTTGGCAATCATGGGAATTTGCGCGTCAACAGAATATCATATTTCATGTTTGCGTACCCATGAAATCTCCCATAAACTGTAAGCCGTGCAGAACCAAGACAACCAGTTCAGTGTAGACAAAAGCAGCGAAGTCTGGTTCTGATTGCGCAAGATGTAACCAAGGCACCCACACAGGAAGTGGTGTATGTAACTGGGGCAGCTCTTTGGAAATGTGTCGCACATCCCTCAAATTAACTGATGCCAGTGGAGCACACTTACCTGTCCTGCTGCCTTCAGATAAGATGACTGTTGGGGATTTAATCAACTGAAAGTGATGGGTCTCACACAGCATACAAACAGCTGTGGGTGGCAGATACCCCTCTACTACAGAACAGACTCAGCCTCACTGGTATTATGGCCTTAATCACACACTGACGTGTATGTAGTCGTGTCTAGCTGTTGAAGAATTCATATCAAACTGACAAAGGGAGGCATTGATGTGATTTTTATTTTTTATTTTTTTGGAGAGCTGTATGTGGGAGCATCTTTGCAAAGTAAAGCTGTTTTCACAGATTGGTTAGCATGTCTTACTGTCTGTGCTGAGACTGGGTTTAAATGCTCGGAGGAGCGAAGGCTGTGTTTAAGCCAAAATGACACTGATTGGTACCTTCGCTTGTCTCGAATGTCCTCCCTGCTCATTTTGGCGAAAGATATGTCAAGGGGAGTCATGACATTAGCAAAAAAAAAAAAAAAGGTGCAGGCTACTGCTGACGCAGTGTCTTTTCACTCGATCTGTTTTTAATTATGAAAGAGACAATAATTGGCATTTATTGCACTGGTCTTATTTGTACAGTGAACACAAATTTGGTTTTGTTCGCCGTAACGAAACGCCGCCGAAAAACAAACGTGGAAATCAGCCGAATAGTGGAACTAGAAATTCAATATGTGCTGACTGCCAGCTAACCCGCAACTGAACCCTGAGTGTGACCGAGTGTGAGAGACAAGAGAGGAGGAGGAGGAGGAGGAGGAGGAGGAGGAGGTGTGGGAGCGACAGAAAAAGCCAGAAAAAGCCTGGTGAGAAATGAAGTGGTGTGTGCGCGGGTGTGTCCATGTCACCTCCTCTCTCTGCACCACAACTTGTGAGGGCGACAGCCTGTGAGGGAACAGGAAGCAGAGGAGACTGTGGAGGTGTGAGTGTGTGTGTGCATATGTGTGTGTGTGTGTGTGAGTATAAAAGATGAGTGAGCAGTCTCGCAGCTAGCCGAGCCGACTAGCACTCTGTTCTATTATTAGGATCAATGTTTGGTGTCTCCAGAGGAAAAGTTTTCTGGAAATAAAAACACATGAACGTGTTTGAATTCAGATAAACCGCAATTGCGTAGTAATTTTATGTCCTTTATTGGTTTATACATTACAAAATGTCAGTTACCTCTATGCTACTGTCCAGTGTAGACATTATGTTATTTCCTTTCCCTCACACAAACCCACCCTCCAGCTCGTCAGCTGTCCATCTTAAGGGGGTTTCTCAACATGTTTATCACACTGATGACAATGGTAATCATTGTGTGGTCCCTCAAAGTGTGTATTTAATTCATTTTAACTTTAGGAATTACGTGTTGTGTCTGTTGTATCCGTCCTGTGAAGCAAGTTGGAGACGGTTTCCAGCAAAGCAGGATGATCTTTCTAGCTGTTAAGTATGTGAATAACTTCCCGAGCCTTGGCTTTAATGGGACATGATTCTGGTACAAAAATGGCACATTGAGCGTTGGGAGAGATCGCTCTCTTAAAGATCTGTAAGTGTCAAATGTAGAACATTTGGGGCAAGACCAAAACAGCCCCACAGGTTCCTTAAAGCAGCCGGGTGGACCCTGCATGACTAAGATGATTTTCACTGAGGAGCAAAACTAACCTTCTCAGGTTAATATTTAAACGAAACGCGCACCATTTTTGAAGAAAGTGAGCTGCTGAACCGTTTTTTTGCTCTTTAAAAATAAAAACTGTACTCCTTCACGTAAAATCCAGGAAGTGAAGATTCATTTATTTTAACTTCCAATGATGTTTACAGCTCTGAGAACATTCCTCATTTTTCTCATGTTGGCCAAAAAACCAACATGAAACTTTCACTCAGAAAGCATCCTCAATCAAAAAGAAATGTGTATCAAAAGAGGCTTAAATATTTTATTTCTTTTACGTATAGCATATACTCACCACATGCAGCACACTGTATGTGCACAGCATCACAGATACAAGGGAATATTTTAGCTTGGATTTTTTTATTTATTCATTTTTTTTTGACGCAAGGTAGCACGGTTGCAATATTGATGCGGCGACATTAAGTGAACTTGCAAGTCTTCTAATTGTTGTTCCCCTTGCCGGCTGCTTCCTCGTCTAATAAAGATGAACAGCAGCGATCGCGGCGTGAGCTAACTGAATATTTCGGACCACAACACGGCAAGAAATAAGATTTTTTTACCACACACCACAGAAGAAGGCATCTTCTGTGTGTTTCTGATGCCTGAGTCTGCTCTCAAACCTCCCTCCAGGCCGTCTGGGAGGACACAGTGGAGCCTGTTCACAAACAACACTGCCAAGATTATTGAATATAAAATGATGCTGGTGTCTGCCGCTGATATTGATATTTGAGAGTTAAGAAAAATCAGCTGGTCTTTTTTTTTTTTTTTTAACCATAGACCGGGATTTCTGCAGGGTTAAATCTAAATTTTTAAATTTGCATAAAATGCAGTTTTAATGCCCGTATCATGATTGTACCATCTAAAGTATCAAAGTGTGACGGGAAAAAAAACAGGAGAGAGTTATTTATTATCACATTGTTCATTATTTCACAGCAGCTTATAACAATGATCCCTCATGATATAATAAATCAGATTAGTTAGCTACATCGAAACGGGTGAGTGGCATCAGATGGATGGATGGATTAACCAATTAAAAATGATTAATTCTTCATTAGTTACTGTAGCTAGCAGTCGTGACAGTGTTTGCTGCAGGTCTGGCGGCGATGGCGCAGACTGAAAAGCTGCAGGGAGGATTGAACAGCCTCGTACGGTCACAATCCACAGTCAGTCCAACTTCAGAATTAACATTAGTGGTCAATTAACATTGCTGAGTGAAAATGTGATTTTTGTAAATTAAGTGTAAGACTTTTAAGGCCTTATTTTTGAGGAATCTCATCAAAAATTGTCTCTCTCTCACTATATAGTCACAGTGTTTTCTATACCAAAAAACCCTGTTTTAGCTCTAATAAGCAGCTTTTGATTTAGATTTTTGTTTTTTTTTTGGCTGGCACAGGAAATGGTTAAGAAATGACGCATATGTTTACACTCTTTTTTTTTTTTTTGTCAGAATGTTAAATATAGAGACTTCAGGTAAAAACCACCATAAAACAACGTGCGGTGCTCACAGAAGTGTGATTCTGTATTCATGACCTGCCCCCCTCTAGCAGACAGGATACCGAGCGCAGCTGGCAGCCAAGTGTTGATGTTGGTGTGTGTCTTGTCTGTGTGTGTGTGCGCGCACATGGTGGCTGCATCTAAAGTAGCCCCTGTTGTACACTCATGGCACCATGATTCAATTATATAGAGCCAGTGCTTTGCCTGAATATTAATCTGGGGGCCCAAACTTAATTTGTCTGGCGATGGGGGACACAAGCCCATCTGGCTGTATGGTAAGTGTGACTCTGTGTTTGTGTATGCATGTGCGTGTGTGTGTGTGTGTGTGTGTGTGCATGAGGGGGTTGTCTGTCTATTGTGAGACACAGAGGGACCTGTCACCCTGCTCTGAGGAAGACGGATCAGTTTGTAGGAGGCAGACAATCAGTGGACGCACACACACACACACATGCACAGAAACACACAAACACACACCCCGGGGACAGGAGGAAGGAAAAAGAGAATGAGAAAATATAGGATGGAGAAAAACACGAATGATTTTTCTATGCTAAATATAAAACATTCATGACGACTGTAGATATGTAGTTGTAAGAAATATCCTCTCCCTGTGTGCAAAAAGTACCGTTAACTGACTTATTTTTGGGTCTAGATTTCGTAAATCACAATAAACTGTGAACCCGAAGCTTTAGTTTCTGCTTTCTTTAAATACCTGAATTATCTTGTAAACGGCACATCCATATTTGGCACAGACACACAATATAAATATAAAACACGCTTCGAAAGCATACGGCTGGCTGTACGTTAGCTGAACATCCAAACCCCCTCAGTTCAAGTGGGAACCCCCCCTCCCCGCGCGCCGCCTCGTCCTTGTCACACTGCCTTCAGTCCTCTGGGGCAGAAGCAGCCGCCCCAGGGCACGAACGCAACCTCTCCTTGACCTCTCTGTGTGCAAGTGACCTTCCTCTGACGTGTAAGGTTAGCTTTTATACTGGTGCCGAGGTCAAAGGCAGTGACTGAGAGGAAAGACGCTGAATGGAGGGGGACGAGAGAGCGAGGGGTGAGTGATGGGGGGGGGGGGGCTTGAAATGGAGAAGAAGATGGGGTAGAGAGCTGGGACAAAGAGCAAGAGTGTGTGCATGTGTGAGCCGGATGGGGGTGGGTTGAAGAAGTTAACAGCTCATCCAGAGTGTCTCTCACATTCTGCTTCACAGTCATTTTTTTTTTTTTCTATGCTTTTCTTTGCTCGTCAACAGGAAGCCCACGGTGTAGTAGAGGGGTGATAATGCAGAGAGACAGCCAGAAAACACACACACACACGCACTTGTAAGCGTGAAAGAAAGCCATCCACGACTTCTCGCACATGTAGGACTATTGTTTTGGGTTTGACTGCTGTGTGCGTGTTTACGAGGGTGATAGACAGAGCGCGTTCGTGGGGAAAAAAAAAGGCGTGAAGCGGTGTCTCAGGTGCGGCTGAGGTGTTTATCAACCGACGTCTCCAGTTGTCTCCACTTTCTCCATCATGTCTGCCTCTGTCATTAAGGGGGAAAAAACCTCCCTCATCTAAATCTAACGTTGCACACTTAACTTCTCATAAATTCAATCTTCCCTCCTCTCGCCACCTCCTCCCTCATCTGGTCTCCTTTTAACCTCATAAACTAGCTGAAACCTAACCTCCAAAAAGCAGCATCTCCAAGCTCATCAACAACGTTGTAAACAGATCCCGCACCATTAGTCTGACTTTGTTTCTCCCCAATTCTCGTCTGATTGGTTCTGTCTTTGCACTCTGTGATCACATTTGTGTTTATTTGATACAAGCCCATACAAAAAGTTTTACAAGTCTTCATTAATCTAAAAGGAAAGTCGAAACTCAAAAACGCCACGTGTCAAACACGTGTTTCGTAATGTCAAAGAATTCCCACTGAACAAACCTTTGTGTCATGTTCAAAACCTCCAGCTCAATTTTTCATTGAAAAGACTTAAAGTAAAGAGAAGTGATACATTTTAAGAAAGTCAAAAAATCAAAGTCGAAAAATCAACTTGCTGGTATTTGTATCCTGCTTGAGGACTGCCGAGTGGTTTCGCAACTCATTGATTTCTCATTTGGTTTATAAAGCTGTGAGTCCATCACGGTTGTGCAAGATGTCTTCAGATGTCTTGTTTTGTCCGACAAACAGTCAAAATATTTATTTTACAGTCTAATAAAACTGTATATCTGTGACATTGCCTTAAGGTTTCTGAAGAGCTTTTGCATAGTTGTAAAGCTCAGCCATCTTGGCAGTCCTGCCTTCATTTATAATTTTATAATTTAAATAGATGAGTTAGATTTTTTTTTTTTAAATGTTATAAAGACCAAAACTGTTTTTGTACCAGGCTGTAAACGTTTATTTCTGCTCTGAAGTTGGACATTTTAATATGGGGTTTTATGGAGATTGACTTGTTCTGTAGCCAGCCTCAAGTGGACGTTTGAGGAACTGCAGTTTTTAGCACTTCTGTGTTGGCTTCATGTTGCTACTTGTATAAAACAACATTTTGGCATTTATGTTTAAAAACTGTCTTAGCCCTGAGCAGTTGGTTACCTCCTCAAACCCCGAGGACGAACAATAGCCAAACGGTGGATGCTGGATTATAAAAGCTGCTGTTTAGAGTGTCCTTGAACACAACCACAGAAAAGTATTTTTTAAATGATGATTGTAACTTTTACGAAAACTAAAGGACAGGCTCAAGCAAGTTTAAAAAAAAAAAGAAGTCAATCTTCAGTGTGTAGGAATACAAACAAGGAGCTGCATAAAATGTAGAAAATCAAGCCCTAAAAACTTGAGATGTCTTTGAAAATGGTTGGCAGCAGTGTTAAGGTAAACACATTTTTTTAGTTAATGAGCTAAAACCACCAGTATTTTTACAAAGAAAAGAAAACAGTGGCACTTGATTTACTTGAGTTACCTGCTCCTGCATCTGGTATTTGCATGTTTGGCTTTCAATTTAAGGTCACCTCTCAGTCAGCTTACTATAAAAGGTTTCCAAATGCATACACCTCAGCCTCTGTTAGTTAGCCTGGAGTTCAAGATATGTGTGTTGACATGGACATATCAGCCAAGCCTGTGGTTGAGAGGGCCGTACAGGTTTTTACACCTGTGTGTTAATTCTAACACTTTGGTGTTTCCTTTGGCTCTGAGGTGAGTGTTAAGACAAACTGGAGTTTAATTACTAGCCAGGCTGTCACTCCCCACACATGTTAGGCTGCGCTGTAAATACGCGCACAGGGAAAAGGTGGATTCAGGTATCACTTGGTTGAAAGTTAACAGATCTAACTTTCTGGCCCATCTCTCCGTCTCTGACTCATAGAGATCAGGAGTGAAATAATTCATGCGTCTGACCTGTCTGCTATTCCCCCGTTTTCCATTTCTTCACCATGCACTCATCAATCCCTCTGGTCATTCCTCGCCTTCATACCCCCCCCCGACCTCACCGCATCCCTCAATCTTTGCTTTAAATTGCCCGTGTGTAAGGCGCGCGCTTTATTAATAATTTAGATCAATAGCATCAGCCATTATGG
Organism: Nibea albiflora; assembly: GCA_014281875.1. NCBI lineage: Eukaryota > Metazoa > Chordata > Actinopteri > Sciaenidae > Nibea > Nibea albiflora. The sequence continues at coordinate 10,373,464 of CM024803.1, forward strand.
GAAGACAAAACACATGCCAGAGGAGATGTTAGCCACAATGGCCCTGTTCTATAGTGACCTATCAATAACTTAATCAATGTGTCTGGGAGAGGCACAAATTGATGATGTGCAATCAAGTTCAATAATGTCTCACCATAACTAGCACAACATGACTGTATCAATAATGCACAAATCGGTTTTAAAAAAATCCATCATGGTCTAAAGGCTTTGTCAATAAAGCTGATTTTTAGTGGAGATATTCATCATATTTGTGATTAAGGTGAGCTTTTACAGAACAAATTGCTTGACAAAAAGGAATATAGCCAATATGTTTCCCAGGCTAATTAGATTGTGCTGTCTGCGATTGGTTGTCTTACTTTAGACCTTTTTCACAGCAGCCATTTTGAGATGACATAGTAGTGTCAGCGCAGGTGTTTCCAATGATACTAATTAAGGTCCCGTTCCGTTTATTGCAGCAGAGACTTCTCCGTGAGCCAACATGCACCACAGCAGCGCCCTGACTCTGTTTGACCGGAATGGAACGGGACCTTAATTAGTATTATTGGATTTAATTAATTTTTAATAAAATCTAATAATAATTGTTGGAGAACTAATTAACAGTTTTAAGTTATTTAAAAAAAAAAAATCCAAATTCTCTGTGACAGTGGGGTGCATAGCTTTGGGTTGTGGATAAAATTTGGCTTCGGCTGCCTTTTCCTGCCAAACGGCAGCCAAAACAACAAATCGATTAATCACGAAAACGAACAACACATTAATAAATAATGAAACTAATCCGCCGAGAGTTGCAGATTTTTGTAAGCATATTGACACGAAACACAGAGTGCGGATGACTAGGGAGTTGAACCATGTGCTCTTCACCTGCAGGCCATAAATAAATAAGAATGAGTGTTTGTGAGACTGTGCGAAGAGGTGAGAACCAAGCCGATCACCTTGAGTAAGATGGGAAATATGCTGTTACCAAGACAACATGCCTCTAAATACCTACTGCTCCTGGGAAGAGAAACAAGCATCACGACTGCTGAACTCTTTCTGAATGCCAATGTCGTACTTTGTTTCTGCGAGTTTGTATCATGCACGCACCCCCATTTGTGCGCATTTCTGTGTGTGCGCTTCCAGTTTTTGGAGCTGGAGCCTCGAGTCATTCTTCCGACAAGCCTGGAGTAGTTGTGCTGACACCAAATAATGTCACTATTGTTGCGCCCGGTGCCGCCACTCTCGGCGTCAGCCCCTGTGTCTCCAAGTGAGGCTTCGCGATCGCCTGAATGGAGCGATGAATGGTCCTTTGTCAGCAGGCCTCGTGTCTGAAGTGCAGCCACGGAGGCTCTGACACACACACAGACACACGCACTGTGCATTTACTGACACACACGCACGCACAAACACACTTTTAAATGCACCGATACCTGGGGAGGTGGATACTGAATGACTTAAAAGAGGTGAGAGATGCTTCAGCCCACACGTTGTAATTATCATATATATTGTATTGGCATTTCACTCATGGCTCAATGTCAAAAAAAAAAAGGTGCATATTTAATGAAAAGCTTTGGAGAAGAGTACTAGGCCGTATAGAGTGCATATCGTATCTGATCTCATTGAGCATGTTATTATTGTCATAAAGGAGCAGTAATATACATCGTTACGTCAGGAGGTAATAAATACGCTTTAATGGAAATTCAACGCTTCACTACAAATCTCATTTTTTAACACCGGTTTTGCGGAGGGCCGTTACCAGGTTGAGAATGAAATACTGTTACTTTCCTGCAGCTTAAGCAAATTTAATTTGTTCATCACCACCTATCGGTGCTGAAAGCATCGAGATAAAAAGAGAGACAGTAGAGTGAAATGTTCCTCTTTCAGAGAATTTCTGTTTCTCGCTTTGGACAGAAATGAAGGAATTTGTGCGCGGAGATGCCGAGAAAAAAGCGGAAAACAAACAACTTTGTGTGTTGTGGATATCTCAGGCTATCTAGGCACAAATTGTTTTATCGATACAATGGAGCATTCATCGTCTGAAGGCGGCATAGCATGATAGCTGTCGCCGGCCTGCTGCCCCTTGGACTGGTTGTGGTTTGGGCACCACATGACAGGGTAACCCACTGACCACCGGCTGACATCAGACCGGTCGAAATGTGTGTCTGAGTGTGGCTGCCGTGACCGCTCCCTATACTGAGTGTGTGACAGGTGAGCTTCAACCCGCTGGGCTCCTGGGAACTGTGTGTGTGTGTGTGTGTGTGTGTGGGAGGACATGAAACAGAGCCAGTCAGACGAAAGTAAGATAGATTTTGGACAGCCAGCGTTGTCTAGGTTTCCCAAAAGACATCTCTGCTCACAAGGAGAGGATCAGAATGTCAGCAGAAAGCCTCAGGGAATCGCAGACGATGGCATACAAATGAGAGGGGGGAAAAAAAACACCTGTACGGTTTAATGTTCTCATTGATGGATCTTTTATACTGAATGTCAAATCTTTTATGTATCGGTGGCAGGAAAAAATGGCATTTGATCAGCGCTTTGAACATATATATCTTTATATATGTCGAATGAAAAATCTAAATTAGATTGGACAGAGAAATTAGGAAGCGACCAGAAGAGGGCTTCTAGCGGTCCACTTCGATTCACCCTCTTTTTCCTAGCGTGAAGGAGGAACCACAGTGGCAATGAAACACACAAAAACACACAAGTCCTTATCTTAGGTCGGTATTCAGCTTGTCCTTTATGGGCTACTAGTAAGAGGGAAGACTAGTAGAGAGCCCGAGCTTTGACGTTACTTCCTACTTCTACTTCCCTTTCCAGTGCCACTCGCTCATTGAGTATTTCTTTCATCTGCCTTTCTGAAAAAAAATGAAACGTGTTGCTAGAAATTGTTGTTGATCTGAATAATCCCCCGTGACTCTGTCAAGCGGGTTGGGGAAAAACAGAAATATTAAAGTTTTAATCCTTAAGATTTCAGCCCTGGTTGATTTGGTGACATTTATGGTTACCGTGGCAACAGATTTAATACAGCAGACACTGCTTGACCATTGACTTATAGAAATACATCAAGAAGTTCAACTGGTGGATCGGTGTGTTGTTGTCATCAACTGCAGCCATGGTTTGGCACTGGTTACCTTGCTCAGAAGTGGCTGCTCTTTTATTCTGTTACAGAAATTCACAATGACAAAAAAAAAGAAGTCAGAAAGTAACCAATGTCTTGTTTTGTTGTTGATGCAGAATTGATCAGCATTGACAGAGGAGATGAACGCATTGTGTTTCCTGTGGCAGCTGTAACTGCCTGCACTTGTAGAAAATGCAAACTGAAGGCACTCCGATGTGTTGCAGAAAGGTGGAAATCCTCCATTTCAGCAGAGATCTTCGTCATTATATTTGTTTGCTTCACAATAGAAGCCGCGCCGTGATTCCCCTGTTTTGATGTGAACAGCTTTCATGAATTCTGCTGGAAAGAGAGCAAACAGTAAACAGTGAGGCTGTTATCAATGGGCTAAGATTGTGCATGCGCGCACTGTTTTTCTGTGAATGCATCGGCCTTCATTAGGCAATCTGATTCGAGCGGGGGCATAGCGGACTCCACCGCTCCTGAATGCATAAACATTGAATGAATTGAACTGTTTCGTTGGTGTTTGAGAGCGCCGTCTAACATGTCAGTCCAGATTTCCCACTAATGTTTGACTGGGTTGAGATCCGTGACTCTGTAAGACGTGATCACCTCGTTGTCGTACTCCGCAAACTCACTCTGAGACTTCTTGTGCGTGGAAGTATCTGCGTTTCGTATTTGTGAGTCATGTTTGTGGGCGCTTTGCCACATGATCGTATTAGACTTGTTTTGAAAGCGCTGCGTGTAAATGTATTCACACTAATGTGGTCAGGTCTCTGTCAGACAGACAGACGACAGCTAATAAAACAGCAGACAGCTGCTTTTACTGCTGCACCAACTTTGGTTACTAGGAAACCAGAAGCCTACACGTGTAAAGACGCCTACTGTACTAATATCTGTGCGCGCTTTTTGTTTTTGTGTATGTGCGGCGCGCGTCCGTGCTTGTAGGTGCCAAGTGGGCATGTTATTGTTATGTACGAGTAAAAGAGAAACAGGAACGGGAAGAGAAAGGGAGGGGGTGGGGAGAAGATGAAGGGAGAAGAAACAAGAAGAGAACCGCTCTTTCAGCGTTGGATCTACTGCAAGATAAAAGACTTCAGAGCTGTTAACCTGCTGGAGTAGAAGAAGACAGAAATAATGAAGACATTCTGAATAATTCACACACTGGCCAATTGTTTTGTGTTTTATTAATTCACTTTTTGCCGTTCTTTTGTTAGCAGACTTCAAAGCTCAGCTAGTACAAGTAATCCAAAAAAAAAAAAAAAAAAATGTTGTGGCGAACCGATACGCTTGCAACAATACTCTTAATTAGATAAATGAACCGAGCTCTCCGCTCAGTGTAATTAAAGTGCCTGTTTTCTTTCTGTTGGCTTTGAGCTGCAGCGCATTCATTAACGCTCTCTGTGTTGTTGGATATCCCTATCATGTTTTACAAAGTCTGTAAAGTTAACAGAGTCACTTATGGTTTAAATAAAATGATCAAATCGTGAAAAAGACAAAACTGGGTGGAAAGATCCGACAGGGATCTCGACGTGAGTCTCAAAGACCAAAAGAAAATCAAGTGACTTGTCCTGTGTTTACTTGTATGAGCGACATGCTGCTGTGACAGGCAAGAAACTGGAATGAGCAGATATAGAAATATTCCCAGCATGGTTGGATCTCTCTTTTTTTAAGATACAGCACAGTGAGAAAAACATGTTTTCCAACGTACAAAAAAAAAAAGTGTGAAATTTTAATGAAATACCAACATATTCTTCCTTAAGGCTGGATCACACCAGCATTTTACACAGTTAAAGTTAGTTGTGAAACCATTACCATTTCAAAGAAATTAGCACTGTCCTTGGATTCCGTCGTGGGGCTGAACCACATTTGCATGAAGGTCTCATGTTTGGCTTGGGTGAACTTTCACGCCTAGATTTGGGACACATCTGAGAGTGCTAACCTTTCGAGGTTACAGACTGCTAGCATGGCTTGTTTTCTGTGCGGCACCATCCACTTATATTTAACTTCCTCTGTCATAGACTGCTGCACAAAAGGAAACGTGGTTTACAGTCAGTTTCGAGACAGTTAATTGCAAATACACCTCTGGAACAAACTGTAAATGTTAGCGGCCAAGCTGACTAGCTTGCTGACTGTTATTGTTAGTTTGGAGAACTGAATCTGTCTAGTGCTAACCACTGACAGTATAAAGAATGGACGGCGTCTGCATGACTTCACCCGTAGGTCTCAGAAGAGCTGTTTTGATGCTCAAAATCTGTTTGGTCTGGCCGCTGCTCCCGGCTAGTCTAAAAGTCGGCATAGAGGTGGATCATCTGCGACCTGAGGTGGGCTGAATGATGCCTGACTGTTTGAGGATCCATCCATCTATCCATCTTTACCGATCGTGGACTGTGTAGTACACCACCCTGCAACGCGGCATTATTTCAACAGAGAGCCTACAATGATGCCCGGAAATTGTGGGCGTATGACACTCACCAGTCAAAATCACCCTGACTCACCCATGACAAGTATTCACACAGTGCCACTACTAATCCAGTTTGGACACTAACAGTTATATTTAGGTGTAGCGTTGCCATCACCTAACCATCTGAATCATCCTCAGACAGTGATAGTCATTTCATACTGTACTGTACTTTTAACATATTGCTTTAGCTCTTGAAATGTGAGTGACTATCTACCACTAGACGGTATAAACACAGCTCTGCCTATGGAAAAAGATCAATGCAGCGTTCAGGCCTTCAGCACATTCAAATATACAATGTACAAATGTTTTATGGCGTTATATAGAATTATTAAAGGTGCTCACTGCCTGAGCAAAATGGTCCAGACATTATTTTTTACTAAAATGGATCCTCCTGGTAGATCACCATGCGCTCCCATCTCAGCTGGGAGATGGAGTCTATCCTTGGCCTGTGGGTGGTCGCCTCCCTTTCTCAGAGGAGACTTAAACCAGCTCACCATGCTGCTCTAAATATCGCGAAAGAAAGGTTTGACTGTAATGATCCCCCAGATTCCCAGGAAAAGTGAGTTTAGCGCTGCAGTCGACGGCCTCGTGGAGCTTTATGACATCGAGGGGAGCGCCAGTGAAATAAATAATATAAATGAAAGCAAGAACATTTTAAGATGAGTTATCTGTAGAGGTAAAACTGAGGAGATGCGAGCAGATTCTGGCAAACGCTTTGGCAGCTAGACAAAAGAAGGCAAAGCAGAGAAAGGTTGTTCTTAGTAGATGCAGGAATTTGCTGGATTTGGATACTTTGAGGTCCATCAGGTCATTTGCGCGGTGTGTGAGCTGCTCATTGATCCTGAAGGCTCAAAAATAAAAATGATGCACACTTGTATGACAAATTCTGGGCTTGAATATTACTATTATTTTTATTTTAGAAGCTAAAATGCAGTTCTGCTGAGATGATGAATTGATCATTTGATCAAATGCACAGTTAATTAATGAGTTTATCAAGACAATTAAAGGTCCGGTGTGTAAGCTTTAGGAGTATTTCTCTGCAGGAATGGAACATAATATACATAAGTATGCTTTCATTTGTGTATAATTGCCTGAAAATAAGAATCATTATGTTTTCGTGCCCTACTGTGAGAGGGGGGTCCTCTTTCATGGAGGTCGCCATTTTGAACTGCCATTTTTGTATGGTGGTCCAGAACACACAGACCAAACACTGATCTAGATATACAGCCAGAGCTTTTCCTACATACTTGGAAGGAGAGGGTGAGACGTGGGAGAGTATTCTTTTGGTTGCAATCACTGCTAGGTCCCACCTGATCCTACACACTGGACACTTTAATTGTACTGTCATTTTGTTAAGCGCCACAGTAAATTCAATATTTTTGGGGTTTGCACTGTTGATCTGACCAAACAAGACATCTGAGGAAGTCACAGCTGGCTGGAGGATATTGGGAAGTGCTTTCAAACATCATCAAACAATTAATTGATTCCTTGAGAAAATAGTCAGCCAATTTATGGATAAAGAAAAAAAAAACATCAGTTGCGGCCCATATTTGCAACATGAATATACAGATATACAGATTTTTTGGCCTCTTCAAACTTTATTTGATAGAGACAGCTGAAGAGTGACAGGAATGCAGGGAGAGAGAGAGAACTGAGAACCTTTGAACATGGGGTGGCTGCTCTACCAACCACCAACTGCAGAGTAATTGTGGACATGTAGTAGCCGTGCGAGTTGTACTGCAGCTAGTTCTGTCGCTGTGAAACAGGGAGCAACGGGGAGGCACGCACACTTGACACAACAGGCTGCGCAGATGAGGTGTATTCAGTTTGTGTTTGTGTGCTGGGAATGTGTTTAGCGCGTGTTCAGTGTGTGTATGTGTGCGTATGTGTGTGTATACCAATGTCACCACCATCAGTTGCTGTGGGGAGAATCTACATGTCCCCAGACAAAGCAGTGTCTTGTACAAAGAGTCCATGTGATCCGCTGGCCGTGCGCTGAGCTCTTTTATGTGTCTGTGTTTACACACACAGTATACCGGGAACACGCCTTGCACGGCGCGCCACCTTGCAAATCAAAGGACTGCTGGCACGCAGGGTTAGGAATCAGACAGATGCAGCAGTTTCGGTGAAGACACAGTCAGGTTGAAATGTCAGTCCTTGCTGTTTTTGTGCTTCAGTGCTTTCTTTGATAAGCTGTCCACAGACCTTCATGTTCTCACTGCTTTTTTTCTTTTTTTTGCCTTGCTTTCATAAAGGTCTGAATCCTGTCCTCCCGTACTTTGTACTTCTCTCCCTTTCTGTCTTTCAGTTTCGCTCTCGCCGCAGAACTTTCTCACTATCTGTCACAGAAGTTCAGGTTGCCTAGCAACAAGGTCGTGCTTGTCGCAGCAGGTTGCCACAATGACAGTCGCTAGGCGGGAGCCTGGCAACAAAGACATCAGGTGTTACTTCCCACTGCTTGTCTGCGGACACTTCCGTCGACCTCCAACAGCTGCAGAGTGTGTGTGTGTGTGTGTGTGTGTACAGTATATGTGTGTGTGTATGTGTTCACTTCTGCTCCAGTGATCAGCAGAGGCTGTGCTGATGTTACCCATGTCCCTTTTCCATCTCTAATTATGGTGTGTGTGTGTGTGTGTCCATATGTGTGTGTGTGTGTGTATTTGTATGTTGATTTCTGCTTGAGTGATCAGTCACTGAGTGCAGCTCACAGCGGAAGCTTTGCTCACGCCAGCTTGTCAGCCACAAAGGAAGACACACTTCTGGGTGGCTGGTCTGGTCAGGCTCGGAAATGACACACACACACACACGCACGCGTGCATGCCCGCTCACGCCGTTCATCATCAATTAAAGCGTTTAGCTGAGATAAACCTTGTAAGAGAGAGAGAAAGGCAGAGAGAGAGGCACAATGGGTCTCATGCAGCTATGTTCTCTTCAAAAATAAGAGAAGTCAACTCAGATGCACTGAACGTTATGAACCTTATCTAAATCTGCTCCTGCATTCAGGTATGCTGAATGATGAATCCCACTTGATCATAAATTCATACATTTGCAACGCCCCTGAAACACTATATAAGGGCAAATGTTGTGCAGATATCCTGGCACATGTCCAAGAGTTGGAGAGATACTACCAAAAAAAGGCTGCAAGAAGAAGAGAATCTAAAAGCAGCGCTCCTCTTCTCTTGGTGATCCGGTACGGCTCAGCAGTGCTCCATCCGCCTCATCAGCTAGATCTGTCCGTACCACCTGCTTAGGCCATTCAGAAGACGGACACCATTATCATCCGAGGGTTTCGATCAATGGACCATCAGACTACAATTTCCTCAATCTTCTCCACTCTTCTATTTGCTGATCGCCACTACAGCAGCTCGTACCCCGGCTTGACTAATGGCACGAGTTTGTGAAACAAGAGCTATCACCTGTCAGCTCATCTTCTTCTGCGATCTACATAACATCCTAATTTGTGTAAGTTGTGTCGCGGAGGACGGCAAAAGTTTTAAATATTTCAATTTTGGATGGCAGTGCCATCTATTATCGTTGACGGTATTCCTGCCGGCCTTACCTGATTGTACCCTCCTAAAAAGAAATTCCGGATCGTGTATATGAACACAAATAAGAGAGCCCAATGAGTTTGTTTCTACCCATTCCTCTCTGTGAACTCCCTCTCTCTTTCTTATTTGTGTCTGTTTTTGTTTTTTTTCCCATTTTCTTTATTTCCCTCTCTCCTCAGCCTGGACAAAGACCTGTCTGTTGATGCGGGCAGTGCGCTCGTGTGTAGAGTACCCTTCTGCAGCACACTTCTCATCCAGGCCACTGAAAGGGCACACATGCTCCTCAGCGACAAAGACACGTTTTTCTATCCGTGTGCATTACAGGTGTTACACCATGCTACACTACTCAGTCCACTACTTTGGCCCAGACTCTGTTGGATGGATTGCCATGAAACAAGCATTCATAACCCTAGAGGATAAAGCCTACTGATTTGTCGTGACTTTTGATTTAACGCCGTCAAATTTATCCAAACATTTGGTTTATGATGAAATACTTGCAAAAATAAAGATATTCCCATTCCCATCAAATGTTAGCGCGCTCGCACTGCTTGATTCCACCGGGCATTGCCGCAACACCTTCCCGTTGCGGAGCTGATCGCGGCTGTTCCAGACAATGATTGTGATTCCACCAGGGTGTGTTTCAAAAGCGTCCCAGAAGTGGCTTTTGAAAATACAGCGGAGAATGCACAACGCAACTGTTTTATTTCTGGCGGATGCCGCGACCAGCTGCGGTCACCTTGGTCAAGCAGCACAGAGCAGATCAAGCTGGCCTGGAGTCAGAACACGGAAAACTGTCCTGTCAGTTTTCAGACTCCAGGTAGTAAAAACAGACTAAAAGGAAACCGTTTAACTATGTAGCCTACTTACTCGTGGTGGAAGTACATAAACCGAGAGATTACCAAATAGAGCGAGTCTGGTCCCTGGTGGGATGTGAAACCACACGGAGAACGGACCCAAACAGTGTCAATGTCACAGAGCCACGCTCGGTGCACTTTAGAGGTCAGGCTTGTTTTATAACAAATAAAATGAATCTCCAGGAGTTCAACTCGCTTTGTGCAAATCAGCCATTGAAGCTGTTGGTGAATTACCGTGCCTTGATTTTTGCTCATGATATTGTTGAATGGAGGTGCAGACTGATAATCCCCCATTAGGTTAAAATAGATCCACCAATGGCGATCCATTCACAGCACCAGAAAACCAGTGGTTTTGTTGATTTACTGACTCAGCAGGTCCTTCACCAAAATGGGCCTCTGAAACAGTTCATTCAGGAAGTCAGCAGGTCATGACATCATTTCCTCTACTGTCAGTCCAGGAAGCAGGAATACTTTCCAGTTTCCGCTCTGGTCGAAATCATGTTTCACTTTTCCTCGAAAAAACCTCCATTTTGATGCAAAAAGTGTGTGTGTGTGTGTGTGTGTATGTGTTGGCTGCTGTATATGGTATTTTTCAGTTTGTGCCACTTCTTTATATTCTGGCGTTTTATTCATGTTATGCACTTTCTACTTCTAGTCTTAGTTTTTTTTTTTTTAAACTTATAATTTTATTATTTACTGAGAGATACAACCTAAATTCTTCCATCTGGAACTACAGGCCAGCATATTTACAACAACAATTTGTATCCGGCTCAGTTTGACGCGATAAGAAAATAAAAAAGTAATATTCCATAATGGTTACAGAGGAAAATGTTAAGGTCTACAGGTGGAAATGACACATTTAATTTGGAAGCATCCATACTGAAACGGTGGTACTAAAAGTGCTATTAATAAATAAATGCACGCCAGAGATCAACATTAGACATCAGATTCAGTACATTATAGCCAACTAAAATGTCTGAATCCAAATATAGCCGAGCTTGAATCTGTTTTTTGGGCAGTGGAATAAACTAGAGCGCGCAGTAGCTGATTCTGAGATGGAAAGGTCAAGAGAGCGAGCTAAAACCACTTCGTAGCCCACAGATATTGATTTCTCCCACAGCAAAGCGTACTGTAGGAAAACATCTGGGGATGCTTCTGTGTTTTAACTCTACTTTGTTCTACACAATATCTGGCCTCTGTGTCCCTCGGACCAAACAGAATAGATTCCGCAGTACTCTTCTCTAGTTTGTTTGTGTGCTGATCAAACACTGCAGACAAGAGGGCACACGCACGCACACACACACGCACGCACGCACGCAAAACAAAGGTCTAAAAACCACAGTGTGTGAGCCATCAGACAACCGACGATACGAGACGCATCCACAAGGAGGTACTTGAACACATGATCTGCCAGCGCTTGTGCTGTTTTAAGTTTGTAGGAGAGTGTGTAAGCAGTTATCTTAGTGTCCTCCCTCCTCGTCTTTGGTTCGTCATCAAGGCCAGCCGAGATGCAGCCTGCTTTTGTCTGGCTCAAACAATGGACGGTACTGGCGTGAGTCACCCTTGCACACACACACAAACCATTCATCTATCAATGCCAACAGCGAAAGCAGGCAAAGCTCAAGTCATGATATGTTGCCATGAAGTACATGATTAAATTTAGTCCTACAGCTAATGGTTATTTTCATTATCGGTAAATCTTGTTTAGTCTATGAAACTGTGAAAAATGCCTGTTAGAAAAAAAGATAAACAACTGGGTTAGAAAATATCTGGTTCTTTGTTTAACAGGTTGAAGGTATAAGTCCGAGTACATTAAAAAAAATCTGGTCAGAAGCTGCATTTTGGAAAGAAACATCCAATAAATGAGCTAAAATGCTGCTACGCGCACTGCTAACTGTGAGCTGAAGCTCAATGACTATATTGAGAAAACATGCAACACAATCTGATCCAATTCAGTCAATTTTAGATGATTTTGGCAACTGTGGCCGCGCGTTTTAGTCCCAAATTCAATGACACGCTTTGAATACACTACCGCAACGATTCAAGCCTTTATCTGGCCTCATCCGCTGAGGCTCATGGGGGTTGTAGTACGTAGACCGGTACACGGTGCAAAAAAATGACAAAAGGCGAAATCATATCTATCAAAAAACAAAGTTGAAATCATTAAAACTGCTGACATGAACGTATGACAGAAGACGTGAAGTAACATTATGGAAGTCCAAACTCATCTTTTGCTGCTGCATAACAAAGAAAAGTAACTAATTCTTACATTTGCGATGCGGGAGGCAGCGAATATTTGCCTCTTCTTTTTTTTTTTTTTTGCTAAAATAGTCTAGTCTGACTCATCGTTTCAGGTCTCGTCCACATCGTCGACCTTGGCAGCGATTTTGATTTGAAACTTCAGCAGTGCACAGCCCACAGTCAATCCATACAGCCTCCTCTCTCTCTTTTCCTCGTCTTCACGTCTCTCAATTCTTCCCTCATTGTGTCACTTTGCGTGCAGACAAGTAACACCATCTTGTCGTAATGTGATCTGATCCTACATTGGAGATGCAGCTACTGTATCTTACCAGTTTGGGGCTCCAGCGGCATAGTCAGCCAGCGAGAAATTATCCCTCAGGGCTAACATGCCTGTTCAACTGTCTGTTTTCACTGCGCGGAGCCAAATTAACCGTGATGCTAATTGCCAGCCGAGGCCGCCTCTTTCTTTCTTCCAGCATTTGCATTTTTATTCCTCGTGCTCACGCATGCTGTCCAGAGATTCAGTCATTTCTATATATATCTATACATTTCCTCACTTCATCTCCTCCTACATTTAGTTCTGTCTGTCACCAATTCTTTCCACTTCTTTTCTCCCTCTTCTTCCACTACAGAAGCTGAATGGATTTCTTTCTCCGCGCTGCTTTTGTGTTGCATGACTCGGTCGATTACTGTAGAACATCTCGAACGTGACTGTTTAAGTCCGTATCCGTGGAAGTAAACAAAGCTTCTCATGGTAGGGATGTGTTTCGCACTTTTAAAAATGGATTCAAATATTCTGACGCGTGAGATTATGCTGATTGATGTGGACTAGTGCTGAAGGACGTCCTATAGGTTCTAGGGACGGGGGTCCTCAGTGGGGAGGCAACCCCAGCACTGAGAACTCCCGTTGGGACGCCCACAGTCGGGAAGCCCCAGGCATGTGTCAAATCACTGGCCAAGGACGTGTTACACACACACACACACACACACACACACACACACACACAGAGTTGTTAAGATTCTGAAGTGTGGTCTGTTTAATGTGTGACGATGTAAATGTGAGGCCATGTAGATGAGTAGTTCCAGTGTGCACATGTAGGAGTTGTTAGCATAATGACCTACTGTGGTGCTGAGATTAGTTACGCAGTCTATCTGGTAATGGCAGAGGAAACTGCGCACGCCATTGTTTCCTTTTGTGATGTCTGAATATCTTCACGTTGCCGCCCCGGCTTCCGTGCGACTGTGATGTAAAGCGAGCAGACAGAAGAAGAAAAAAAGACACCACAGTTTGTTCCGTCACATCCTTTTTTTTTTTTTTTTTTCCTGTTAGTTTATTTTTCAGTTGCTTAGAAAAACAAAACAAACAAGGGCTCACAGATGACCCACTGGTGACCAAACCTGCGGCTTGTCTGTGCGCCCACCGGAGCCTCGTTTTATTTCCAAATTTATGAGAATATGCAAATGAAGGCGTGTCTCATTCAATCGTCGAGTGAGTCATGTGACCCGAGCAGAGGGGTCTAAGGGCACGGGGGGGTGCGGTGGGGGGTAGGAAAGGAGGCTCCAGTGCCACAGACGAAAGAGAGAGAGAGGGGGGGGGGGTCGACTCCCACCTGCCCCCATCTGCTGTGAGAGAGCGACTCGCTCTTTGCATAATGGAAACTCACTGATGGGTTTGTTTTGTTTATTTCTTTTTTTTTTCATAAACTAAAACTCAGTAATACCACACTCACACACTTGCCAGCAAGCTAGGTATCACAAGTGTTTCGGATGTCTTGAAAACCCACCAGAGGGGGGAAAAAATATATATATATATCAATGAGCTAAATATAATTTAAATAGAAACCTAGAAATAAAATAAAGACAACAAAAAGACAAAAAAAAAACAAAACAAAAATCACTTCTTAAGCAGACACACTTACAGACGATTAGGCTGCACCGCCGAAAACATTTGTGAGCTTTAAAAAAAAAAAATAAATCACCCTTCTTGATCTAACTAACCTTCTGGGTTGTGTTTCTACCACACAGGATCGTATTTTTTCTTGATGCAAGACAGAGAAAATAATATAAAAACACTTAAAACGGCCCACAGAGATTCAATGGGAAACTAAGTATGCGTATGCATATGTGCATGTATGCGCGTTTGCGTGTGTGACGACTCCCAAACAATGAGCTACTTCCTGTTAGAAATGCATGGGAAGGCCAACATCAAGCCACACAAGCACAGTTTGTCCTGTGTCTAACATCTCTGTTGCACTATCACCCCCCCACTCCTATTTCAATGTTTTTTTTAAATACTTGTAAATATACTGAATGCAGATTATATATATATAGAGAGAGAGCCCATTTACAAATGGTACATGATTGGCTTGGTACGTCAATATCATAGTTCACACGTTAGCTGGAATAAGGGTCACATGACTAGCTAATGAGGTCATACAAGATAAGATTTTCTTCTTTTCATCATTGTCGTCTTCAAATACACAGGTTAATAGTTTTTTTTTTCTTCCTCAAAAAAACAAAAGCAAGATCAAATACAGTCGATATTAAACACTTGCAAAATGTCCACTGCAAAGAATGGCTTGAGTAGGAGAACTTTTTCAAGAAGCGTTTCACTTCACGTTTCTCAGTGTGCCATGCTTTTTTTTTTTTTTTTTTTTTTGTCGTTGTTGTTGTCGTCACACCGTGTTTTTCCTCTTCGGATGTGTGTGTTTTTTTTTTTTTCTTCTTCTTCAGCAAAAGAACGATATGAATGAGTCCAACTGTTCAGTCCTCAGTTTGCCCTCGGGCCCTCAAAACAAGAGAGCTCCTATAAAAATGGATAATTGACAAGGCCACCAGTCCATTAAAACATCCCTCACTATGCTCAACCCATGTCTCTCACTACTTTTTAATATTAATCCTCAAGCACTGATCCAAATTCAAACTTTTTGCTTTCTTTTTTTTTTTTTTTCCTTTTTCAAATTTGAAAGCAAATCGCCTCAAAACAGTGCAAAACAAATCAAACCTGTGCAATAAGGCCTATTACTAATACCTCATACATACATCTTATCATAAAAACAAGACTTCAAAATGAAACGACAGCAATAAAAACACTAAATGATTACAAAAATAATGTATCAACAATGTGGTTAACAAAGCATGGACATGCACGGCTTAACAGAGGAGAAGAGACATTCCCCTGTAGGACAAAAACAAAAGAATTATCAGACAGCAGGTTCAGTTTGAATGCTTTTCTAATGCTGCCCCCCCCCTCCACACACACACACACACACACACACACACACACACACACACACACACACACACACACACACACACACACACACACAGCTGCAGTATTTCCACTGCTTCTGTTGTGACTCCGGCCCGAGCTCGGGGAGCACGGTGCCGGGGTGTGTTAGGAGTGTGTCGTCTCACATGGGCTCAAGCAGCCATCTGCCACCCCTACTCTAGCCAGCCTGATCCTTATCCTCAGTCCAGCCAGGCCCAGCAGGCCCGCTGTCTCATCCCCACAAAAAGGCTTCCTCCTGGGGGTCGTGTGGTGGTGGGGAGCTGGGGAGACAAAGGCAGGGAGGAGCTGTGGGAGCTGGGGAGCTCCACAGCGAGGCCCTTTGACCTGGTCCCTGGCCCGGCAGGGCAGACGGCCCAGACAGACAGCATCGTGTCTGCTCCGTGCCGCCTCCTCCTCCTCCTCCTCTCTCTTTTATCAGCCACACAGACCCCAGGGGCTGACGGGGAGACAGAAAGAGGGGGAGGAGAAAGAGACAGAGAGCAGGGGAGGGTGGTGGGCAAAATGAACACAATGAAGAGACTGACACGGACTACCCTGACTCTCCGCCCCCCTCTCCATTCATCTTTTGGTACGGATCTCTATATTCCCTACGGACAGGCTGCTGCCCTCTCCTCCTCTCCCCTATGTGACCCCACTCGTCTGTTCCCTCTCCTTTATCCCTCAGCAGCCACAGCCAGGCGATCTCCCCCCCTGCACTCCGCGAGGCCGAGCACGCCCCTACTGGCCATGTACACGCTACCGTTTTCTCAAAATGTGTGTCAAATATGCATTTCATTGTTTGAATGCCACATGTGGTGTTGCCCTGATGGCTCGGGGATACCTGTGGATAGTGTGTGGTTTGTTTGTGGCAGTGGTCGCCTGTCGTGCAGAAATGATCGAAATATACAGTTAAATAAGCACGTAAAGCATGTATTTATTTTCCTGTGTTTTGGTAAAACTAGAAGAGCGCGTTGATGCTCGACGGATTAGAGTTTCCACTGGGTGTCGGATGGGGTGGGGGTGGGGGTGGGGGGGGTTGTCTCCTCTCCTCCTGGTGGAGCTGGCACCTAGGCAGTAGTGGTGAGCTTTTGGATGGTACGGTTGTAGTATTGGGTGGTGAGAGCCTCCAGGGGGCTCCAGCGGTGTGCATGCAGCTCGATGACCTCCATGAGGAGGGAGCGGGTCAGCGGAGATTCGGCCGGACAGAGCATCTTGTCTCGGACGGCTGCTAGGAGCTCGATCATCATCTCTGGGAGCTGCTCTTCGAGGAGACGCCCCATGCTCTGCAACTGGAGGGAGGGAGGGAGGGAGGAAGAGGGGAGGGAGGAGGTCAGAGAAGGTGTTCTCTTACTGAGAGCAAAACACGTCTGGCACCTTGTTACTGTGGATACAGTCAGACAGCAGTGGTTCACACACCCTCTGGCCATAGAGCTGAGTGTGTGTGTGTGAAAGCCTGCTGGTAAGTAATCAAAAGTGCATCGAGAGGATGTGGTTGTGTTTTTGCGAGCATCTGGGAGCTGTTTGACAACCAGATCTCACCTGTCTTATGTTGTTTTACCCCTCTGAGCTTTCTGCTCCTGTACGACGACTGAAGTTCGTCTCATTTAAGCCGGAACTCTGCTTAAATTCATCTGCCCTGCTTTATTATTCATAACTGTCAAGAGACTACTTTAGAATATCCGAGATGTGTGTCTTACAGCGCACGCTGTGCATTAAAATAAAACACGGGCTTTATGGGTTATGGTACATTTGTTCCGATGTTTTATGATTTTTAATTTTGTTTCCTGACGCATACACAAATCTTAAAAACACACGCATTAACTGTGTGTGTGTGTGTGTGTCTGTGTGTGTGTGTGCGAGAGAGAGAGGGATCCATACCTCCATGGAACAGCAGAGGACTGCATCTTCTTTAACGTCCGTGGACTCTAGCAGCTGAAATGGACAAGAACAGACAGACAGCGTGTGAATACACTGCAAATCAAAGAGCTGCACCAAATAAAGCAAGGGAAATGTAAATGCCGTAACGGGAGGTTCAGCATCGTGAGTGAGCAAAAACCTAGCAAGGCTTGCGCAAACAAATAAATGTATATTTGGATGTGGGCCGCGCGGGTGGGGAGATTAGGCAAATGCAAGTGTTTGTGTTTGTGTTAATCAGTTCACAAGAGAAGGGGGAGAAGAAAAAAAAAAAAAAGAGCTAATCCCTATTGTAAATATTTTCAACATTAACATTTCAAATCTTGGAAGTCAACACGCCAGGCTTTCATCCTGGCAAGCTTTCTAACCATCACGCATCAAGGCATGCTTTATGCACACTGTATATCCCCATACAAACACACATGCGCACACGGTATAGCCCAAAAACAAACCGTGCAGCTGGTAAACATGCTGGCTGAAAGGAATTTGGTTAAATGCCCCCCTTTTCCAGCTCAGAGGCTGTTTCCAAAGTACTACTTTGATTAATCTGAAGGAGGTAAAGGAAGTAACAGGGAGGGTTAAAAGCTGGAGCGATATGTAATTAACCCTTGGAGGCATAGACCTGATGCACAGTGAGCAAAATGAAGTATAAATACAGAGTAGAGCATCTAGCATTGCAGCCCCCTCGCTTCGCCTTCTCCTTCCATGGGTGAAGGGTCTAGAGCAGGCGTGTCCAAACTGGTCCACAAAGGGCCGGTGTGGCTGCAGGTTTTCTTCCCAACCAAGCAGCAGCACACCAGGCTTGACTCATTTAATCAACTGATCTCAGTCTTCAGAGAGTCGATTGGTCAAACTGTGTGCTCTTGGTTGGTTGGAACAAAAACCTGCAGCCACACCGGCCCTTTGTGGAGCAGTTTGCCCATGCCTGGTCTAGAGTCAGGACACGGTGGACTCGTTCTAAGGTAACAACACACAACAAATCTTATTTTCAGATGTTTATACACTAATGAAAGCACTTTTTTATGACGACTTTAATCGTGACTTATATCATATTATATAATGTCTGCCATATTCTGTAAATAGTCACCTAGGTCTTACACACTGGACCTTTTTAAAGCAGCTGTTATTCATATTTTTAGAATCTCATATCAACGTAAAGGGGTCAGTCTTAGTGATGAAAGCTACAGAGAATTATCACCAGAATGCGCAGCTTCCCTCGACGTTACGGAGCTTTCAGCTCATTGTTTAGCTGTCCGGGCCCCGCCGCTACACTGTTCTGCTCTCATAGAGTTCTTCTTAGAGTTTTTGGCTGCTATTTATAGTGAAAAAAGCTGTAAAAACCCACTGCAGACTACCTGAAACTAGCTGGTGAATAAATGATCCAGATAAATGAGAACATTTTTATGGATGCCCAGCATGAGAATTCATGTTGTTAAAATGTCGTACCTACTGTTGCAGAGTTATTATTATATAGAGTTGTTATGTGTAAATGAGTAAATTCTCGGTTCGCAACTTGTCCCTGCTGCAACCAAGTAGCCAATAAAAAACAGTTATTGCAGGTTTAAATCAAGAGGATTCAACAGAATCATGGCGAGTGTTTTAGTTTTTCAGCTGGCGTGATATAGAGGTGCCTCAGCAAACCGGAGCCTCCATGCATAGAGCAGTAGACAGACAGACAGACAGACAGACTAAAGTATGCTTAAACACTAGCTTTAAGAAAGAGAAACACCTGAATCTTCATAACTGAAATAGAAACAACCATCTGATGCCAAGGCGCACATTCAGTCTAAGCCGGCCTGTTATTTCCACGCTGTAAGCTTAATGGTATTCCACCTATCATTCAGGCCCAGCAGTTGCGCAGACGTCAGCTCCTCAGTATGCTTACGACGGGTGTGGTGACAGGGTGGCCGTTTGATGTGGGAACTCAAGTCTCGTCGTTCCCAGAGTAGGAGAGCTATGTGACAAGCAGGATTAGCTCATAATGAGTTCTCTGGGGAGCTCGGGGAGAAGTTTTTGCTTAGCACGTTTAAAATGTTATAATCTATAATCAGATCTCCTATCAACTGCAAGAGCTTTTCCCTCTCTCTCTCTGTTCTCCAATGTGGAAGCTCGCCTCCGTCACGCCTTACAACATAATATGCAGAAAAACTACGTAACACAGTGTCCGTGCCGAAGCTGAAATCAGCCAGATCTCTTGTTAGTTAAAGAAACAAAGCTTGCTGCGCTGGGAAACCTTATACTCCATTTACAGTGTTTTCACTCAAAAGGACATTTTGATCAGTGACATGAAAAGCAACAAAACTAGGACAGGCGTGATCCTCTTGCAGCACTGAATGGAAGAACATACTGGAACAATGCCTTGAGTGTCTCAATTAAGTCAACTAGAAAAATATCCTCATCCATCTCTGTCAAGTCTTTCGCTGAAGCTTCATCTGTCTTTCAATCTGACATCACTTCTCAAATGCGTGTTTGTATACGTTGAAAGGCTGTCATCATACTGCTGGCTACGGAATAGAGAAAGGATGTGCGAGCGCTGAGAGACAGGCATGTTTCATCAGGATACTAAAGACGCACAGAGTGCTCAAAGTTAAAATTATGACTACTTCAACTTTTACTGGGTTTCCAATAGTTGCATAGCAACAGCAGGTCTAGCGTCAGGACCAGCACTTCCCTTAGTTACGTTACATAATATTACTCTATTTCTATCGTAGCAGTGCTGTACTTTACTAACTTTCAATCATTTGATGCTAAAAATATTCAAAATACAGATTTTAAAAGCGCACACATACATAACCATTATCCAAATATACTGTATATTATTTTGTCTTCAACTCCAAGCGTCCATATTGGCTATCAAAGAGGGATACCTAAGCACAATATAAATAGCTCCTGAGGTCACTACCAGAGACAGTGTGTGCACATGCAGTGTGCAAGTGCAAACCAATATCCTGATGAAGGCCTGTTTGGACCACATGCGGGTGGATGTTATCTGTTTGTTTGTTTTTAAAAGGTATGGTATGTTCATGTTGCTTGATTTGTTGTCACTTACATACTAT
Source organism: Nibea albiflora (assembly GCA_014281875.1). Classification (NCBI taxonomy): domain Eukaryota; kingdom Metazoa; phylum Chordata; class Actinopteri; family Sciaenidae; genus Nibea; species Nibea albiflora. The sequence continues at coordinate 10,393,900 of CM024803.1, forward strand.
TTGAACTTTGGTCGGCATAAATATTCATTTCAGCTTTGACTAGGTGCATTTCAACTGTTTAATGCACATGTTGTTTGGCTCAATCACTGTTCTAAAATTACACACACTCACCACAAAGTTTCTTAACAACCTGCAGTACGTAACCACAGTAACATGCTGAACCAGTAGCGAGCCCAATAAACCAATTTTAGATGGTGAGGCTGAAACATTCAATAAGTATGCTTAAATTGAAATTTGGGCTTCAGTGTGCACATAGATGATAAATACCTAATCTACTTCATCTATATGGATTATTAAATAATAATAATAATGTATCGTGACTGAATTTCCGCTCACTGTTTATCTGTCTCACCAGCAGCTTCACTGTTTTGGTTCAGCAGGCAGCTGTTTTCTGAGAAAAAATTTGGATAAACCCACCGTACTGTACGCCGCAGACGAGCCTTTAGTTAGTAGGACAGTGGTGAGCAAAAATGGAGCTAAAAGTTGAGTGAATATTGGTTCATCAGATGACCAGAACCAAAAACAGAAACTCTAAGCGAATGCTAATGTTTCTCTGTAACTTCTGGTTGTGTAAAAATGGCTGATGGTTTGCTCACGAAAAGGCGATAATATGTTAGTGCAGAACTTTGTATTGTTCTTAAGTAACCTTGTGAGGAAGTGATGTTGTTGTGTCCAAACACAGTTATGGACTAATCATTTCCAATGAGGCAACTACAGAATGAGCTACTGGCAATAGTGACTGCAGTTTGTTTAACAGGGTTTGCTTGAGAAAAAACCAAAAACCAAAACAATGGCTATTGCTAAAGAGGTTAGCATAGCTTGTGTTAGCGTCAGTTATATCAGAAATTGAGTTATTCTTGATTGAAAGAAGATCAAGGAAGGTTTTTCTTGATGGAAAAGGTTCATTCATTCTTCTTCATGACTTGGCCTCATTTATCTGATTGGTTGAAGTCATCCCCAGTTTCCAATGATGACTTCCCAGATGATTCTGTGTAACAACCAAACCACTTGACACAGTCAGGTTAGCCCCAGAGCAACCAAATGAAAAATGAAAGTAAGTTTAATATTTCTGGCAGCTGAGCAGGGTGTGTCATCTGTTAGAAGGTGCGCATTCATGCAGATGAATGGGGGAGGATTAAACATGGTGCGTCCATGTTGATTATGGCATTTTAAAAAGCACTGTTGGGTTGTGTGACTCCGACACCGATTGGCTGCGGTGACAGCTCATTAACTCATTCTGCATATATTAATAGCACATGTATTCCAAACAGACTTCCTAACACACCTCAGGTGTTACCTAATCCTGTTCTGCGGGCTACGAACACAGAAGACTTCCACGGACATGCACGCACGTAACACAGACAAGTGCATGTTATCGCACTAATCTTGTAGCTGGAACCCAAAACTACGTGTTACAACAGGATAGACAAAACAGCAGATGGATAAAAATCAGGAACAATGGCTCTGGGAAATCAAGACTGTTGAATAAGCATATTATGGACTCGCAACCACAAGCGCGGACACACACACACACACATAATTACACAAATATTTTGACATTGTTCCCAGGTGTATTCTGACCTCAAGCATCGTCGGGCTAAATGTGACACTGCTGATGTTGTATTACGGAGGTGTGTTTGTGTTTATTTCTGACTGAGTACACCGTGCGTCCACACCCATGGTCATGCTGCTGGGCCGTCTGCCGAGATGGTGCCCTGGGAATACGCTCAGACAGGGCGTGGATGGCATTAGCCGCGTGTTGATTGTTGTGCTCGTTTGCGAGACGCAGGGTGTGTGTTGAGTGCCAGACCGCCAGGAGTGTGTGGGCTTTAAAACTACCGTGCACATGCCTCAACACGGCTATTATTTCTTCTTCTCTACCTCTCCAAACTGCGCATTAACAACAATTTTCACTCCCAGATTCCGTCGTCTCCCTGTCCCGTCCCTTCTCTCTTCTACCTGATAGGCCACGAGTAAACTTCCTCAGCGCTAACTGTCAACCTGACCACAGTCTCCTCTGCTTCCTCTCACCTCTTCTCTCTCACCCCCTTCCACCGTCACTCGCTTCCCCTTTCAATATCCCATCTGTCGTACTTCTGTATCGTGGTGTCTCCGCTGTGGCTAGCCTATATGGTTTCCATGGTGACGGCGGAAGTTTGAGTGTAATAGAGCATGACCAGCCGATGAGAAATCAACCTGGGGTCACGCATTTTCCAGGAACTGATGGTGTCCTGACTGGTTGCACCACTAACCAAACCTCAGTGTGGTGTCTGGAGTCTAGACTAGGTCTGACCAAAAACAGGAAACTCTGCCCTGGTGCACGTATTGATCTGAACAGACAAGATATACAGACTCAGCTGGGCACTTTCCTCTCACTGGGACACATGGACGGGGTCAACCGAGCCGATATTGACATAGTTACTGATTTAAATAAATAAATAAATACAGACCTCTCGTAGGCAGGTGTAGATGGGACACACCAGCACTCTGAACGGCTCCCCGGAGCTGCTCCTCATGGTACCAAACACCTCGCACAAGAAGGTGATGAAACCTAACCACCTCTCCACATCTGACTGCTGGTGCTCCTCTCGACGGGAGAAGTCCCTCTGTGTGGAGGTGGAAAAAGGGGGGGGGGGAGGTGCATACAGATTACATTTTGGGAAACACACTCAAACACTACAGCTTGTCCAGATTTTGTACACGTGTAATATAAGTTCTAAGTAGGCGGCAGAGAATAGGTCCATCAGCAGTGGTGGTAATCAACATTAACATCTTTGTTATCTCGCTGATGAGAGTTTTTGTAGGTGGCATGTGTATTAACCTCCCTACTTAATGTACTTAAAGCTAAAAAGCGGGCTGAAAAACACATTAAACAAATTCATGAATTTCTTTTATCTGCCAGAAGTAGAGGAGAATATGTTAATTTGGTTTGAAAGTGAAGGGTAGTGAACTGTGCCGGTGCCGTAAGAGTGCTGGGGTTAATAAGGGTTAATGCTTAATGCGCACTTGTAAAGATGTTATACGGCAGGTTAAACTGAAACTTTATTAACAGTCTCATTGAATCTCGCTGCTTGTCATTTTTTTCTGCCTGTTACCGTGGACTGAAGTGCACTGAAAACACAGGCGGCTTATATTCTCACAGGCTCGCACAGCGAAGGCCCGCTTTCACCCGGATACAGAGCACATTCAGCCTTGAATGGATCCAACCACAAAAAAAAGAAATGAAACACTCGCGCTGGCTAAAACAAACATACCACGCACGCTCAAAAACAACTACACACACACCTCTCATACACCTCCAAGGACGTCGCCGCTGTATTTGACACTTAACCAGCGAGCCAGCAAAATGGCAACAGACATGTATAGCAAGGAAAGCAGACAAGAAAGAGGACTCAAGCGTTAGCAACGGTGAAGACGAGCTTATTTGATAAAGGAGGATGACGAGGAAGCTGCCAGCTGTATTAGCGAGGCCACATGCTCTTCTTAGCCACGCTAAATAAACAGCATCTTTCATAGGTAACAGCCTGGCTACTTTTAATCAAAGCAACAACAAACCCAGATGCCTCTCTTTTAATAAGCTGAGCGGTCACAGACTAATTGCCCCCACATTGAGATCCAGGGGTCTGGAAGCAACGATCGGTAATGACAGCCTTCATGAGCCTACTTATGACATTTAAAACGTTTTAAAGCAAAAAGCCAAAATGTCAGAGACAAGGAGGGGGTCGGTGCTGGCCGGGAAGTGGGAATTAAAAGCGAGAAATAAAAAGAGGAGGAGGAGGGACCACACGGCTGTGAAAAAGAGGGAGATAAATAAAAAGCAAAGAGAAGGGGGGGGTAAAAGGATCAAGGAAGGATTCACTGCTGCTGGATCCAGGATAAAAATATCAACATCTAAAGAGAGAGGTGTTTCAGTGGAAAAACACAAAAACAGAAGGGAGGAGGGAAAAAAAAAAAAGAAAAGTGTAGGAGTGTAGTCTAAAAGAGCATCTGCAGGACAAGGAAACAGGAGTAGGAGTGAAGGGAGGGAAAAGAAAGAGACGCGGCCAGGCAGCAGGTGGGTTAGCATTTAGACTTTGAATGCCATCTCAAGACGGCGTGCATGTCTTGTTTGCCTGCATCCAGACTGCCTGACGCTCAGGCGAAATTGTCCGACTCTCAGGGTAGAGCAAGGGGTGAAAGGGAGGAGCATGGTTAGAGAGCGAGCGAGAGAGAGAGAGAGAGGAGGAAGTGAGCAGGGCAGTGAAGTGGCGAGGCACTGGCCCGTGTCGTTCTGGGTGAGGGGAGGCGATAAGTCAGGCGGGGGCGGGTGGGGGAGCGCGGTAATAGAGAGTTCATGAGGGAGAAGAAGGTGAGAGATGCGGTGAAATATATGGCTGAGAGGAGATTTTCATCACAGGTGCAAGACGGGAGCTGTGCTGTTAAGTTAAGGGAGGGGTCTCTCTCCCCTGGGTGCTTAGATTAGCTACTCTGTGCACTGACATTTACTGTACAACTTCACACACAAACTTGGATTACACCTGAAAGTGCTTCTCCATACAACTGAGGTTGAATGAAACCACTGAGATGCATACATACAACATACATACACAAAAAAACATGCAGCTAGCTTCAAATGAGCTTTAAAATGTATTTCTCTGGGGGCTTGTTTAGCTGGAATTCACACAGGGAGCGATTAAAAGAAGTATAAAAAGTAAGACGAAAAACTTTCAGGGTCATCATCTTTCAAATGTCATTAAAAAAGTGGAAAATAACAAATTAAAATAAAAAAGATCTTTTTTTGACTAACCGTCAGTTAATTGAAAGTCTTATTTTATTTTCAGTTGCATAAAACTGAGGAAAGCAGCAAAGAAGCTGGAACAACAGAGCACGCCTGACCTTGATAAACGACTTAAAGCGTTTCAATATCAATTAGCACATAATTTTCCGTTGATTGACTTAGCGTTTCAGGACTAATTGTGACTTAATTGCAAATCAATTGTTGCTGATAGTTTACTTGCAGACTAGTACAAGTCCCGCGAGAGATCCCACTCCAAGCTCTAATGGAGCTGACACAGACTGAATTTTTAAAAAATAAATAAATAAAAGGTTTTGGATCAGAATCAGCGCAGAAAATTATTCAAAGAAGACAACACACAGACTTTTTCTAATTCAAAACCGATGCTAACAAGATCCACTGAGACTCAAAACAGTGGCGCTTGCACAGACGATTGGAGACAGTCATATCAGTGTGTTCATTTTTTAACCACGCTGTAGATGCTCTGTCAGCTCATTATCAAGACAGCAGCTTGTTGCACAATCAGTAAGCAGTCTCCTACAGTGTGAAGAAGTGCTCAGATGCATTGCTTAAGTGAAAGCAGCAAAGCGTTGCGTAACCTGCACAGGTCTAGTCAGTCACATAACTGAAAATAAAACCTGAATATAACAATGTTCTATAGTCTAGAAGTTGATTATATGTTTTGTACTGGTGTTACTGTAATGAAATCCAGTCAGTAAAGACTGCAGCTCAATAACTTCCTCTCACCTGCAGCATGTTGAGGAGCAGCGATCTGAATTTGGTCCCCTCCACCATGAACAGCGCCATCTTGTCGCAGAGCTTGGCGGCTGTGGCGGCGAAGCTTCTGTCCGACACGGCTTTGGAGTAGATCGTGCTGACCACCTGAGCCAGGGTCTCCTCGGACCGCGCCGAACTCTGAGCCTCCTCCATGAAAGAGGCCAGCTGCTGCTCCACCCCGCTGCTGTTGCTCCTCATGCTGTTCAGGAGGTCCACCAGTCGGTCCATGCTCTGTGAGCCGGAGCCTGACGCCTCCACTCGGGCCTCCTCCTGAGATGGGAGATGAGACAAGACATGAGGGGTAGTCCTCAATTTGAACATAGCTTCGATCACAACCCAGGAACTAATTTCAATGAAGGAAAAATGAATGCTAGGCTAATTTGTCACAAATTAGCATGTCAATTAATAAAAAGATAAATTAAGTTTAGAAAGCGACCATTTCATAGTTCATAGGTGCTCTAGTTAGAAAAATGTGGATAAATACAGTAGATAGAAAGATTAAAGGCTATTATCTCTTTAATGTGTGTGTTGAAATTCAATTTATTTACACTTTACGTTTCATCCAGACCACCCATCATGTTCCAAATGTGTTCATTCAAATACATTTTCAACTGGAGGTTGTTTAGCACTGTTAATTACATAAAAGTGTGTATCGTTTCAGTATTTTTTAGTAGCTTATCCATTACTCTTACTAACTATTTCAACTATTTATCCATTACATTTTGCTTCTACGTCCATTTCTCTGCTAAACTTTCTTACTTCATTGTTTCATGTTCAGCTGTTAGAGCTGACTCACTATATGTGGATATTTATTTTTGTATATCATATATTTTTTTCAAACTGAGGGAGTCCTCTACAATCTTCCCACGTATCCCCCGGCAACCCTAACCCTACAGCACAGCGCTATAACTCTGGTCGGGTATCATGCACCAGAATGACGTATGTGACGTGAATCCCTGTCAATGCTTTGCGATAGATTCCATTTTGAGATCTAGCACATTGTTTTGTTGCAAGATAAACATTAAATAACTATTTTCTCGTATGCAGTACACCCTAATCAAGCAAGCGCTAGCTCTTAGCCCGGATCTATTGATTCACTGGTGTCACTGAGGATATGTTTATTAATTCCTGCCTTGCGGCCTGCTGGGGTCCTGTGCTGTCAAATCAAACCATGCCTGGTGGTAATGACTTAGGTGTAGAAAGACAGGGCTGAGGGAAGCGACACAGTTGGCTGACTCGTCAGTTTAATGCACACAGTGGAAAACATCAAAAACTGTTAAGCTAATGCCGCGTTAGTTTCTTCACCTCCTCGGTGAGAACATGTTCCCCCCTCCCCACCACTCTCGGGCTGTCAGTCTGAATGCTAAATATCTAAGTGTGTCTACATGTCTATATATTAATGACTGTACGTGTTTGAACATAACGAAAGTAATTACGAGGCTAAAATGGTAGCGTGTGTGTACACACAGACATTAGTCCTGGTTCCTGTAATACAAACTGACAGGCACTAAGCAGCTTTTCAGTACCTTGTCCTTTAGTCTCCTCCTCAGCCTCTCCTTTGACGACTGCAGCAAGCTGATTTTGGGCTGCTCCGACTGGCCCTCGCTTGCCTTTCCACTTCCTGGTGTGTTGACAGATTCCTTGACTGTCAGATCTGGGAAAGCATTCGTGTTGGTTATTGACTCGGGCCGGGGCGATTCGTTGGGACTCTTGCTGCCGAAGTCATGAGGTGGTCTGATGTGGTCATTGCCCGGTTTTACATTCTCAGTCTCTTTGTCTTTGGTTGTTCTTGGGGGCATTCCTTTATCACCTGTAGCGTTTGTCTGTCCATGCCCCTGACCTTTCTGATTGTGGTGCCAACGCCGGTTCTGGCTGTATCCGTGGTGTTGTGGTCCTCCTTGGCGCTGCCCATGTCCTCCTTGATACTGACGAGGCGGCCGACCGGCACTACTGTTTCTGTTATCTCCCAGTTCTGTTAAACTCTGATGCTGTTGGTTTGGAGACTGTTGTTGGCTTTGATCCCTCTGGTGTTGTGGTGACTGTTGTTGTATCATCTGAGGTTGGTTCTTCCCTCCAACACCTCCACCTCCTCCACCTCCTCCTCCTCCTCCTCCTCCCTGAGGCCGCTGCTGTCTCCTGGAGTGACGACAGGTTTCAGTTAGGTTTATTGTGATGTAGTAGCAGCTGGATTTGACCATAAACTGCTCCGGTCCACTTTGACCACCCCTGTGTCACATGGCACCATGATGTTCTACATCCTCCTCCTGCCCGTGCGTACCACCTAAAATCTCCCTTTAATTAAGATCAGTTAAAATAGACCATTTGTATTTTATCTTCAAGTATCGCAATGCTGTTTTGCAAGTATGACTGTAACAATTCACAGCCAGACACATACTCTAACCTATCATCTACTGACACAATCTTTAAGTAGCGAAAAAAATAAATAAATCAAAAGCCCGATGACTGCTTACATGTGGATGCACAGTGTGTCTGTGTTTTCCTGTCCTGCATAGCTGTGTCCTGTTGCTGCACTGGCTCTGGGCTTGACAAGCCACTGACATATGGTCCAGGGGATTAGTCACCCTGGCACCTAGGAGGCAACCTATTATCTGCCTGAGCCTGTGAACTCGCAAAAAAAAAAAAAAAAAAAACTCAACTAGCAGCAGCTAGCACACTTTTATTTAGCCAGATACTGTAGTTCACCACCAACTTTATCCACTTCATTTCACCTGACAGGGGCAGCAGATGGAAAATAGCTAGTTGCTAAAAAAGCATCTCCTCTCTTGACATGCTGTGTTTTTTTTTACAAGGTCCCAGACAAATGTATTCAATGAAACAAACCAACGACAAAGACACTGCACTGGCCTATAACTTGTGATGTAAACGCTAGCATGGAGTCACAATGCATGTTGACAGACAGATAACTGCTTAAGCCGCTATTTTCTGAATTACATGTTACATGAAGCATCAAAACCTGGAGATAAAAAAAATCCAGCTGCGAAGTTTGAAATCGGTAGCCAGCTACAGTCCATGAGAGTTAGCCCCTGACGTAGAAACAAGACATTAGTGCATGAACGCACACGCGTTTCCAGCCACGTGCAATGTGCATCACCTTGGACACAAGTTCACAGTTGAGAGACGAACAGAAAATGTACAAACGTTGACTAATCAATACAGCATTTAAAAGCACAATAAGCAGTGAATCAGATAAGGTGCCTGTGCCCAGGTTCGTTCTGTTTGCAAATGCACCCCGTGGCAAGGCGGTGGGTGGTCTTTGTACGTTAAACAGTACAAAATGCTCCAGAGTTCCTTGCAGTCAAGCTTTGGTCCCTCTTTGAATAATAGAGGTAACACCACAAAAGCTAAATCTGCAACATCTACTGGGCTTTGGAGCTTATTCAGGCTGGATTGACGCCCAACGAAAGTCAAAATGTGTACAAGTTCATCAGTGGCAAGACTGCGAGTGTGGGCTTCATCCTTCCACACAAAACGTTTCCTTGCACTTTCTAATTTGTAAGGCCTTCAATTGCTTGATTCTTTTGACAACAATATGAAAAAATGAATGTGCGCCGCAGATATTTTTCGAGGCGGCATCAGAAAAGCACACAAACTGCTCTACCTTGTGAAAGAGGACTGCGTGGGAAAAGTTAAGCTGCAAACCTCTTTTGTAAAAATGTTCTACCCCAAATAAATTCATGTAAGAACAACCTTGGAAATGTTCTTCAAGCTTAAAAGAAGTAAAATATATTAACGCTGGTTGGTCCAACGCATTTTAGTCAACATTTATACATCAGAATTTAGACTACAGCACTGTGAGATGGCAAAGATAATGGATTTTATTATAAAAAACATATATAATAATATTCAAAAAGTGAAGTTTGGATATCTTTGGGATTTGGAATGCCGGTTGCACAAAACAGGATATTTGATAACGTGACCTTGGACATGATGGCAGATGAATAACTCTAAATCCAACCTGTCTGATAATCAGGCTAGTTAGACATCTCTCTCCACCAACGTTATGAAAACACTACCTGAGAAGAAAAGTCTATACACGCTTACACACACACACACACACACACACACAGAAAGTGAATGTGTCCAAGTGTATTTATAGTCTTTGTGTGTATGTCTGTGTGTGCCTTGGTTGGTGTGTCGCCTGGCCCCTCTCCTCCACTCTCTTTGGGAGTTTGAGAGACAGTTCATCTTCTCAGTCGGTGCACTATCCAACAGCCTGCCTCCAACTCGGTGGAAATATTCTCAGCATCTTTCTCATCTGTCAGACACAAGTCTTTAATCACATGCCCATAGTCAGCGCTTCTGTGGGACACAATGATTAGGGAACACCTTCTTGTCAGGCAACTCCGATCAGCATCCTTCAGTATCTGTTCATTTCTACAGCAAACATTTCATTACTGCATAGCTGCTTATCAAGGTTTTACATTTTTAACCAGTGTTTAATAATAAAGTGTAATAGCTTAACGTTGACTGACAGAAACTGTGAGATCTCATTTAATAGGAATGCGGGGATGAGATTTCATAATCTTCGGCAAAGCTGCAAGACTGCTCAGAGACACGCGGCGTCTCTCGCTCTTCAAACACACACTCACTCATCTGATGATTAATTTGATCTCTACGCTAGCTGTTAGTTTAGGCTCAGCTCTAATAAGCCCATCCCCTGATCTACTGATGATGCGGAGAGGTGAAAGTGAGACAGTAATAAAATGTTAATCATATTTAATGACTGCGAGCTCTGCAGGAGCTTGAGTGTTGCTTGGATTGACCATCCAGGGAGAGGTTTGCATCGAGGATAAATTGATGGGGCCGCTGATGAAATTTCATTCAATCGTCTCTCGGCACGATCAATCACGTAATCAAATGAGAAACTGTTTTTTGGTCTTGGTTGAGGTGATGAGTCTGATAACAATGTGGTATTAATCATGTTTAAATGAGTGTTTGACGTTGCCTGGCTGAGTCCCCGTTTCATTCAATTATTTATTTAAATCTTTTAAATTTAAATCTACATTTGCATCTTACCTACTTGTTATTTTCAGCTATTTGCCAATGTGAAGGAAGGTTAATATTTGGTGAAACAAGAACAACGCAAATATTTTATTCAGTAAATACTCAAGTAGAATAAACCAAATCTGTGTCACATCTCCAAAATGTCTTCCAGTCGGATTCTGTGCTCAGGATCTGGCTTATGTTGTTACTAACCTGGCTGAGACTTGTCGCTTTCCCCCAGGGCCAGTAGGCAGAAGTACGGTTAACTGGTCTCGGGTGAACTGATCAACCACTCTACAAGCAGGAGAGGAGGGTGTGCCACAATGCAGATGTTTGGAAAGGACGGAGAAGACGAAGGGATAGAACAATTTGTAGGAAATATCACGTCATTTTTCGTAGGTAACATGAAGGAGGAGATGGAGACATTATGGAAGATAAAAGGAGGAAATAAGCAGGGAAGCAAAGAGGGAAACAAACAAAAAAAAACTACAGGTTGATAACTATGTCAATCAAACAACATGCACAGAACTACGGGAAACTGAAAAGATGAAATGAACTGGCAGGTATGATCGTGGCAGGAGGTAGGATACTAGGTGATCGATCACGGCTGTTGCTGTGGATGCGCATGTATTTGGATGGAGAACTCATGGACTCACTGGACCATTGGTTGACCCAGACTAGCAGATCAATTGGCCCGGGGGGGAAGAGATGCCTTCAGGCTAGACAGTCAATAACACTGCCAGAGCTTCACACAACACACTGGTTTAATGGACTGTGTGGAGACAGGTTTTGAATGCCTGACTACACATTTGCATTACTGTTTTTGTTTTTTTTCCTTCCCCTCTGCAAGTTTTAAGATTCAAAACTCAGGAGCTCACTGAATGTGTGCGCATACATGCATGTACAAATTGGACAAGTCAACAACTTTGAGTCATCGTGGTCAGAGGACACGAGCAGAAAACCAGGCGGTTCAACGGAGGTGCGGAAAAACAAGCGGACCTGCTGTGTGCTTTTCCTCGAGTGCATTTGTACACACACAAACACACTCATACATACACACAGCAGACGTCATCTTGATCATAAAACAGATTTGACGCTCCATGTGGTGACACGTAGTCCTTTTTTTTTATATATAAAGAGTCTGTGTGGCAGTATCCCTCTCAAATCAAGAGCTCAAACATATTTAAGCACTTGTTTGTTCAGCTCATCAGTTTATAGCAACAACGTGTGGAAAGGGGATGCTCAAACCAGGCAGGTAGGATTAGCGCGCTGTATTAAAATCACCTTTCTCCGATTGCAAGACGCGAGTCATCAAGTCTGGCTGTGTAAACAGCTACTCAGTAACAGACAGATCTTTATTTATAAAGAGCAAAAAAAAAAAGAGAGAGAGAGAGAAAAGAAAAGAAAGGGACGATGAAGGAGCATATTAGCGCCTTCTTTGCCCCTTTTTCTGTCTTGGAGCGGAGCGCGGTAAGCAGCACATTCCAGTAAATCACAACTAATTTCAGCCCTGCTTGACGTGCATACTAAAGTAGAAACACATGCACTACCTCCCCTTTCTTTTCCTTCCTGCCACAGCCAGCCTACACTTTTCCTTTACTCAATTTCTCAGTCTCACAGCATTTCTCTTTCTTGTGCCTTGTTCAACACAAACTCGAGCCTTGCACGTACAGTCGAACGATCAATATTTATTCCCGTGTATCGAGCTTACTTAAACATTTTTCTTTCCTTCACCCAGCCGTGTTGCCTGTTATCTGTGTGGTTGCTCATTACAGTGAGTATTTATTGACATAGACGTAAGAGGATTAGTATGTTTGATAGACAAACGTACCGGAGTATGAGCTTTACTTTTGTAAATCTTGCTCCTTCTCTTAAGCTTCCAGCGTCATCTTTGCCCCTGCCATGATGTCTGTACTGAAAACACCGAGCCAAGACCACAGGCTGCTGTGTCGTCTAACAAAGTGCTGTAAAGTGGAGATCGTACCGGCGAGATCGTAAGTTACATGGTGTGAGAAGAGCCATTCGGGATGCAGAGTGGGAATCAAAGAGGCACCAGTCTCTCTGTTACAAGCATCAAAAAGTTATTTGAGTTAAAATAGTTGCATAATGTGGCTTTAATACATTTTATGAGCAAACATGCTAAGTTTCAATGTGAAGAACAGCGTGAAGGCCATGTTCTGTGTCTCTCTACTATATTAACGTCTTTCCACGCTTTTGTATACTTTGCTCTGTGGCAGGTTCCCTTGGCCAGGTTGGAGAGTGGTGAGGAATCTTTGATATGACATTTATATTTTACCTTGGTTCTTTGAAATATGCTTTAGGTTTAATTACTATTCTGTCATTATTTGATATTTATTGAACAAACAGGAGTTATGTAAAGACATTTCACTGATTGGGCCTTCGTGATTATATATGATAATTAAACTTGAACTTAAAACTAAACACTGGTACTTCTCTGTAGCCTGAGACACGATGCCAACTCTGAAAGAATCAGTTTAAACTCCGTCAGAGGCGGTTTTATGTGTATGAATGTTTCTAAGGTTTTAATGATCTGCAAGAAGACATAAAAAAAAAGATGTATTCTAATTTCTACTGCCCTCACCTCTTTGGAATAGTTTATTTTATGACTGATTCAGCCAGTTGTTGACATCTGCATTGTGATAACAGGCATAGCTTCATTTCTTTTTAAAAGTCTGCTTATAGAGTTGCACTGACCGCCTTTTCATGTCGGATCAGTCTTTTTATCCTCTACTTCATCTCCTCTTTGATATGTTTCCTCCCCACCCCTCATCCTGCTTTCTCCATCTCCGCAGTGCAAATATATTTGGACAAACCATCTTTAAGGATTTTTTTGGGCCTTTTTTCAAGCTTTATTTTTGATACAGCTGCAGAGTGACAGGAACGTGGGGAGAGAGATGGGGAATGACATGCAGGAAAGAGCCACAGGTTGGATTCGAACCCTGGGCTGCCGCGGCGAGGACTGAGCCTTCGTACATGGGGCGGTTGCTCTACCAACTGAATGACACCCCAGACATGTATCTTTTAAAAAAGGAGGCATGAGGTTAATATGCTTTCCAAGGCTTAACATAACCACATAAGAGATAAATGCTAATACAATGCTAATGCTGGGTTCATATTGTAGCCTGGTTTAAAATTAGCAGAAGGTTGGGAAAGACATCTCCAATACAACTATTTAAAAGGTCCACAACGGAGAAGTAATTAAGCAGAAACCAATATACATTTTGGTGTGATGATGGTACATTAATTACAGGTCGAAGTCCTGGTATTAGTTATTTTCCTATCCAGTGTCTTGTTATGCTATAGTGTGTTACAAATCTTTCCCTTTCAGTCGTTCCTAATGACAGAAAAAGGAACAGGCTGGAGTGTCTGCGGAGGGAAAGTCATGCAAGACAGTACTTCCTTTGCGTGTCCCTGGACTCCAAATTAGCCTGGTATGCTTTGATGCAAGCCATGCTTCTCTTAAACAGAGTGGACTAAAGCTTTAGTCAATGTGTAGCTGATCATGTGCAACTCTGACATAAGTGAAGCATCTACATGAATATTTGCACCGCTCTGTTTGACCGTTGGTGTTGAGTCAAAGTTTAAAGGGGATAGAGCAGTTCTTGGTAGAGTAGCCTTTGACTTTTTAGCCCATAACCAGACGTGAAGAAGTAAAGAAGTGTGCTTGGAAGCTACAGGATGGTCTCTTGTTAATATTTCCAGTTCACAAAACAAATGGACTGAAACCTAAGCAAACTGCTGTTGGTCCAAGTTTATATATTTGTTCTTTTCTTTTTGCCAGGTCTGTACTACGCCCATTGCACATAAACACAATAGCTCTGGACAGAACCAATTATTCACTGTACTTAAAAACAAGGATGAAAGTGCTTTTGTCCATTTGGTGTAGCTAAATTTTCCTCTTTTCAACTACAAATACAACCCAAATATTTTCTCTTTGCCTGTCTCTTAGCAACTGAAGAGCAGTTTTCCAGTGACATCAGGGCAGGGAGCGAGAGAACGAGAGAGGGAGAGATGTTTTTTCTTTCTCTTAAGGACCTGGTTTCAATGAAGTCAGACTTGGGCGAAATTAGATTTCAGAGTGTGCACAATTGGAGCAGATGTGCCAGTACAAAATTTAGTGCCAGAGTGGCAGAGTTGGGGGTTTTGGGAAAGGGCGATAGGTTAAATATTGCAAAGCACGGCAAGAAAATCCATAATCGGAAAAAAGATCGACTATTGTAGGCAAACAAGGGTGACTGAATAACTGGCTTAAATTTTGTTGAGTGACCTATTAAACATGAAAAAACCTTGAATGTCTCCTCAAGTGTTTTTTCTTTTTCTTTTTCCTGTCTGCAATGAAGTGTGGAGCCTGCATTCCTGTCTTGACATTGCTTTGGCTGGGGAGAGATGTTAAGGCTATAGGACTGGCTGTGCACTGACATCAACAGAAAAAAAAAAAAAAAAGCATTCCCTCTCGCTGTGGTAGGTATGTGTGCACGCGTGCGCGTGCGCGTGCGTGTGTGTGCGCACGCGTGCAAGATTGCATGTGTAAATACCGTCGGTCATTCCTCCTGCGTCGGAAGAGCTTTTTGGTGTGTGCGATCTCAGCCTCGTTAGGAAGGGGTGGGAAGACCTGTAGGAGACAAATCACAGAGTAAGAGACAGCTGCTGTCAAGACCAGCAATATAGATCACTCTGTGGAAAGTTTCTATACAATGCTTCAACGCTGCAAAAAAAAAAAAAGAGAGCTTGCTCTTCTAATGACAGACAAATTCGAGCATTTTTCTTGAGGAAGCGGTTTACGGTGCCACGTAATATTTGCACAAACAAACAAGCTACGCACCAAGTTAAGACTTAAGATCGGCAGTGTTCTTGCACATCTCCAAGGATATCTGCTGTGTGCTTTATGTGTATGAATGCTTCCCTCCCCTTATTCTCTACAGCCATGACGATGTTGCACCTCGATATGTACAGTATGTACATTTGTACGTTGCAATTTACTATTTGAAAGGTCCTTAACGACCATGTAAAACTGTTCCACGACTGCACTATTACCATGAGTGAGAAGTCTCTGTTCTGATTGGCTGGCAGGTCTTGATTAACATTTAGCAACCAGAGAATTGTTATGTAGAGGTTTGCTCAAAATTTTATATATATTTTTTTACATTTCTAAAATGTTGCAAAAATTACTGTTCATACAATTTTTTAAAAATTACTACAGTAAACTTTTGAGAGGACTATACAGTGCAGTAGTTTTCAACCTGGGGATCACAGGAAATTGAAAATCACTATGTACTATAGGCTGACTACCCTGTTTTAACATGTTAACAACAACCTGATAATTTTAGTGAGTTGCGAACCACTGATATAGTATTTACAAACTCCAGGACTCTGTTTTTCATTGTGCAAGTGCAATGACAAGTGAACCGCGGTGGTCTTGGGTGCACAGACAGTGTGGGGGCAGCTCCGAGCACACCTGCTGTTTTCGTGCGTGAAGGTGCAGCAGCGCAAAGTGCAAATGAGCTGGGTGAAGTGGAATATGAATCCGAGAGGGCGTGGTGATTAACACCCGCACTCTCAGCCACACACAAACAGCTGTGTTTCAATCACGTCAATCACGGTGAAGCAATACAACAATAACGCACCGTAAGTCTGCAGCCAAAAGGCACGGTGGTGGTGTGACCTCTTTTCTTATTTGATTTGTACAATGATGACGGAAACGAAGAATGAAAAATGTTGTTGAAACCATTTATGATGATGCATCTCACACCAAATAAACAACTGAATACAGTCTGACGTGTGTAGATTATTGTGTGGGATTATTTTATAGTACCCTGTGTGTCATTTGTACACCATTTAATAAAAGGTAAACACAGCGGACAGCGAAATGGAGCTTATCAAATGGGAGGCTGCAGATTTATCAACATCTGTCGTGCTGCCTTCAGATTGGAGAAGGTTCTCATACAGTGTGAAGCAGCTGCACAGAACAGCTTTTTGGTCATCAAGTAACCAAGTTTGTACTTTTATGAACCTCCTCCACCTGTTTATACCCTCCCCTTGTGCACACTAAGCTGGGACCCAAAACACTACATTGGCGGGCAAGGCAAATTTTAAGGAATTAACAAATTCTCAGCAAAACAGTCAGAGCACTGCTTGCACTGCGTGAAAATAGGGCCTCAAACGTGGCGGCAGGTAGTGATTTTGGACGCAGTCTTAGAGATTAAGAGTCGCATCTAGGAACGTGAAAGGATTGTATTTAATAAAACTACTGATTAGTTTGAATAATCATTCAAGTCTGTAAAAGAAACTATACATAATTTCTGAGAGGCGGTGTCTTTAAACCTTTAATCCTCAAAACCCAAATTTATTTTTAACATTAAAAAGCAGCAGTTTTGTCACATTTGAGAAGATGGAATCAGAGCTTATGTAGCAGGATGTAGGCTGTGTATGTCCGAGACTTCAGGGAATCAGTGAGATATTTTTCTTTCCTGATTTAAACGTTAATTTAAACTCTTGGCACAGAAACATACTCCTTCCTGTTTAATTTGATGTTGCCTAGCAACCCAAGTGACGGGCACTCTCTGGGTACAGGAAACCATATTTAATGACATAAAAAAAATAGACAAGCGAGATCAAAACGAGCAATTCCAGTAAATAAACAATTTGGTTACATATGGCATTTTGCTGGCTGCCGTGTATGAGATTTTCATGGAATGCGCAACTCGTCAGGTATCATCACTTCCATTCCCATGAAAAGGGAATAACACCATCTGTCATCCATTAAACATCAGCCCTGTCAATCAAACTGCCCCCCCCCCGCTTTGCTCAGCATCACTATGTGCTGCTGTTACCATGGTTATAGGTGCCCTAGGACCATCATTGTTTTATATACATACAGCACTGCTAGATAAATGTGTGTGACTATGTACGTGTTGTCGAACTGCTGCGCATAGTCAGCCCAACACATTGTGTTTACACTGTGTTAGAAGCACACACTCTGCACAGCATATGCGTCCACCTGCCTCAGCAACAACCAAAGTCGGTTAGCATCAATGTCAAGTTGTGATCAGGGATGCACGTGTGTGTGTGTGTGTGTGTGTGTGTGTGTGTGTGTGTGTGTGTGTGTGTGTGTGTGTGTGTGGTGTGTGTGTGTGTGTGTGTGTGTTGTGCAGCAAATAGTTGCAGGCTGATGCAAAACAAAACAAAAAAAAAAAAACAAATTTCCCCAAACTCTCAACCAAATGCATTGTGCAAGACGGTGACCACAGTCTGTGAGAGGGAGGTGGGGCTCTGTGGTCTGTTTGCTCTTGGTACAGGATCATTCACTACTTCCCTTTTTTTTTGTTTTCTTCATAAATGTGTAACGAAAAAAACAAACAAACAGGCAACTTAAAGAGTTTAACCTAAAGTGCATCTTTAGTGGATCTGGAAGCCGCAGTCCCAATGCAAATCTTTTTATACCAACGCAGCCCTCTTTTCTTATTTGCTCTTTAATCAGAAAGTGCTTTTGTTTTCTTTTTTTCGCTTGTATTTTTGGTTTCCATCGGTTGAAAAGTAACAAGAGCTTGCGGTGGATTTTGTACAGTCACAAGAAAAGTCTGTTTTTTTTTCACTGTGGCTTACAGTTAAATATAGGAAAGAAAGAGAAAGAAGAAAATGATTGTAAACTGTTCTGTAGTGCTGCTTTGGCTTACGGCAGTCTTTTACTAATCCACAAGGACAGCGTTCATGTGTACATATAGACCGTACACCATACTTGCACAGCAACTGGAGTAAAAACGCCGCGAATATTTTTGTTTGCAGCAAGTGCCTGTGTATTCCCGTGTATTTCTTGCATTCTGTCTCTTTTGCACAAACACATTGTATATTCAGACTTCCAGAAACACTGTAGATATTCAAATGAGTTTGGGAGAGCGCCTGATATTTGACACTGCTGTTCTAACCTACTTCTCTCTAAGAGAGGCTGCTGGGGGATCGTTGGGTTCTGATTGAATCCAGATGTGAGGCAGAAAGTGTGTGTGTATGTGGGGTGGGATGAGTTAGAGGGTGGGGGGGGGGCATTATTTGTGTGGCACAGTAACATCCAAAAAAGGCAGACACACACTTAAACTGTCTGTTAGTCCAAAGCTTTACTCTGACCAGAGCGATTAAAAACACCTCACATATAAACCCAAAACTTCTTCAATATCTATGAAATGCAGCTCCCCCTTTTTTTTTCGACTACTTGCGTCTGACAGGGAGAAAAAGTAGGTGGAGAAAGAAAAAGAAAGAAACGGAGGAACTGTTGCATGTTTAGCTACTGTAGTTTTCCTCTAGGATATCATTAGCTGTAATTCTGCCTTCAAATGGTAACCAGATGACAGTGAACGCACACACATGCGCGCAAACAAGAGCGCACACACACAAGGGTCAGGCAATGCACACTACACACTCACACCCAAACCCTTTAAGTTGTTGTATTTTTCCACCAGACTGCATCAAAGCATCAGCGATTTTTTTTCTGCTGTAATGAAAAATTGGCACTTTGAGTCTCAAATCTACATCCAAAAAAAAAAAGCCAAGCAGCAAGCGGCAGCTCATCAGCAAAGAGCCGTAGACCCGCAACCGCACGCACAGTTTGTAATGCAGAACTGGGGAGGGAGGAAGCGAGAGATGTAGAACTGCCTTTGTGGCTGAAAGGGAGCGCTGTATGTGTGTGAATGTGCTATCTGCAGGTAGCAGCCAGCACGGAGCAGATCAAAGAGAGGCGTGTGCTGTCCTGGTCCCCAGCCAAAGGACCTCTCACCTCGCGGCAGGCAGCTCGAGCCCTGTGGACGTGACAAGGATGGCGAGGGGGGCTGGTTGTGTAAGCGAGGAGTGTGACTGAGAGTAGAAATAGAAAGAGAGGGAGCTGCTGTCCGTGGGTTTTGTTTATATCCGTAGGTTTGCAGGATGAGCACAAAGAGTAAAGACTAAAAAGATTGTGAAGAGGCTGGATCCAAAATGCTCCTAAATGGTATTGACAAGATGGCACTGATGTGTTGCTGCAGGACGAGAATATAAAAATCACACAAAAACACGGCGCAGTTTTAATAACCCTGACAGGATTTTATAAAGCTGGAAAATCATCACAGTCATCATTTATCCTCCATCTCGCCAATCACAAGCCAAACACTAAAATTACCCCATTAATGCCACAAAGTAATCTACCATCAGCGTGTGTTTTGCACGTATTCGGTTGGCCATCACGAGGCAGGATTCTGGAGGAGATCCGGAAGAAAGACCACAGAGGAGATTAATGAGAAGATGAAAGTTGTGGGAGCAGAAAAGGAAAAGGATGAAATGGATGTGGAGGGTTTTTTTTTTTTTCACCGTGAAAAAAAAAGACAGTTTTGACAATGTGATTCGTGTGAGGTTTGAAGGAAAGAAGAGAATCAGAACGCACGAAGTAAATGACTGAAACTGTCAACGCAGAGGGATAAGCTTTGAATGTGCTTGTTGAGGGACTGAGGAGCAATAATGATGACTTCAGATTCGTGACAACTGACAGAAAATGTTTTCACCCAGGTTGTTATATCTTTGAGATGAAGATGATGGAGCAGGTGGTAAGACTAAAAAGAGATTGATTTAACCAAAGCCTATCCTAAAAGATGACGATTTTAATGTAGAGATACATTTTTGACACATAACAACAAATGTGTTTAAATAACTTGCCTCGGTTCAGCTCGCCCGACAACCTAAAAAACAAATTGATTCGCTGCCAAGTTCAAATATTGCAGCCCTGATTGAGGTGTGTGCTTGTGTCTGCATTGTATTACGTGCTTGGGTGTGCACAACGGCCTTGAGAGGAAGTTGACATACCCTGCAGCATTCCAGTGAAAAATCACAGGTCACTGGGAGAGGCTACCTGGGATGCTAACAGAGAGGATGTGTGGGGTTTTTTTGCAGCCACTCCACGTAGCCACGTAGCTCCCAAGCATCAACAACATCTTAGCACATTATGCACGATTTAGCTTTTGACGGTTTGACCCGACTACCAAACTGCCAATCTTACAACCGATCCCCGGGTAGTATCTAAAAAAGGTTTTATTTTTCCGAGGGTTTTACCAGA
This sequence comes from Nibea albiflora, assembly GCA_014281875.1. Classification (NCBI taxonomy): domain Eukaryota; kingdom Metazoa; phylum Chordata; class Actinopteri; family Sciaenidae; genus Nibea; species Nibea albiflora. Next base: position 10,414,545 of record CM024803.1, read on the forward strand.
AGGGTCATTGACCTGGGTCAGATACCATTGTTGATCCATTCATAACAATGACGTCGCTTTAGTGTGCAAAGGGTATAAGTATCAAGGAAAGAAAGTAAGGAAATGAGAAAGGCGAACGGGGATGGAAATGTGAAGAACAGAAATGGAGAATAACAATTACAGAACTTTCTCTGCAATGGCACAGAAAGTGCGGCGCACGTCTTCCTGTCCCTTCTAGTATATAACAATTCTGGTATGATGCTCATTCAGTCACTCCATTGTTTCTCTCAGCTTATTTATGTTGCGAGGGCCTTTAGCCAAAAGCAATAAATTTAAAACTGACCCAGGGGTGGCATTACAGGACAGGTTGTTGAGAGCAGAGGAGAGAAAGAACAAGTATGACAACGAGAGAGACTGTAAATACAAGATAGCAAGCACATAAAATACTGAGAGGGAAGCAGAAACGCTGGCTGAGATAATTTGGACATTTTGCCCACTTACCAAACCGAAAATGAATAATGTGGCATTTATGTGGCCTAAGATCTGTAATTCTCTTTTTCCTGTGTCCAGCTTTAAGCCTTAGGTATCCTGGTCTTTGTTTTGTTAGAGACGGCTTCATATAAATGAAAGACAATCTGAAGCATAAAAACATTAGACCAGAGATTTTCCAATTCTTTAAGTTGTACCGATGTTCGTCTAAATAAATTGGCAAAATATTAGAACTAGCAACAAAATATTTTTGTTGCTAGTTCAAAACAGATTATTCAGCAAAAAATTGCTTGCATTTTAGTGTGCTGTAGTGGAGTTTACCTTGATTTTACGCTCTCTTTTGTGCCCGTTAGCGTCTCCAAAATTTTTTAAATGTCCTCTGTGCTCACTGTGTTGAATTCAAAATCATTAAAAATATATGTTTTAGGATTCATAAGCACTGCGGGAAGCTGTAATGAGGCCTGTTTTTCCCTGAGGATAAAGTGACAGGAAGTGCTACACCATTCGACATTGGCTCTGACATGCTGCTGTCATGCTTCTAACTTGGATGTGTCTATCTCTCTCGTATCAGAAATCAAGTTAACATTTGTATTTATTTCCTCACATAGTTACTCTGTCAAATCCCCCGTAGTAAAGCATGAACTCCACGTTTCGTGATCCCTTTCTTTTGGGCCTTTCATGTGACTTACTTTGCGGGCGAATGCCAAAAGATGAGATTTGAGGCAAAGATGTGAGGTCCTGACATCAGTGTCTCATTTAATAAGCGATCAGAGGCCGGGCCACAGCAGAGCAGCGACAGATAGACAGGTACATCAAAGGACTCTGGGTTCTAACTACAGGAGGAGATGGAGCCATTGTGGGATCAAAGTGCCAGAGGAAAAACCTGTAGGACCCTATAGAAACATAATCGTGACATCCACTGCTGCTGCAGCAGGTTTCATGTGTTTACAGCTCTGTTCTAGTCATCTCTCCGAATGATGAAAAGGGGGACTATGTGCTCTCTGTGTTACATTACATTAACAGTCACCTTATCTTCTATTCAGGATCAAGCCTGGCGCTTTGTGCATGCCTGCTTGTGTGGGGTCTGGTTTACCTTATATTTATGAAGGCCGACCATTTAATGACCCCTATTCTTATGAGGACATTTTGTCTGCTCTTTACAGTAAAACAAGCTTGATTTCACTATCTTATTATCACCATAAATTGGCACTGTGGGGAGCAGTCAACCTATCATGAACATACTGGGGAGGGAAAATGAATTCAATCATGGGACAAGCTTGAGGTTACCTTGTTTCTTGGGATTCAGCACCAGTAATGTGCCAAGTACTGTATATAAATCAGTCCAGTAATTAAAGTGGAAAAGGGGGAAAAAGGGTGGCATAAAATCAAGTTATAAACTGTTTTACCATGCGCATTTCATTATTAGATATTTGTAGTGGAATAAATTTGCTTAATCCTGTTTGTCTGTATATATTTGCATATTCTGGCTGTCATACAGATGTGACAGGTCACTCATGATCTATTATTATTGTTAATACCTCAATGGAATTAGTCCCAAATTTCCCAAGGTATCCTGCTTTCCTGCATGTACTCAAGTCTCCAGTGTTTCTCCCATGATTGAAGCCAGAGCAGAACTGTGTGCCGTGGTGATTAAGACAGTATGTGTGCGGTTAATAGAGTGCAGGAGCCAAGCAGCAGTAGGACCAGGGACAATAGCAGGAAGAGACCGCAGGGAGGGGGTTGTCGGTCGCCATGACCCCCTGGTTATTGTTCTGCTGCCCACCAACATTTGAAGGATGGAGGGGAGGAGTGAAGGACGACATGAGGAGAGGAGGGGAGGAGAATAGAGCGTAATGACGGTGTTCAGAGGAGAATAGGAAAACGGAAACAGCAAATAGGAAGAAGCAAAGGGAGACAAGGTAAAAGATAATAGAAACGAATTGCAGAAGACAAACAAGTGTGTTTGAGCGCGAGCAGGAATATACAGGAACAGTAAATGTGTGTGAGTAAATACTATGAGTGGAATGCAGACAAACTGACAGCTGACGGACAGACAGATAGACAGCCAAAAAAGCCCACTCCACCCCCAACGTCCCTTCACAACCGGACTCCTGCTCTGCGGCACGTACACTTCCAGACAGAGGGGCCAACCAGTCTGTAATATCTCAGCTCCAGACTCCTGCTTTGTTCCCCTGCTGGACGGCTTTGTTCACAGACCAGAGACCGGATGTCCTAAATGACTAGCCGCTTTCTCCCTCTCTATGTGGTCTAACCCTTCCCCCATATGTTCCTTCTCTGGTGCCCTCCAGTCTTGAAGAAATTTTTACATACACTATATCACAGAGAAAACTAATTTACTGTGGCCATGCTTTAAAGAAATTGACATTTTGGGAAATTTCTAGCTCAGACTTAAGATGAGAGGACTGATACCACCCCTTATGTCTGTACAGTAAATATGAAGCTACAACTGGATGACAGTTAGCTTAGCTTAGCATAAAGATGGGAAGCGGGGATGACTCTATCCGAAGCTTTAAAAAAAAAAAAAATAAATAAAAAAACACCTACCAGCACGTCTAAAGCACACTAATTAACCGGTTATTAATTGTTGTATATCCGTACAAAAACTCACTGTGAACATGTTTACCTTTTGACTTGGACGGCTAGCTGTTTCCAGTCTTTATGCTAAGCTAAGCAGATGATTGCTATAGCTTCATATTTATTGTACTCATATAAGACTTGTGTGGTATTTATCTTGTCATCAAATTATTATGACCACACTTCCCAAAATGTGGAACCATTTCTCACCATATACACGATATACTAATAATATTGTTGTTAGTTGAGGTGACGGTAATGAAGAAGTCATTTTTCATGAGAAAACACTAACGGCTTCAGCCTTACATATGCAAACACTTGCTGCCTTTCCACGCCTTAAATGTCAGTAAACTGAATCATTTTGTGGTTGCGACTGTTGGTCAGACAAAAGACATTTCAAGTTGTCTCCAATTGTGAGATCACCGCTGAGGTTGGAAGGAAATACATTACCTCATGGGAAAGAACATCAGGTCATAACGGTCATACCAGAAGTAGAAGCACCCACTCTGTTCCTGATGAGAAACCTCCCACAGGTGAGAGCATTATGTTGAAGGACGAACTTTTATGAAATGGGTCTAGGAAGATGTGGTGAAAGAAGAACGATGTGTGCGCACCATGAGCTTGTAACATATTCGTCCCAAACATGATTTAGATATGTTTTCATCGAAATAAATGTCATGCCTTTTACACATACTCGCACAAAGCTGTTGATGTGTGGATATGCAAACGTTTGCTGGCAGTATTTCAGACATAGTAAGCGCTGAGAACCCTCGCATATACACACACACATGCACACGAGTTGTGGCTGTCACAACACCGAGGATCATGCTGACACGATCATGTTGATGAGCCAAACAGCATGAGATTGAGTGTCCATGCTACAGTACAGTATGTGTCATGACAGAGGAACGGTGGCGGGGGTATACAAAGCTCCCTGCTCTTGAGGAAAACTTGAGTTTAAATTTGTCGTCCTTCCAGACAGAACAGTAAATCGAATGAACAGTTAGATAGATTCTCTACGTGACTAATATTTATATTTTTAGCTGATCCAACCTTAGTCTATACTGTCAAATCAACTGCTGGTATTATCATCTCTCTTCAGGATAAATGTAATCTTTAAATTTTTACTTCCTGTGGAAATTTAAAGTGTATTATTAAGTTAAATTAACTATTGTTTATGTGTGTTCTTTTTTTTGGACAAAATATAAATAATACTGCTAATAATACAACTAATTTCTTGATGGTGGTTGGGTTTATCAAACTACAAATGACAATTACTTCATTGTGAGGATGATGTCTAGGACACATTTTAAGTTCAACAAAGGGAGTTCAAATTACATTTTTTTTATTCAAATCCTAAAATTCACCTTCATTGACTGGCCTATCAGCATTTACTGCATCTTTGTTTTAATTGGTTGTTTTGTGTGACTTACTTTGTAACATTAATTTTAGTAAGTAAAGTAAACAAATAAAGCTAATTATTACTAACTAACTAATTGTGTACTCAATGAGCACTTGAGGTCATCTAGAATTCATGTGATGCCTGGCATGAATCCACGGATGAAATACTTGTCCTCTGACCACGGAATGCCTCTGTCATTACAACCTGACACTAGACGTGACAGCGGGGTTATTGTATGCGCAGGTTGACATTCCAGAGAGGCCAGTAGAGGTGCAGCAGAATCTGAGGGCAAGAAAAGGAAGCCCTTTCTCACCGTGTGGCTCACACGCCCACACACACAAACGAGATGTTTTCCACATCCCAGGGCTATTTGTAAGGACTATTCTGGCTCCTGGAAAGGGGAAGTGAATGTTGGCTGGACGTGTGGAACGTAGCCGGGGATTTTGGATTATGCAGCCCTGCCGTACAGTAGCTGAGGGTGATGACTAGGGAAAAGAGACATGTTATTGTTTTTGCATGTATGAACGTGGGATGGTAATTGTTATAATAAATATGATCGCCTGAGAAACAGTAAACATCCACAATGCACAATAAAGCTTTGAAGACAAGCCAACGGTAGAGGAAGCACTCATATCCTTTACTTAAGTCAAAGTATCAGTACAACAATATAATAATACTTTATTACAAGTAAGTCGTAAAAGGCATTGCAGGAAATTATACTCAGTATAAAAGTATTAAAGGCAGTGGTTCAGCAGTAAAATGTCACCTGTGACTGATACTATTTTATTTGACATGATTTGATTGTTAATGCACATTGTTAATGTTTAAGTGAAAAAACATTTTACTGCTGTTGATGTTTTTGGGGGAAGTATTCGATATCTATAGACAGATTTGACCTCTTAAGGTTATTTAATAGTTTATATTTAAATGAAACCATCTGAGAAGAAGAGGAAGAATGTTTCTACAAACAACTAATCTGGCATCTGAAACATAACATAAGGACGTTATGGAAGAAGACCTGCTGATAACAAAAACATAAGAATAATTAATTGCCCAGCCCTCGATGCAAACCACTGACTTAATTTCATCTTTATGTGCTGTATTTTATGATCTTATCATATATTTTGATATGTAAAATTTGAATATACAACGTAACCACAGACTAATGTGGTCAGATAAATGTAGCGGAATAGAAAGTGCAGTGGTATGGAAGTTGAAAGTAGCATAAAATGAAAATAAAAATGAAATTCGAGTAAATGTATCCACATTCTACCACTGCCACAAGCTAACAAGTGAAACATGACAGCCAGTCATGTGTTTTACTAGGAACAAATAAAAATCCCCTGCTACATATTATTGTACTGGTTACTCACAGTAACAAGCCTTTGTGTTACAGAACTGAAAGTGCACAAAGCACAAAGGAGAGATCCTTACAGCAGGACATACACAACCAGCACTTTGCATCAAGTCTCTCACACACTCACTCACACACAGACACACACACATCCAGAGATGGGATATTCTGTGCTGGCGTGATGTGCATGTGATTTTGGCCCCGATCTGAGTCATTTGCCACAGAGTATGTCCCAATCCAATACTAATACTTTCCTATATAACACTGCTGCAGAGCGCACTCATACAATAAATAAATAAAATAAATCAGGAACAGTAGACCCCAAAATTTGTGAATGACTTAAAATGCAATTCAGGTTTATCCATTTGATATTGATACTTGTTAATGATTACCTTCGAAGCTTGAACATTTGACATAAGTCAAAAAAAATAAGTTCTGGAGATCGGCCATACTCTTGATTGCGAACCACTCTACTTCAGTTCAGCTGAAGTTTACAGCGATTGTGGTTTGAGTGTTTTATGTTACAGTGTGGTCCCTCTTAAAAACTACTGGCCCTGAAAGTGGAAAATGGTAATTTAAGTGCCCTGCCAGTTGTCTCGGGGGTTGTCCCAGACCGAGGAGGGTATTGTTAGTGGATGGCCTCATTAGACCGAGAAACAACTGGGCATCAGTGGCCTGGCATCACTGCTGCATGACTCTGTCTGGCAGCACTTTGGTACATTCAAAACTTTTAAGCAGCGGTGTATCCCAACTTGATTGGGTACAGTAAGACGGCTGAGGGGAGTACTCTCGTGTTTCATGATTTTGGGCTGCAGAAAGTCATCTTTACAAATAAATGCTTGGTAAGAAAAGGTAAGGCTCTGTACATTCTCAGTGGTTCAGCCAGACTGACAACTGAAAGGGCTCAAAGAAACAAGGATGAGCAGCGCTTAAACAAGAATGTAAGAAATGACCAGTTATTGGTAAAAGAAATCCAATACTTAACATTTAAATAAAGTCAGGAATGGCCGGAATTAACAGGAAAAGAACTGGATCACTATGAACTGACAAAGTACAGTTTAAACCAGTTTAATCTGACCTCAAAGTAGATTGTAGAAGGCCCAAAGAAAAAAAATGGAACTCCTTGACTCAATCAAGTGTGTAGGAGAAACTATGGTGGCTGACCACATGAGGATAGCTGAAGTCAGAAACAGCTAAGGAATGTGATGAAGACAAAGACAGAAACTGTGGCAGTCACTCCCCAGCTCTGTGTCTCTGACCTTACTGTGTCCCAGTGCCAGCACGTATCCGATCCCAAGCACACCAGACAAACGCAGTTGACCCCATCTTTCTGTTGGCCCTAACTGAATGAACGGAAACAAGTCTTGGCTCAGAAACTATACAATGAGGAAGCCATCTTGGTAGCGCAGCTCGGTCCAATCTTGGCTGAAAGACTACGAGAGGTGAAACGCAGCACGGCTGAAAAGCCAAGAGGGGAAGGAAAGAGGAAGACACTTAGACCCAAACACTATGAAAGATGGAAGACATTTTGGCTCAGAAAGCAGGGAAGGAAGAGAGGAGGGTAACGTCAGTGACCTAGAGTGAACTCTGCCACCCCAATGAATCACAAATCACCTTGGAGAACACAATGCAGAATACCTTGTCGCCTGCAATGGTAGACACAGCTGTAAAATGAATCTACAGATTTGCTTGCCCGCTTCATTGACCCCGGACACATCATATGCAGAAGTAACTAAGAGACAGCATCTATCCTCACTACAGAAGCACTCTGCACCTTCAATCCTTCAACTACACTCCTAGAGTTAGTCAAATCAAGGGGACATTTTACTAAGTTTCAGTCTTTATAGTACAAAAAAAAGTACCTATCTTTTAAGTTGAGCTTAAAGGCAGCTGAAGTGTGAAACTAAGAAACAGCCTCAGAAATAACTTTAAATCACTTTGCTTCAAACACCAAATCTGTTATTGTTGTACACACATTTGACCACCGGGAGTCAGTATGACTTTTTTTAAAAATACATTTTGTGTTCTCTTGAGTGTGACAACTTCAACATCTCACCTCTAGGTGTCACCAAAGGTTCATTTATAAACAACCAGTTTCAACATAAATGTGATCTATACAGGCTGATCTCATATGTTTTCATTGTTCTCAGAAATATATATATATATATATATATATATATATATATATATATATATATATATATATATATATATATATATATATATATATATGTATGTATAGTGATATAAAATATATTATATAATATATATAGATGTACATATTTTCTAATGGACAGCAGGAAAGCTCTTCACTGATTTTTCTCTGAACCTCACCACAGCACCCACGCTCTGTACACTGAACTTGTTTTTCTTCTAGTCCACCAATAGGTGTCGCTGTCTAACAACTAATAAATGATAGGGTTGCTGTTCAGGCGAGAGAGGCTTTCCATCTGAAGGCCACTGAGTTAAATTGGTCAAATAATCCACACAGAACCATTTAGTTTCACCAAGAGAGAGAAAATCTGTGACTTACAGAGCGCAGATGGGGTAGGAACCTCTCAATGTCATTCATGTCTATGCCGTCATCTTCCTCAAACTTGTTTTTGCTCATGCTGAAAGAGAAGAAGCCAGAGAGAAAGAGGAAGCAAGTGTATTAATAAGTAACGATTCTTAAGCTATAACGGAGTATAAACAATACTGAAATATAGCAGGACGGCATCAGTAGAACTAGAAGCCCAGATCTTACCCCTCTCTGTCGATGTGGGGCAGGTGTTTTGGCATTCCTCTTAGGTGTTTCCTGTGGAAGTGGCTGAAGTCCAGCTTCTCTGGCTGCACGTCCCAACCTGCACCTCTACAACAACGAGACAGATTAGAGGTTAGAGCAAGCATCCGAGCTTACAAATGAGAAACACAGCAACAGCCTCAACAACAGCTTCCACATTTTACATGACTAAACAATCCCATTTAAAATTTCATTTGTTATTTATTAGTTCAACGGTCAAAATCTCAATTCATCTGCATGATCAGGATTGTGTGGATTTAACTATGGATTTAATTGACAGCGGCTAAAATATCTGACTAAGCAACGTCACGACTGACATCCCATTTTATTTCAAACGAGTCTTGCATGGATTAACGTAGTAAAGAAGTATGTGACTGCTTTGACTGGTTGTTACTGGACGGGGATCACTTCAAACTACTAAGATAGCCACGCATGAAAACACACATAGTGTGTATAAAAAGAAGCCGCTTTCATTTTCAACATCTGAATACTGAAGGAGAGAGCGACACACGCCGCTCTTTGTCTCGTCTTTCTGGCTGATGTCTAAAATAGAAAATGCATGCTAGTTGCTAGCCACCTCAGTCATCTTGTATTACATCAGAGTGCATGTAACTGTGTGTCTGAGCGGCGCAAGATAGCCATCTATCATGGAATTTGTTTCTTTTTACTTGTTGGCTTTAAATTACATCAAACGCGCGCCAAGTTGGGTCTGTGAGGAGGTGATGTGTGGGCGGCAGCTACATTTAATAAAAGCCTCTATCAATCACTGACCACACGATGCAACAATAGACTTGAGTCACCACTAGATGAGGTTGGTTGACGAGACACTTGCCTCATTCACTGCAATAAATGAATGCATTAAAAAAAAGATATATGATCCAATGTCGTGCTCAAGGACACTTCAGCAGAGCTGTCCATCAAGCCACTAACCCTACATAGGTGGCTGACTCTACAACCTCAGCCGGCTGAGTTAAAACTGGTCCAATGCATAACATTTTCTTTTTTGAGACTCCTCATTAAGACCCTGTTTATTCCATATTCCGTCCATACTAAACTTCACATCTGCCTGCATCTGCACACAGGCACAGTTACGGTGCTTACATCATCCTACTGTGCCCGGCTTCCTCACTGTGTGCTTGGATGTGCCAACGTGGCCGGATCTTAGGTAGCTGAAGCTGCTGTGCGGCTGTTACCACGGCAACCCATTCTTCCTCCAGTGTAACTGATTTATGTCTCACTCATTTCCTTTTTTTTTTCTCCTCCCCGCCTCTAACTTTGAGGTCAAACTTTTGTTTGAGAAGTCACTTTGTCACAGGGATGTTGAAAAAGATTTTTTTTTTTTGTAGGATGTTGACACAGACCTCACTTGCATAAGCCTAACGAGGTTGCAAGCATCGAGGCTCTGTGTCTCTGTGTTTTTTAGAGGACGCAGTGGAGCCTCTGCGTGGAGTTAATATTAACGTGGCTGTTGGTGTAAAAGACTGAAACAGAACACTTTTCATCACTCGGCAACTCCACAGTTCAGCTTCTTGATTAACTTTTGGGATGAAGACACAGAGCTGGCTGAGCAAACTTGCTGGAGGATATTTTATTTTAATGTCCCTAATTGTATTTCATGTTGGTATCTTTGGGCTGACCTAACTGAGAAGAAGTAAAGACGGTAAGAAGAGCAACTGAAGACAAACAAAAAGGACTGTTACAAAGCATGGGAGCAGGGGGCAAAGACTAAGACACAGTGTGTGTCTAAATCAGTCTTATGACCCTCCAGAAACTATGGTTGGAATTCAGACCCAGTAGACTGTACAACATATTAGGTTTATATAACAGCAAGGCACCTACCCGTGTGAGTCCATTGTGTTGGCAGCCCATATGTCTGTTCCCAGGATGTCAAAGGAGCCATCTCTGTTCCCATTCTAGACCGCACACAAAGAATAAGACAGAACATTTCAGTTTGACTTGAAAACAACTCTTATAGAACCATCATCTAAGCTGACTTAGCGTGTATTTAAAATCTATAAACAGCTACACTACTGAATGGTTTTGCATGTAGTATTTTTGAGAATAAGAAAGTAAGCTGGAAAGACCTGAATAGAAAACCAGAGGTTTCTGCAGATTTAGCAACTGTGATGATGAAGAGTACCGTAGCTCTTTGGGATGTGTGCACCTACAGTTTATTCAGTTTGTTCCAGCAACAACTGCACTCCCAGAAACCAGTGAGTGAAAATTTAAAAACCCTTGAAAAAGAAAAATAGATCCTACACTTCCCATAATGCAACCCAATAGTGTATTTCTAAATAGTGTCATTCTTCCCTGGTGAATACACACATCTTTCCCTGATGACTACACTCTGACATCACTATATTATCATTGGAGCCAAAGCCACAGAGATTATACTGTTAACTGTTCACAGACTGAGTAGTGCTGCTCATGATGAGTGCATTGATCTTCATGTGCAAAATCAGATCTGATTTGTGCTTGTCAAACATGGCTGAAGATTCTCAAGCGAACAATACATTGAGTGTGTGACATAGCCGTAGCATTACTCCATCGAAATCTACCGAGATGCATCTTTACCTTGGCAGGGCCTTTGAACTGGTTGTTTCTGCCTCTGCTGCCAGAGCGTGAGCCAGAGCCTGGTCTAGACCCCGAGCTGGGCCTGGAACCTGTGCTGCCGTTACTGCTGTGTTCCCACTCATCCTGCAGAGTTGAGAGAGGGGATATTATTAATAGAGCAAACCACAGCTACAACAAAAGAGGTCTCCAACAATTAATCTTTGAGGAAAACTGGATGGTCTAAATTTAAGTGTGTGTTGATGATGTTTATTTATCACGTTAGCTGATATTAATAATGTTACAAACCATCATCAACTCACTTTAACCAGCGGCTTGGGTTGGGTTGATTTCTCCTTCTTTTAGACTTACTTTGTGTGCACATTAAGAGTGTAACAACAACCCGCATTGTTCATAATCTGGTGAACACCGCGGTGGTTGAGCTGAGATAATAGCACCACATTTTGTTTCTGTTTTAGTCTAATTATTTCTGATCCACAATCACAAGGCTTGTTTCATTGCCACAGGTTGGACATCACAGTTTCAGAAGCTAAATGTTAAAACAAAGCTCCTTTTGCTGCACTGAAAATGAACGTGATGTGTTGATATAAATAATGACATTTCAATTCTCGTCTCCTTCTTTCATATTTTGGATCACTCTTCGCTCTTTGAACCTCTCACCCGTACTGTTTCTCCCTCAACACTCACTCTGACTTCCCGGCGAATGATACCAGTAAATCTCTCAGGAGCTATCAGACGAAATTGCTGCGGACCGTGCGGTCATGAGAGAGCAGAGCAGCACACACACACACACACACTGATATTTAGCAGACTGATAATTCATTTAGGGTTATTCAATTACTGGATATATTCTATATTCAGTATCCCATGCCAGTCATTAAGAACACACTTTGTCTACAGCTATCATAGGCAAGCAGATGAACTGTGAATTGCTTCAGGCTGGTGTTATAGTCTCTTCTGATCATACACTTGAGCAGCTGATGGAGTGGAAAAGACTCATCTGAACATACAGAACTGAGAGCAGAGCAAACCTTCGCTTTAGTTTTAATGAATGCGATGCTCCAGTGAGCACAGGGGTCTATACAAGCAAACAAGAAGAGCGTCTTCATCGGCGCCTGCAGACCAGTAACCGCCAATTTGCGAGATGTTCATCCTAAAACCAACCAAAACTCTCCACGCTGAGGCTAGTGAGGAGTCAGGAGCTGCTTTCACGGGTTAGATGAATGAACCTGACTCTAGAGGAAGCTCTGAAATGTGCTAATATATCTGTCAAAAAAGCTAGATATAATAGCACTTAAGTCTGATTTATACTAGTGTTGTTTTAACAGGTCCGGAAAATACAGTCCAAAGAAAATCCAAAGTCCACGTTGTGAGTTTAACCAAAGAGAACAATGATTGGTTATGATTAACCAAAGAGAACAACACATTTAAATGAACAGAATGTGACCAACTATTAGACGAAACTATTACAATACGACATGATAATAAGTGAAGCATGATAATACATAGTGACACAGTCAATAGAAAATACCGGAGCCTGTCACCCTCTTTGTCTGAACTCCCCACACCAATGCACAGGTAAAGATAAGATACGTCTGCAACCATACCACCTGTGCCAATTACCAGAAGTAATGGTGACCTAACAAAACGTGCGATCTAAACAAATAAAGAGCACAAACTATAGGCACACGATGTTAGCTAAGCTGAGTAAGCCAAGTAGTTTTAATTTTAGTTTTAATCCATAAATTGAAAACACAAAACTGGAACCTGCTATAAAATGACTGACATGATTTAATACAGAAGACTAGGAACGACATCATTTAAATTTTTCTTTTCTGATCATGTAGGATTGCTTAGAGACTGCAATAAGTAGCTGGCTACCAACAACCACTGCACGGTGCAATAGTGTGCTACAGAGTGCACCGCTTCTAAAGCAGCGATTTGTAATTCCTGGCCACATGCTCAAAAAAAGTAATGGGCTGGGAACTCCAGCTTTAGCAGCTGCCCGCCGCTGACTGGCATCAGCTGTGCCCATCTGCTAAGCCAGGTTCCCTACTTATAAACACATGATAGGCTGATCATCATAAAACGCTACCTGTCCAATTGTCATACGTGTTCGTGTGCGATGCAACAAATGAATGTTCCATCTTTCACCACGGTTACTGTCCAAACGTTTATCTAAAATAAAGATTTCATTCAAAAAAAAAAAACTGAGTTAGAGAGTGAAAGGTCTATCTCTTCATTACGCCCTTGTGATGGATGGTAGCTTGTGCTTTGCCCAACCTTTTCTCCCCCCACTATAGCCCTTGCGTGGAATCATGACTGTGCTCTGCGAGACCTACTTGGATGATTATTCAATTCATTAAGATAAACCTACAAAGCTGTGAAATAGACACAGCGCTGTCACTTACTGGCTTGAAAGAGCCTCTCCCCCGTGAAGATGTCCAGCTGCCATCTTTCTTGTTGTTGCAGTCATCAGTCCACTGGAGAAGACAAAGTAGTAGAGAAGGTATAATGAAAACTAACAGTAAGTAACACAGAAAGTTGCTTTATATAGCTGCAGTGTTGGTGGATCCTCTATATTTGTGTTGGTTTACATCACAACAACAGTAGTGTCTGACTCAGGCTGCGACCCGCCAGCCTGTACCAAACACAACCTCTGCTGCTAACAGATATGGGACTAATGAAAGTGTCCATTTAAGTAACAAGGCTCTGACCTGCGGCACCTTGCCACCATTGTCCAAGTCCAAGTCCCCGTCTGCCTTGTCTCCCAGAAGCCCCTGCACCTGGTACTCCAGCACATAGCTGTCGATGAAGCGCTCCAGCTCTTCTATCTCCTGGGAGCGCGTGCTGCCTGCTTCAGACGATGCGGAGGCCACCGAAGAGTTCTCCATGGCGACCAGCGCTGTGACGGGTGGAAGGGGGAGGAGGAGGGGAAGGGAGGGAGGAAAGTGACCTGTGCGGGAAGGAAGAGAACGACAGAGGGAGAAGAGTGAGCTTAAAATTAAAAATAAAATAAAAAAATCAACATGACCTGGAGCATCCATGTTTGAGCATTTCACTCCTGTGAACAGAGAGCTGGACTAATGTTTACAATAAGATCTCTAACATTAAAGCAACAATTTGCAGAACAGACCTAAACCTAACCAAGTTCCAGAAGTGTGGATAGATGAGATTGTTTACATTTTATATTGCCCAAATAGTTATGACAGCAACAACTGACTGAGTACAGAGGTCCATAACCTTAATGCTGTCAAAAAACACCCACACATGAGCTGCTCGCTCCAACAGTAAGACATCCACTCCATCTTTTGACGTAACCTCTGACTCATGCCGGCTAACTTCTCTGTTCAAACTCCCTGCGGTGTCACCATTCATCCATCTCTCCACATCCATTTACCTCTTCTGTTTTTCCCCACCTCTTCCCTGCAGTCTATCTCTCTCCTGTCAGTGTTGTTTGTGTGTGAGATCACCTGACCCCCGGCCAACAGGGAAGCAGCTTCCTGTCTGTCTGTCTATTGCTACTAAGCTCCTTTACATCATGGCTTGATTACCAGCCATGCAAAGAGGATTTATGGCCCTGGAGCACGCAGAATGGTATCTGCTGAGCCCCGTGGACTCGCTGGGGAGCCCGGTGCATTTGCAGCCAGCAAGCCGGGCGCTTTAAACCCTCTGTTTTGGTTTAGGACATGAGGGACTCCCTTAAAAATATTGAGTTCACACCAACAGAATAAAAAAAAAAAATCTTTATAGTCCTTTTTTAGCACCCTCAAAGCTAAAAACATCTTTACAACTAGTGAGAACAAGAGGGAAATGCTCGACAGGAAGATCAGACCTCAGGGTCAGCTACAGGACAGCACCCTGTTGAGCCGGAGACCGGAACCTGAACCTCTTGTTCAAGGACTTCTTGTCACTTGTCACTACCTTGCTGCTTTTCTTTGTTTACATTTATGACTAATGCTAATCTCTGCATACTACGTAGTGAGGTCAACATGTCCTAATCTGACCTACTGTAGTGTTAGTAGTATAATCCATCCATCCATCCATCCATTGATGCTGGGGCTTTGATTAGCCTGGTGATTTAGAGCTAGCAGGCTACAGACGCATTAGCGCTCACACTAGCTGCTTTGTGGACATACGTTGTGCCTCAGGAAACTACAACAAATAGAACATGTGATGCATAACAGTCATAAGCAATTACACATGTAAAAAGCATTATTTAGACGATGTGCTAATTTCTTTGTATTAAAGTTTAGATGTGTCTCCTTTATTCATTTCCTTCATTACTCGTTCTTACTGGTGTTACACTTGAAGACAAATTTAAATTGCACTTAAGGGTTAACAGAAATATGAGAGCAGAAGACAACATTGAACTGGCCTAGTTTTTGTGTCCTGTTCCTCCTGGATCATGTGCTGCCCCAAAAATCAGACCATTCATGTCACAACACCAACGTCTGCCCCAGCACGGCTTCAAAAATACATAAATCATAAAAAATAAAAGCGAGATCCAATCATTCAAGCGAGGCCACTCTCCAGTAAAGCAAGCCTGCTTGTCAGACTGAATTGCCAGTTAATGATTCATTTATTTTTGTCGGGAGCAATTAAGTGATCTAGGATCACCACTGAAAGGGTTGCACCGTGTCAAACTATGCTGCTTTATTTACGTTTCCGACACCAGTTTGAAGATGATCTCTGGAGTCCAGTCAAAGCTCGCGGATGAGCTTTCAGTGATGATTCAATGACTTGTTTAAATAGTCTTGGCTGTGTGTGGCACATACTTCGTGACAACAGACTGGAATTCTGCAACAAGTAGCTGGGAACCACAGCTTCAGCAGCTGCCCACCAGCAGCAATCTATTATGTTCATTTCAGTAAAGATCTCTGCAGCATACTACTGAGACTTTGACATAACATCGTTGCAGTCACCCCTTCATATTCTGTTGACGAATGGCACTTTATTTTTTGAATGTTTTTAAACATTCGTGCACTATAATTCTGGCCCAATCCTACAAATTGCCCTTGAAGAATCATTGACTCAAGACAAGCATGTCATCAGTTAAAGACAAACAGAGTTGTAATGGAGATGCAAATCCCTGGGTGTGCTGGGCTGGACGTGCCAAGTCAAACCGAGTCATAACAAGCTAGCACGTGTGTGGGAAAGGCCTGTGTACAGTCAGCAGGCAAACAAATGTCCACAAAGAACACGTGGAAACTCACACGCAAATGTTACCGCTTTTACAATGTAATACGCTTTCGATGCAAAAGCCCTGCATGAAATCTTAACAACAGCTGTAGTATTTTTATAGCGTCAGAGAGGTTGATATTGATATTGACATTGATAACACTCTGCGTGGCCTTAAGCTCCATTAATTACAACACCGTTTAAATGAATGGAGAGGCAGTCGGTAATAGTAGTCTGGATGTTTACAACACATGGATGCAGACCGGTAGTGGTTGCAGCTCAGTTGGACGTCCTACTCTTGTCCTTGACATGTAGTGTAGAATTACTGCCGGAGGGGAAACTGCTGCCAACGGCTATTGACCCGTCAATTAATGCAACTCATCGAGTTCTCTATCTTTTTGTCTTAGTGTCGAGGATTTTTAGTTTTATTTTAGCCTTTCAGCTACTTTCAGGACTAACAAATCCAAACCAGGCACATAACATCATCGTCAATATCCAAAGTAAACACTGCTTCTGTGTTTTTTAATCATAGACCTGACTCAAAGTCCTTTCTGCTGTGTTTCATAACACATCGCTTCAAACCTGCAGTGCTCTTTGAAATAAGTTATCTGGTGGTTACATTACGTTACGCTTTCACACTGTGGGTTTATCTCTGCCTCTCACATCAACGTTCATCTGATGCAGGTGGAAGATATTTGCCTTCCTTTATGTCAGCTTGATGTTCCAGGGTGGCACATCAACAACCCGAACTACCATCATCCGCAGAGGCTGCAAGAGACAAGCAGAGAGGTCGGGGCTGGAACTAAAGCAAAGATTTCATCCGGCCCAGACAAAGAAAAAGCTACTGTATTAAGTGTACATAGTGGGAAACAAACACAAGTAAGGACAGCAGGCTGTTGGCCCCTCTGACTAAACAGAGTAACAGACTCCACAAGGTCAGGAGCACAAATAGCATCACAAGGGATCTCACATCTACCAAACATAACTCTCGTCTTGCAAATACACACACTTTAAGAAAAAGCAATATGGGCTCTCAAATTACAAGATACTGATGCAACTGATGACAGAAAGGATGATGCTGTTTGCATTTAATTCCTCTAGGCCTTTTCCCTCCAGGCTCAAAACAGAAAGGCAGAATGACTTAAGGCTGCAATTTTTTATTAGGAATTCAAACATTTGCTCAAACGTGGTTAATATTCAAACTAGGAAGACCTGTTCAATTCTAAATTTTACACTCTATAAACCCATGTAATCCTGTATAAAGTACTCCACTATCAGCTTGACTTATTCCATGCCATATTAACATATTATCAATAAACTAAGCTGGTAATGTTATGTTGTTTGCTGCAAAGGTGGGAGACACAAGTTGTCCTAAGTGGACAATCGAGACGCCGAGGCATCCGAGATGTTGTGGAAGTCTCGAAATATTCACCTCAAGTGAGGCAGCGGAGGAAGGACAGATGAGCCGAGCAACGTCAAGTGTACATCCTAGTCGGACTGCCTACTATGCTGCACACTCAGCTTCAGCAGGCAGCTTGCCAGAGGCTCATAAAAATGGTGTCTCCGATATGACAGCAGGATTTATATGCAACGATATGCTGCCGCTCTGTGCTGTGTGGTCAGGGTGAGCGTCTTAATCTTCATGTGGCCTTTATTTTTTCCTGTTTACTGTCATGGTGTCCTATGTGTTTAAGTAACAGCCATGGGAAGTCCAGTTTGTTTACGAACGTAGTGGCATATGCAAAACAGCATAACTTGAGTTAACACTGGTCAAAGGTCAAGACTAGAAGTTAGAAAATGAAAGGAAAACTGGTAGCATGGAGCTAAAATGAGGTGAGTTAACCTCTGTAGCATGTTCCTCATCTCTGCTTCAGCCTAGCGGCTTGAGGCTACATTAGCTACTACTAGACGAAACTGTCTGCAGTCAAGTTGCATTGTGGGTAATGTAGGGGCCAAAGAAGATGAATGTGTGGAAGAAAACGGATGACGTGACTGGTTCTGCTGCATCTATTTTTATATGTTTTTATCTGGCCATTCTGAGCCCTGCAATCTTATACAGGTGCTAAATCGGGTTGTTATTAAATTAAACAATCAAAATACTATTTTCTGTTGATTGGTTATTTATTTGATTAACAAAACAATAAGCAGCAAATAAAACAAACAAGTCGGACTAAGTCAGACCAAGACGGAGTCAGTGGGACAGACAATAGTCATGTCTGATGAAGCAATTTGCGGTAGTGGTCATCAGGCATGAACATTTTCATGTGGGCTGTCTGTGGGCTGTAGCATTAGGCCTTTGTCTTTCCGTCCCACTCTCCTTTCTCAGACCACATGTTTCAGGCCTCCTTCCCACACAGCTCACAACTCCTCCCCTGCTCCTTCCTGTCTCCACCCTTCTCCCTCAGTTCTACCAGCTGTTCCAACAAAGACCTGCTGGCCACACCGTCGCGGCCAGTTTCATTGTTGTCCTGTAGCAGAAGAAGCGGCACGTCAGTATCCGACACTTGCGGACATCTGAGTTGACTTTTACCCTTTCGAAAATATCTTGTTCAGACAACATCGTAAATCTCCCCTACGGTCATTAAATGGAGTAGTGTGCTTGCTCAAACATTGTTATGTATGTTGTCGTAAGGGGTGCTGGTTGTTAGCCTGACAAGGATTGTTGGGTACAACTAGCTACATCAGAAACTGTGCTGTTTAAGTGTACTGTCTTATACTGAGTGTTGTTTCTAGTTCAAGTCTACCTTACTGATATAAATGGGGTGACATTATAAGAAACACTGAAATGCTGTATCATTCAGCAGCGCAAAATGATGATTAAAAACAACTCTCTGAAAACAGTTTTAACAAAGACATAAACTTGTTGAAGGTAGAACTTGGCTTGGGTTGTTGTGTTAGACTGCATTACGTTTAGATTTAGTTTGGCCTATCGGTGCTGGCAGCTGTGTGTATCCGAGCCACTGAACATTTCCAGAGAAGTGAGCAATGATTCACAGGTCTGGAAAGCTAAGGCTAAGAATATACAGAGTAGGTTATTAAGTCGACTGAATGGTGCACTAAAACTAGGTGCTGGGAAACCATTGACAGCCAGTGACACTACAGGCCAGCAGGGACGGATCAAGACTGTAAAATGCAAAGCAGCATGTACTACAGTATAACCAAGCTGAAGAGTGTGCCCGAAGCCCAGCGCCATCCAGGCGGATGCTAAAACTGGCCAGACAGACGCCGCATGGCACTGGACAGCACACTGTTTCTTTGTCTGAGAGGCAAATGCTAATCGACACCATCTGTATATCATGATGGGGAGAAAAAAAATAATCGCCAAACAGCAGACAGAAGATTGATTGCAAATGGGGGAAACATGACTTTCAATTACTGCAGAGATCTTCAGTTTTATTTCTGCGTGACACACAGTAGGCAGTTCAGACGTTCATGTCGAGTCCTCAACTAAGGTACGGCAACTTTTTCCAGATGACTTTTTCCTCCTTTCCCTTTAAGCACGGTGAGAAACGTTATAGTCGAAGCATGTGCTGTGTCTCTAAAAAATGAGATGCATTTCTACTCTCAGGTTTTATACCTACAGAAATCGAGGAAACATAAAGCATAACAACCATATAAACTGTAACACCTGGGGTTCAAAGACATCCTACCACAACAGAAGACACCTAAAGGCTCCTAACAAACCACACTGGCTGTATCATGGTGTAGTGAAACCACACCACACATCATACACAAACTAAAACAAGCTATCGTTACAACCCAAACAGAGCACGCCATGAGACACCGTCTATCCAAGTCAATGTTCTCACCCCATGCAGCGAGAGCTGCTAATACGTCTAATCTGGTCTACTACTGACTGGCTGGCTTAACAAACTCACACTTGGTTTATATCATTTGGAGTAATCTATATCGGAGAGCAGGATAGCGGCATGGTGTATCTGAGTCTAATCACATATGATGTATGTTGACATCTTGATGAACGTGATCATATTAAATGAGCAGGTGACAAAGAAGCTGGGCCTCAAAAATGCTGCTAAAATACTGGCAAACTTTTCAACTCTGTATCTCACGTTTCTCACATTCATTAGGGGTCCGTCCATCCGCTTTAGAAGCATGCAGAGACTCGGGCGGTACTAGAAAATGTACAATTTGTGTGCGTAGAGCTAAAATTACTACACCCGCTTCAAAGGCAGTCTGTTGGAGCTCCTGCCGCCCATTCATTGAGACACGCTGCCCTGAGTGAATGTGTTTACTCATACAGCGCGAGCTGAACGGCCTCAATCTATGAGGAACACATCAGTAGAAGACGAGCCTGCACATAATGCCACAGAGGAGGTCCAAGGGTATGTGCATGTGCATGTGTATGTGTGCACACTTAAAAACAATAGCCCCATTGTCCCCTCTATGCCCCTGTAGTGACCTAATAGGAGGGGATTGGGCATGTGCAGTGCTGTGGTACAACAACGCCATTCTGTCCACATCCACACACACACACACACAAACACAGAATCCTGGCAAACAAGTTGTACCGTTGTATGGAGTGTATGTCTGAGGCCTCAAAGCTGAACGGCAACAAAAGTGAAAGGAGAGGCAACAAAGGTTGGTCCGCATCAGAGCGGTGTGCCATTATCGGTTAGGGTTTGAACACGCAAGATGATGACAAAACAAGCAAGTGTGAGAACAAAAGGTCGGCCATAGAAAGACCACAACTGGGACAATAGTCCTGCAGTTGCTTGTTTCCAGAAAATACAGGCGGTGTGATAATGCTAGAGAACTCCCCTGCATTCCCACACTAAGCTAAAGGGCCTTATGTTCTAGGCCATCACCTGATCGCTCTCCTCTCTTCAAAGCCATCGTATGCTTTTCCACAATCACAACCCGCGTGATCTGTCTCTCTCTCTCTCTCTCTCTCTCTCCTTCTTTTCTCTTCTCCGGCTCACTCATCCATACACTCGAGGCGCCGTAATGAGCAGCAGTTCCCACTGAAAAGAGGCGAGATTTCTGCTACGCAGGCTGACTCAGGGTGTTCCAGTTTTCTGCAGGCTACTCCCACTCTCTCCGTAACATGCAGCTGTGTGCGCTCCTCCTCCACATTCTTCAAAACACCGCATGCATGCGTAGAACTGGGGATGCGTCACAGCGCAAAACACAAGCCCCCATTTTTTTTTTTTTTTTTTTGAGGCATGGAGGTAAGAGTTTTCACGGTGCTACTCGAATGAGCCCTGGCATCGTCGCTTGTTGTCGGTACTCTCTGGGATCACTCTTGTATTTCTCGCCACCGCTTGACCTCTGTTCAGAGTTCACGGCCTCATTCATTCATCAATTCGTCACATCAATCCGGCACACATATGTGCTGGGACTGCAGATCACAAGGGTGAGGACAGTGCGCTAACTCTCCTTCAGTGGTCAAAATAAAGCCGTTTAGACATCAGCAACACTCGTTCGGCGTCATAGTTCTTATGTTTCTTTGCTCACTAGTTAACTTACATGAGTAAACTGGACTTTTGAAGCCAATATGGTGAGATGTGCTCCTAAAAATAAAGGCTAGATTATGAGGGTGCACCTATTGATCAGCCACCAGCCATGTCACAGATTAAATCACAGAGTCGACCAGTTCAAAACGTTACTTCATGTGGCAGCTCTGTCATGAGGTGATTAAGCAGTTCAGTCATCAGGCACGAGGTTTAGATAAAACCTGTGATTTGTTTATACATGGATAACAATCTATGCAAATCATTACAAAGCAGAATTTCACCTCTGTGAAGCCGAACGAGACGCGGTACGTCCTAATGTTTACACCAAATATTACCCGACTGTGACAATACCTCATCATGCCACTGAGCACATGTCACATCTTTGCTTTCTGTGCTATCAGCTTGTTGATTGTACAACCTCACAAGGCTTTTTTCCCTCATTTTTTAGATTAGTTAGTTGATGGTGGTTTAACTCTACCACCAATTGAAAACCTATGACTTTAGTGGTTCTTTTCATACTTATACCCCCTACAGACATCTATATAAATACACTGAAAAATCTTGCAAGTCTAGGCCTATGTTCAAGCACTTACTGACTCACAAACAATGCGAGTGCCCATCATACACACATACGTATGTCAAGGCTCATGTAGGATCAAAACAGGCTCATGTTTACATTCCATCTACTGACATTTAAGATAGAAATAACAGATATTTAATTAAACTACATGTCAGACTGTGACCACCATGTTCACAATAGAGCTAGACTTTAGATGGGACTTAGCCTAGATAAATGATAACACAATGAATACAGCATGAGACACTGGCTGAACCTGCCTTGCAACTCGGCATGAATTAGCATGTTCCTCTACCTGAGACAGGCGGGCGACTTGGGAAAGGATCACACATTGTGACAATATCCTTTCACTAAAGGAAAACATTTTCCTTTCAGCATGATTGAATTCAATTTTTCAATTATCAATCCTATTAATGCATTGTCCAGTGAAAAAGCTGCCTGCCTAAGATAAATCATGCAAATTTGCTCTGCAAAAATCGGTAAATCCTATCTTATTCAAGTCAGGACGGCCTCTGTTGTGTGTGTGTGTGACTTGTGGTGGCACGCAAACATTCCCTCACTAAAGTCACTCTGATCCAATCAGGCTCTGAACAGCGGGAATCTCAGGAATGTTACAAGCACACTGGACTTATAAAGAGCAGTCGGGACTCCTGTAGGATGCAGCACTTTGTTTTGAAAGTTTGTAAACTTTCAACTTATCTAACTGGGCTGGTTTTTAAGTAGTTTAATCCAGCATGCATTCAACACAGGTCAAGTTTACTTTGAGTGCAAATGATATCAGTGCTTTCCCTCTGCTGTGTCACTGACCATGGGTAAGCTGTGGTGCACTCTTTTGTTGTTGGGGTCAACAGCTGAAACAGGCTGCAGCAAGCTCAGCTCCTTTCCACACAAACAGACACTTAACATTTCCAACAGCTAGTCCTGTCATTCCTGCCCTGCAAGTACAACCAAACTGACTGCAAAGGTGACCATAAGGATTCAAGCATGACCATAGCTTTCCCTATTTTACACTCCCATAACCACGCCCATGCCGTCTGGGATGCTAGCACTGTGTATGTTCGTTAGCCTAGTTTTTATATATATATATATATATATCTTGACAGTACGGTAGCGTTGTTGAAATGCCTTCATCACTGTGTCTCTGTCAGAGTAACAAAGCCACATCTGGAGCCGCCTCCACACCCCGGTGCCCGCGTATCACCCGGTAACAATGGTGACGCAAGCTTTGCGGCTAACCAGCCGGCTAACGTTAGCTAGCTCTTTAAGTACAACAGTAAACAACAACAGGCCACAGGTTACAAATTCAACCCACTCGAGCGTCAGCTGGGCTTTATCAACAGGTCTGCCAGCTAAAGTCAAGGCATAACCAGGTCACAACGACAACTCGCTGCGAATCCAGCACGGCTTATAAAACTGTTATCTGGTTACCACGGTTATAGCACTCCAACCGACAGACACCTTCACCGGCTTAAAATGAGATAAATCCTCACCCGAAGTGAGACTGTGACTCCTGGGGAACCCGGGATCACCTCCTGAGATCAAATCCGCCGTGTCATGGGTGCGTTTCTCAAAAAGACAAGCGGGGAAGAGGATTAACTATCTACTGGTAGCTAACTCCGACGTCCCAGACTGAGGAAAAAGGGAATGCAGGAATGTGACGTTCAGTCCGGTTTGCTGGCAGGGTTGACACGTGCACTCAGGAGTGAAGCATTGTGGGAAGTGTGGTTTAGTATTAAAGTGCTTAAGGAGAGTTAATAACAAACTGGTTTAGCTTATTACAGTATCTAATATTATTGCCTTATTACGTGCTGGGTAGGCAGATTTGCTACAGCACCAGGCGATAAACTAAAATGAAATATAAATTAAATAAAAATACATTTTATTCACCTTTTTAATAAACACAAAAAACAAACTTAACCAGCAATGGGAGTCTCACATGCATCTTTGTGTATTTGCATCCTCAGTTAGCATACACACACAGACATCTATTAATGAATTAATGTAGAAATACATTAATTAATACATACAGAAATATAAAAATAAATGAGTGTAGAAATGCATAAATATAGAAAAATATAAACAAATAGATTAATAAATAATTAAAATAAATACAGAAGTGCTCATTTTCAAAATGTATTTATTATTATTTTGTTTATACATTTATTTTTTTATTTCTATAATTTTCTTGCAAACTTCACACAAATAGTTCTCTATAATAGTGATGTAAATTCTTAATTATTTAAGTTTATTTAAATGGTGAGCTTATAAAAAAAGACTGATTGTAACATTTTAATGTAAATAAATCAATCATACAACAGACATTTTAGCAAACCAGGGCCAGATTTCATTCTTTTCTTTTTCTTTTTAAAAAAAATGACAATGTAACCAAATTTAAGCCAATCAGGCATGAATAAATCTAAAAACCAGTTCTGCCTGTCTTTCACATCTGAAGTTAGATAACAAAGAATAAATTGTATGGAATACACTTGCATCAATTTGATACAAATCTGAACCTCATGTTCATTTTAAACACAGACTTATTATGAGTAATGCAAAGTCTGTTAAAACATGTTTGTTGTTTGTTTTAAACAAAATGTGTGTGAATATTTTCCCTTCTTCTTTCCCTAAATAATATATCAATATTGGCCGACAGTTATTTGTTGTTAAGAAATGTTGGGACTACATGTGCAGCTGACTCTTAAAATAAATACTTTAATTCCCATTTCTCGACCCCTGAAATCCCCCTTAAATGCCTGTCATAGAATTACACATGTATACATCTAATCCATGACCTGCTGAAGAATCTTTTCAATGCATTTATGACCCCTTGTGGATGATGAGAAAAGTGCAGCTATCTTTTCTTTTTTTCTCTCTCTCTGAAGTGTTAGTGTGTGATTCTGTGGTTGTGTACATATTATAAATATACCACTGGGATTTATCAGGGTCCTTAGCCAGTCTGGGAGACATCTGAAAGATACAGCTCAGACAGATTGACTGACAGATAGACCTGCGTGTAAACATGACACAGAGCTTTCAACAGAAAACAGATTGATGAACTAAACTCTGGATTAAAAGGCGGACAGATAAAGTGGACCTGTAGACAGACAGCTGAGTGGAAAAACTTCCTCCCTCTCCTCCTCCAGATGGCTACAGAATATGTTCTCCACCACAGTCAGAGGCTAATTAACTACCATGGTGTGATGGAGACTCCAGCAGGTTACTACACCCCCCACCCCCTTCTTCGTCTTCTTCTTCCTCTCAGTCTCCCTTTCCTCCCCACTCCCTCGCCCAGATCTATGTCTGTCCTTAGTCATCCCATAATTACTTTGTTGTCCTCTTCACATCACCCGCAGCACCGCCCGCCATTCTATGCTCCATTTCGCTCCCATACTGCTGTGAATTTTCTCCGTGCAGATGCTCCAGTTCCTGGCAGTTTTCTTTTTTTCTAACATGAGCTCACCTTTAACTTTATTAATTTGATATGTGTCCAGAAAAAAGAAACATTTGACGTTTGATGTGCCATCAAAGCAGAAACGTCAAAACACTAGGACGTATGTAACACAGGAAAATAAGTCACTCTCTGTCTTATAAATAATTGTCAATCGAGTCTACAGATTTAAGACTTGTGTGAACGTAAGGTGTAAAAGTAATTTGCACTGTTGCCAAGGAAACCATAATGTTGAACTGCTATATAATTTCAATGTTCTAAAAATGTCAGTACTTATTCCAGTGTACGCAATACTTTGAGAAGTTGTTCACAAAAACAAATCCATTAGTGTTGTTTTTTACTTAATGTCTTTCTCTGTTAACATAGTGTAAGAGTATTAAAGACACCCACAGAGGAGACAGGATTCCAATCTTTTCTATGGAAATTGTCATTGTTTTAATGTGTTTTAGTCAGAAATGTCGAGGATGTGAGCAAGCAAGGTCAAACAAATCTTAAAGTATAATGATCTCTTTGTGGGCACGGCTGGCGGTTTATAAATACATATGAATTTACACATTCACATAACTCGTTTATGGTACAAGATTTTTTTTTTGCCAGTTTTCTTTTCGAACCTTGCAGTTGATAATATCCATTTCAATGCCTGTTTGGTGGTGGTACAGTGGAAAGAGAAGAGAAAGAGAAGCAAAAGCTGAAATTGGCCTTGCTCCTCAGGTCGCCCTGCACAAAGCCGAATCCCCACCAGAGGGATGGTACCAAGGCACCAATTAGCAGTGGAGAGGGCGCATGATGATATTTCCGTGTGCTTGTGGCCTCGGCAGCTCCGTCTGTGTGTTATAAAAGGCAAAACCATAAACATGGAATTAGACAGTACAGGCCCCACAGCTCTTAAGGTCAGACTCTCCCCTCCTGTGGCTTGTGAAAGCAATGGTGTGACATAAACAACACCGGCCAGCAAATGGTTATTACTGTATATGTTGCAGGATTTATAACAGAGCGCCTGATTATTTGTGCTTGTCTGTATGTGAAGTTCATTAGGCCAGGGGCCCTGATGCAGCAGTCCACTGCAAAGCTGCTCTTTTATTGTTAGGTCGAATGGGTGCAGGAGATAGGTGTGGGAGAAAGATCACTGTGAACTAGATAGAGAAAAACTAAGTGGGTGGAAGTGACTGAACATCTCTTTGTGTAAAACACACACACGGGCACTCACACTCACACACACACACAGACATTAATGCTCAGACAAATAAACACACTGCTGAAATTGGCCCGGGTTCAATTTGTTGAGTAACAAAAACATGATAGCTTTCTAACCAGCAGGTGGGGGCAGCAGACAGATCATAGGACTGTTGTGCACTGAGCAGTGCTATTATAATGTGCTGTAAGTCATAGATCTGCTGTAACCTACATATACAGGGGGTGGAAAGAAAATCATGAAATACTTCATCTAATGCAATACACTGTAACACAATATTCCTGCAATAAGTACTGCTTATGTGAAACTGATTATGTTTTTTGTTTTTTTTTTAGAATATCAGACATGCATTTTTTCAGTTGTATGGTAAAAATAATAAAACAGTAAATTACTTTAAAAATGCAGCAACAAACTTTGTCAACAAGCAGAAGCCTGAATAGTGAGACAGAATTTTGTGGCCTTACTTGGGCTGAATCCTCACTCAACGATAACAATTTGTACATTATTTGAAAGCACAACAGCTCATGAGTCCGTCTGCATTAACCATTTAAAGACCACGGTGACAACAACTGTTTATTTTACAGCAGGGAAGTTTGTGCAATTTTGTTAATAAACCGCAATCATAAATGTAAAGGAGTAACAATTATTTTTCATGATTAACTAATCTGCCAGTTATATTCTTAATTAACTGACAATAGTTTGGTCTAGAAAGAAAACAGAAAATAATATGATAAATGTCCCAAAAAATGTTTCTATTAAAAAAAAATAATGCATGCTTGCATTGTGACTTCAGTGATTAATAAATTATCAAAATAGTCTTGTGATTAATAAATTGTTGTGGCTTTACATCACATGTATTCAAGTTTTATTTTGGTTGTGTTTTCAGGCCTGTCCACAAAAGAGGGAGTGCTTGAAAGAAGAAGAGAAGAGTGAATTCATACCGGTTCAAACATTTTAAAAAGGGATAATTTAAGTTGCATGAGCATTCTCTTTTAATAACTAAGAAAAAAAAGAGATGAGACTCAACTTATGTGCTTTTTACTTTGTCCTTCAGCTTCCCTCTCCAGGAGCAGAGGGGCCGCCCTGCTCTCACCCCCCCTCCGTCCTGTCCTCAGCAGCCTGACACTCCCCCTGCTGTTGAACCGTGGTAGAGCGCGGACTGTCTGAGGAGTGCGTTGACAGCTCCGGGCCGTGTGTGCGCCCGCCTGCATGTATGGTGAGCACCCGTTGAGTAGGTGGGTCTGCTGGAAGGGAGTGGGAGAGGTGGGAAAAGGGCAGATGGAACACAGAAGGAAGTTCACCAGCGACACATAGTGTGTCAGAAAGTGGAGAGGGACAGAGAGGGAGGGGTTCAGCGAGAGGTAGAGGAGGCATAATGCAGAGAATGAGGAGACAGATATGCAGAGAGAATGGGTGGCGGGAGGGTGAGGGAGGACAAGGCGGAGTAAAGGATGGAGAGGAGAGGTGAGAGATGTGTCAGGTACCAGAGGGAGAGGTGAGAGAGATGCGACGAGCAGCAGGGGTAGGAGGGAGGGTGACAGGTAGGGATGGAGGGTGGAGGAGTTGGGGGGTGATAATGATATCAGGTGCAGGAGGGTACCGGGATGGGTGGATGGTGGAAGGGTGGAGGATAAGAGGGAGGGAGAGATGACCTTCAACAATAGTTTGATAGCTGGATGTGACCAAGAAAGTATGTGAAATATTCTCTGACTAAAAGATGTGATTTGTAGCTCTTATCTTAAAATATAATGATTCATTTGTGTTGGAGGGGTTGTGTCTCATTTGGGACTTCTGCACTATTGCGTTGTTAAAAAACAGAACGTCACCCCAATACCAATATTTTTTATTCATACTAACTTACCCGAGAATACAGATTTTGCTTTTACCAGCAAATAGAAAAATAAAAATCGCAGGATCAATTGTACAGTGGAGATTGTGGAATCTAAGAGGAGATCAGAGCAAAGCTGCAACTGAAAACACACACCTTTGTGTTGACACAGTATCTGATTTATTTTATTTTAGAAAGAACGTGTTATTTAATAAAAGTCAGAAAGAATTTTCTGCACTCTACATTATGTCTGGCAAATTAGGCACTTCTCACAACTCATTAGATCTTTAAAGTAGAATGATTAGTGAATGTGAATTGCAATTAGTTGAAATTAAGTTTTAAAGGTCCTGCCCAGACATGGTTTGAGATATATAAAAATATGTAAAAAGACATAATCATAATCATATAAATATACATGTATATCTCTATAAATATATTTTCCTTAAAAAAATGGAACCTGTTCAAATTGCATGCACTTTTTCTCCCTCATTGAAAAATCAATATCACTGAATATTTTTATTTCAGAATGTGTGCAAGATGCCTCCCACTTCACTGGAAAGTCCGGTCTCAGTGTGAATATGTACTGGAGGAATAACATTTAAATGTCCACATATGCAAACTTATATATATGTATATATATAGTTCTGCCTCCAAAACTAGTTGATGTCATAAAATCCTAGCTGTTGGTGCACAGTTTAAACTCAGATTTTAGAGATTAACTGACTGATTAACAGACGTAAAAACAGTCTACTCTGCACTGTGAGGCTCAAACATCTAAGTGAAGGAGCAATAAGTGAAATGCGTGTTTTAGTCGAGGGAGACTTTAATAAAAAGTTAATCCCACCCCCACGACATGCTCAGTGTCAAAAAGACTCCTCTCCAGATCTGTATTTTCACGTAACTCAAAAACAGACACTACCCAACACGATGTAATGTGTTTGTTTAAATCTATTAAACCAACTTCTTCGTCTGAACATTTGCGACAGATGTCGATGACATGTTTCCTGTTCATTTACGTCAGCCTTCAGGGATTTTTCATTATCCCCCGTGTCAATGTGCTGGCAGTTTAATCTAGTCTGGTCTCTCTCGTTTATGGGCTATGCTGGGGCATTATACTGTCTGGGCAAGAGTGAGTGCTGGAGTCATTTCAGCCATTTGGAGACAAAAGGAAGGTAAAGAAAAATGTGAGGAATTACGTTTACGGCCCCGCGTTAGAAAACTCCAAGTTAAATGTTTGTTTAACCTCCTTTGAATTATTATATCTATGCTGATTGCCAATAACTATCACTTTAGTTCTGTCACACTGTCTGTTTGGCCTTGTTTACTGATATGAATGTGGTGTGTATGTGGTCTAGTTTCAGTTAAAAAGTGGCCTTTTAACAACAGCCTTTTTTCATTCTACAGCAACTTCCTTTCCCATGCAGATTTATTTGCATGATGTGGCTACATGGTTTCACATTTACTCCTTTCCTCATGTGTATGGGTGTGTGTGTGTGTGAGGACACTGTGTGTGTGTCTGTGTGCGTGTTGAGCAGGAGGACTCCAACTAGGGGTGTTAAAACTGAAATCTCAGCCCACTGACTGACCTTGTCTGAACTGTACAGTGCGCACAGTGATAGCATGAGGTGCCTTCAGGTCAGAATAGGGTGTTAAAATTACCCAACATAACATCTGTGTGTGTGTGTGTATGCTTGTTTGTGTCTTGTCTGGTGGTGGTGGTGTTGGGGGTGGGTGGGATGAAAGGAGTGTGTCTGGTTATACTGCGTTCATGCCCAGCCAAACTACATCCCACACAGGGCTGAGAGACTGTGGGATCCTTTAGACCTTTTTTTAATTAAAACTCTTCACTTTCTTCTGGATGTGTGTGTGTGTGTGTGCGTGTGTGTGTGTGTGTGTGTATGTGTCATGGCTGGGCTGCAATCATTTTAATGCATTCAGTTCTCACGAATGCTAAAGTTTTTTTTTTTTTTCAGACGTTTCATGTGATGTGCTGCTAATGAAGTCATATCTTTTTTTTTTATTTTTTAATAAAAACATCCATAGATAAAATACAAAAGTAAAGTACAGTATCACCTGCCATCATAGTGATCCTAATAGCCAAGCTGATAAATAACATTCATTCAATGAATGATAAACTATTGATTAATAGATGTATTCACTTCTGTGTTATTTCATTTATTTTGTATCTTCAAATTTCAGTGGAACCTGACAGTGGAGTTTTCTTCAGTCAGACAACGCTTTATAAATATCACATTATATTAAGTGTTAACTTCATCGCTCTCTTTGTAATGTAAGAGTAGGTTTTATAACAGTTGATATTTTTATTGTGGGCAGAACTTTTTAATTAAAGCAAATGAAAGTTGCAGATCAAGTGGTGTCATCAGATGGCTCACATGCACATTGAACTTGCTCAGGTGAGCTCTTAAAGCCGAGAGTTGCTATGGTATTCACTTGCATGTACCTTTAGTTACTGAAGTCTGAGTTATTTTTAAAATTGTCTGTGCGTCAATGTGAGAAATACAAACGCATATGTGTCTTTAAAGGCAATCAAACTTAAGTATGTTGAAGGAGTTTTAAAGTGGGGTGAAAAATTTTTCCTTATGTTGTCTAAATGACTTTGTCATGAGACAACACTATGAGACTCTTTCTATGAGATCACAGGAATGTAATTTAAAATATGTTTTGCATTCCCTGTCATACATTGATTATCATTATTACGTTTAAGCACAGCGCAAACTTACATCCATGATTAGTTATGAGCTAAAATGTGATGTGGAGACAGTAAGTGGAGGTAAAACAAATGGTTCAAAAACACTGCAATTGTAGCTCCAAATAGGAAATATATGTAAGAAAATTATGGATCAGGAGTGCTCCTTTTCCACCCAGGTATAACTCTGGTTCTGGCACCAGTTCTGTTCAGGATTCAACAACAATAAATAATCTCCCCTTATATGAATAAACCTGCCTCCTGTGTGAACTGTATGAAACTGAATAGAGTCGTCATATTGTAATCTCTGTCATGATGGTGGTACTTGAAGAGCTGAATATTTTCTGAGGTGGTACGCGGTGTAAAAAGTTTAAGAAACACTGGGCAAGGGAAACCACATTGAAAGGCTTTTGGTCCATTTGATCTTCACAGAGTTGTGTGTCTTTCTTTGAGAAAGATGTTTAGATTAGAAATGTGATAGAAGTAACCAGCTAGCAGCTGTTGCTGTTAACGCTGACTCTTCACTTTGATACCGTGTCAAAAAAAACAAGCTGACAAGCCCACTTAGCTAGGCGTACGCTAAGTGCTAAGGATTATAAAGGATATGAAGTTGTCTGAGTGTTAATTTCCAAATTAACATATGTCTTACAGAATTTATGAGACTTGTGTAAAAAAAAATTATGTACGTGATACAGTGCAAAAAGGGTTAGGGAAGGGGACATTCTCCCCCCTGAAAGGGGAATGAGGGTGCACGGTCCACCCAACCCTCGGACCTCCTGTAACCCCAGTCCCGTGTCTCTGGACGGTGCCGATGTCTCCGCCGTCGACCATAACGGACCTCCGTCCATCCACGCAAGTTGCTGGCTTCTCGAAAAAAATCCTTTCCAAACAGAAAACACTTCTGAAGAGAAAGTCTCTAATTATTGAAGAGATGTATTTTTTTATTGGTTAAAGAGTTAGTGTTACAGTTACGGTAAGTGTGGGATCCAGTCGAGGCCCAAACGACATTTCTTGACTTCTGGATAAAGGATTTTTAAAGTTACCATACATGGTTCCTCGCCCGACAAAGGGTTAACTCTGTTGTCACTCTAGCTAACAAGAGTTAACTGGTCTTAGTCAGATGTAAGGTCCGTTTGCTTAAAATGCAGGGGACATGTTGGCTAAAAGGTGAGGCACTTAAGAATGAGTTAGGCTTTAGCTGTTTCTTAAATTCTTTAACCATTTATCCCTACATTCAAGTCACAATCACTTTATTTTATTTAATATTGTACACTCTGGGGTTCCATACAAGAGATATGGTTGCTATTATTAAGTCTGGACAAAGCCTCAAGTGCTGAAGCACCTGTGGGGCGTCACCCCAAATCCAGACCCCTAATAACAGCCCTGCAGAGACAGTTGAAGTGTGTGTGTCTGCGGTTGGCCTGTGGCTGTAATGGTGAGGGGAGGTTGAGGGCTGCAACTGCGGCTAAAGATGTGATCAAGAGTAGTTTTTGTGTGCTGATATGTGTGTGTGTGTGTGTGTGTGTTGAACCACCCCCATCCAGTAATGCATGGTACTTTGTGCAGCAGGGATGGGGTGTGGGTTTCTTTTCACCATGAACAAATGGTACAAAAAAGGCACATAATGTGGAGGGATGCATCCAAGTTTCACATTTATGTTTCGTAAAGGAAGAGGTAAATGCTCAAACACGACGTGCGTGCAAGCTGATTTGTGTTTATTGCCAATAGTCGCTGGTTCCAATAATTTGGACAGTCTGTGTGTGTGTACGTGCGTGTGTGTGTGTGTGTGTGTGTGATTGTGACTCATGCTGGAACATGCCTGTGTTTCAGATTTCTGAGTTTTCTGGTCAGTCACGTTCTGTTTGTTGGCAGAAGTGTCAGTTTCGTCATCATCATCACGAATAAACACACATACACAAGCATACAAACACAGTCAGCGGATTAAATGAGGCCACATATATAGCTCTCAATGTACACAGCATTCAAGAAGGGACATTTAATAAACACAATGAGGAGAAGTCACTGAAACCATTTTTTTTCTACAGACATAGCCACTACGGATGCCGTTCACACTGAAGTAGATTATCCAGAGTAAACAGGACGTTCTCTTTGGAGAGACGTGCTGCTATTGATTTTTTTTTTAAATGTAGTTTTTAAATGTGTGGACTGGAGCGATGGCAGAAATCTCACACACAGAGTGGAAAGTAACAAAGTACATTTACTCAAGTACTATACTGACATTTTTGAGCTACTTTACTTGAGTTACTAATCCTGTATACACTACTTTAGACATCTAATTCAGGATATTTCATAGAGAAAGATGGCACTGTTTACTCCACTACATTTATTTCAAATCTTTAGTTACTAGTTACTTTGTATATTATCTACAAAAGTATATAAAATAATTAACTGCGCCAAGTGTAAGTAATAACCAGCGGTTACTACATTAATAACCACTTTTACTCTTGATACTTTAAGTACATTGGTGATCCTGTACTACATATGATTCTGATGGCTAATGGAGTATTTTTACATTGTGGTATTGCTTCTTTTACTTTACTCATGGACTTCAATAATTCTTCCACCACACACAGATAATCTCAAAACCAGGACAAATAAAACCAACGTGATCTGCACAGTTAGACATAATTCAAGGTAATCGGGTGAACCAACTCTTTAAAATGAAATAAAAAAAACATAAAGAAGATATACAGTAAGTGGTTACACTTCTGTAGGCAGGGCCATCTCATAAAATTTGAGAAATGCTTTTAGATTGCGAGTGACGCACTGAAATATTTCTTTCACTCTGGGTTTGTGGAGAGTGTTTTTAATTCGCAGTTAACCGTGTGGCTGCAGGCCGAGTGGCCACTGCGGTAGAAAGGCAGCAGTCAAGAGTCCCTTTTTCATGACCTGTTTGGGTGAGGAACTCTGCTGACACACAACCGACATTTATGTGCATACAAATACACTCATGCTCGGACACGCCCATACTGCATGTGCACGCACACGCACCATACTTGCATACTGAAAGTGCACAAGAATATACAGTACATCCAATGTATGCACAGAGGTATACAGACACGCATGCATGCCCGCACCCTGACACACACACACACACACTGTAGACATGCACGCACACACACACACACACACACACACACACACACACACACACACACACTCTGTAGACACGCGCACAGTATTTATTCTAAGAGTGTATCCCTCCCTGATGACCGGTTAGGGTAAGGAGTGCTGCCGGCAAAGCGGACCAATCCAAGTCATTCTACAGTTGATTTACTGTCCCACCACCAGTCCACTACTGTATAATTACCCTAACACACACACACATGCATGCATGCGTACACACACACACACACACACACACACACACACACACACACAGCTTGAGAGAAGCACAGAATTACACACACACATAATTACACACAGTCACACAGCACAAGCACGCACTTACTGTTCACTCATATGTACACACATGGATAAAACGTGTAACACAAGGCTAGAAAAACAAACAAAAAACAACGCATGGACAAACATGGCTGCTGCACTGACACAAATCCTCGGGTTGTTTTGTCCTGTTCTAATTTTGTACATGAGGTTTAATTATTGTTTGGCATATGTACGTGTGCGCCCAAATAAGAGTTCAACAATTTCATTATTTTGTTATTTTTCGAATCCGTTATTGTATGCCTGCCCATGCTGCAAAAACGAATCAATGATATGTAATTTAGTTTTATATTTTTTTCTGTAAACATAAATTTTGCTTAAAATGGGAGAAATAGGATGAAAATAGGTTGAGATAACTGTGAAATTGAATTACTAAAATTCAAGTATCACTGGATTTACAGTTGACATATTTTATTTTGAAATTTTAGGTGGTTTTAATTTCCCCCATTTTTTAAAAATTTCCAACATTTCAAGTTGTGCAATTTAATTTTTAATTTAAGTTTTTCCAATGCTGAAGAATCAGTTGGTCTCTTTTAGATCTGAAAATTCAAATCAAGACAAATGATCATGTGGCTCACGTCGGATTTGTCAAAATCACAAGACACCAAAATTCAAGATCTCAAATTGAACTCAATCATGTGCAGCACGAGGCAGCTAGAAATGAACACAGAATTTAAAAAGGATCTGATTTTTAGATATAAGTGGTGACAAAATGTAATCATAACCCCCATGTGTTGAATCATATTCAGACTTAAATGAATTAGCATTAACTTTACACTCCTTTCAATCTGCATTCTTTCCTCTACAGGCTTATTTATACTGTATGTCCAAGTGTCAAAGGTGCCTGTGGTCTTTCCCAGCATGCACTGGGTGGAAAGCAGGTTAAGAGAATGGGCAGAAAGAATCAACGACATATCCCACGGACCAAAAGACTTTCTCCGATTGACGCCTATTGATAACAGTGGCCAGTTCACTCAACCTCCACACAGAAATGATGAGGTTTAACCATCTTCTTTATGTATCTATATATTTCCCTAAAAATGTGTCGTACGCGCGCTGAACTATATCTTTCTTATCTTTTAATATCGTTGCAAAACAGCCACTCCATTATAGCAGCTTCCCCTTCTTACTCATGTAATTTTGCCCTTGTCCTCGGCTGAGCCTGCCTGCCTGCCTGCCTGCCCCAGTCCGATTTGTCACTCTCAAACCTGCAATTGTATTCAAGGCCAAATATAGGGGTGGGAATGCTAGGGTGGGCTGTCTATGTGTCACACAACAAAGCTTTGCACAAGGGTGTAGCCCTCTCCCTTACATCCTCCCACCTAACCGCCCGGCATGGCCAAGTTGTTTGCATGGAAACGCGTCTGTGTGTGCATGTGCGTGCGTCTGTGTGTGTGTATGTGTGTGCAGTGAGGTCCAAGCACTCCCCACCCTCCTCTCCTCTGGTGAGGCAGAGAGATTACTCCCTCCTCCCTCCCTTCTTGCTGCTTTATTTGGAGCGTTTCTCAGAGATTCGTGTCCTGTCACTCCTTCTGTCTGCAATACTGACCTCCATCGTCTCCGTTTTTATCTGTCCCTCTCTTCCTCTTGATCCCTCTCAATTTCAATTTCACTTGCTTTTGAAATCCACGCCAACTCACTGACTTAACAAACCAAATTTATAGTCAATCTTCTACTAGTCTGTTCAAGTTTTTTTGTAGCCTCCACAGCAAGTGAAATAAACACCAGCGGGGAAGCGCCAGCGTTTTGATGGGCATGTGATTTGTACAAAGTTACAAGCCGTTGTAAGACATGAATTGGAAGTTCCCTATTATTACATGGTAGAAAAAATGAGTGGCCTTTAATGTCGAGAGATGGAAAGGGAGATGATTATGGTTTATGCGCTAGGGCATCCCGATTATATGACCACAAAACCCCATGCTGAGTCACATAGGTCAAGATAGGATGTGAATGAAACAAACACACACAGACACACACACACACTCACGCACACGGCTAGAGGGCAGAGGGGAATGTTCTCAGTGATCATTTTATCACATGGACGTGTAATATTTTTACTTTCTCACTCTATTTACATGAATGAATCAGGCTGTTTGCTGTGAACGCTGGGTACCTTTCCATGAACGCATTCACTTCTAGAAGGTTAATAGCCCGATAAAGCAATTTGTTGACTACTTTTGGCAGTGTGAGGCTTTATTGGTAAAAATAATAATGATAATAATAATAATTTTCAGGTCATTAACTGGATTTACAATTGAAATTCTACCTTTTAGTTCTGCCTCAAGCCTCAAATTGATCACAAATCCAAAGTTGCTCAGAGATATAAATAACATATATTTTGTAAAATTCGAACAACAATCATACAATGTCTGCATATTTTGTGTTTTGTGATTTTGGACCACTTCATACGCATTTCCTAAGATATTACACTACAGGTTTTATACAGCATATACTGTATAGTATATGTTCATATGTGTATGTAAATTATGTGGTGTGTGTTTATTTTTTCTTATGGGCAACTGTTATATTTTTCTATTTTAATGTGTGTCTGTGCAGGGTTTAATTGTTTAACTATAAATAAAAAGTATACATACAATGTATATTAATGTGCATTAAAATATACAATATACAAAATGGTTTAATCCACACAAACAATTTATGTTGAAAGTCGACTTTTATGGTTCACAAATTATTTAGCAAATAGTAGCATGATACAAGGCTAAACTAATAGAGCAAAGATTCCCACTACTTTCAACATTTCAGCGTTGTCGGTGTGAGCATTTAGCACGGCTGCGCCTCAGCACAGTACTGTAGACTCTTAGTTGTGTTCATGCACATCTATCTACAAACATGCATTGCATAGACTACACACAGTATCGTGAACATCCTGAAACATTCTGCATGTAATTTAAAATGAACTTCATCAAAACTCCAGGTGTCACCTGTCACCTGTTTCTTCCGCTCATCAGAACACATGAGCTGGGCCTAATTGCAACATACTGGCATCATTTTCACTGAAAAATCAGCTCCATCTTCTTCTTCTTCTTCTTTAGAGCATATTAGAATGTGACTGCAAATGTATTTATTTTTTGCTCACGTCTCTCAGCACAACCAACAGGTCTCACTTGCTTAATACCGGTCCACACTCCCTGCTCTACACAATGAGACATCAGAATAATTTGTCTGACGAGCAAAGAGGCACATGGCGCGCCCCGCGCTCAAGTGCCCCTCCGCCCCGTGATGATACTCCTGAAATATGCAGCGTGCGTGACAGCGGCTACACCTGTGACTCACCTGTGCGTGTCCGTGCCCCTGAGATATCCCTCACCTGTCACGCCCCCCCCCATACCCATCCTACCAACACACACACATACATACACAGGTCACCGACACCACGGAGGGGGCAAGGGAGGGGGTTCAGTCTGGGTTGAGGTGCAAGACGCCGCCTGTGTGCTTTAATTTTCACCTCCCCCACCATGACCCTCTGCAACTGGTGACACAAGTGGCCTCCCACTGCACGTCTCTCCTGTTTTTCTCCTCTCCCGTCTGCCCCCGTATTCCTGGCTTCTAAATTTTTCTCTCATCTCCAGCGATTCTTTGCTCTTTGCAGCTATAGATGGAATAAAAGAGAGGACACAACACAAGTCTCCGTTCACGATAGCAAAGCGATATGGCAAAAATGGGAGGCAATCATTCAAAGTATTGGAAGACAAAGAAGGGATCTTTGGCACATGTCTCCCTCTGCCTCTCCTTTACTCTCCTCCCCACTCATCCACTGACAAGGTTACCGTTGTGAATATCCGTGTCATTTTTTTTTTGTTGCCATTCGTATACACAGTGTTTCAACGCTGATCAGTGCACGTACACACCCTTAATACCCCTCAAATGCATGTGTGCATAATGTTTACATGCATGTAAAATTATGCATGCCCACACACGTGTACACTTCATTTGGTTGCGTGTTTTTGTGTGTCTCTCACAATAGTCGCACTACGAGGATCTTCGGCACTGTGTGCGTGTGTGTCTGTGTGAGTGTGTCTGTGTGTGTCTCATCAGCTGATGAGGTGTTTACTAGGTTCTGTCTCTAGCCTGGAGGGAGCCCAAGCACACTCTAGTCCCAGCCACCACACACTAGAGTAATTGGCCTTTTCACACCGCATAAGCTTCATTACCTGCACCCCCATTTGCAATGCAGAGTGTAATGTGCCACAGAGTATATGGAGTGAATACATAAACAGTTTTGGTCCAATTCATTTTTGGGAGGGTTTGGAGTGCGGGGCTCACAATGAATGATTTAGGGGGCCCGCTAACTGCAGCAAAAATTTCTCTCCTGCATTTGTCATTAGGCCCGTTGAGTTACTAATGGCTCAGTTTCAAATCGCTATGTATGTCTCAGTAGGTGTTTGTTATATTTCACCACGAGGACGTCAGTCAGTGTGTTAAGGCAGGCAGTCAGGTATTCAAGGGGTAACACTGAGCGATCTTTTTTAAAAATGTTTTAGCTGGAGCAAAAATTACGTTTTAGTTAATCTGCTTTTCGTGACTAAATGAAGCACAGAATGTCTGCTTTGTGAGTAAAAGCTGGCAAGCAGTCATTTCTGTATTTATCTAAATGAAGACTAACATGATCTTTCACCTTTCAACTATAAAACAAAGGGTACGGCTTGCACAAGTCAAAGGACCCTTCTGATACAGTCATTTCCTTTAATGAAGTTTCTGTTGGGTGGCAGCTTTTTCTTTGTCTTCTGTGCTCTTTTCCGTTTGTTCTAACTACTAGTTTCTTATTTAGTTTGCTCTAAAATAAACTGCTGTTTTGCTACTGCAAGCGTAGAAACTATAAAACAGCAAGAGGTTATAACCATATCAATTTTCACTCCTAAAATTTAACGGTTTAAAATACTGCTTTTTCCATATTCATCTTAGTAGTCGCTGTTGTATATCACTCAAGAAATGTTTTTACAATACTGTCATTTCCTATGCTCTGTGTTTGGGCCAAAACATCCCACTGTAAGTCATTATGTGATACTGAAACTGTGTTTCCACACTGAGACATTTTGTGTGTGCTTTTTTTTCTTTTTTACTTTTTACTTGAATCTGACCTTTATTCACTCAGCACGAAACCACGCCGACCTACATGTTCAATCAACCATGGCAAAGAAAATATATGTCAAGTTATACATAAAATCTGCGCCGATTTTCAAGAAGACACCTCTACCTCCATTTTGTGCTACATTGTACCTCTGCTTTGCTACATTTACCCGACAGCCGCGGTTACATGTCATTGAGATTTTACATACAAAACATTGTTGAAAATTAAAGAAGTTGTTCCCAACAATTTTGGCTCGTCTCAGCATTTCCACATTCAACTTCTCAGATGGTTACTGACTGTTCAAGGCAGAGTTTGCAAAACGAAGACAAATTTGTGCTGCAGAACTTTGTTTTTATTTCTTTTCTTCTTTCACCTAAACTACCTAATTCAATACACCATATTTTAACAACAACAACAACAATAAAATGCTGCTCATGCTTTGGTGCAGTATTAACAGGTCTTCCTTTGGTCTAAACCACTAATCTGCAGGGACATCAATACATTGCCTGAGCATTGTTTGATGTATTTAACATCGTCGCAGTAATCGGATGTCAAAATTCCTGCTTCAAATGCAACAAATAACTGCACTCATTTCAAATTTGAAATTTGTGTCACTGGTCATCTCCCTTACCCGCCTCCTTTCACACTGAGAAAGTGA
The DNA here is from genome assembly GCA_014281875.1 of Nibea albiflora. Lineage (NCBI taxonomy): Eukaryota > Metazoa > Chordata > Actinopteri > Sciaenidae > Nibea > Nibea albiflora. The sequence goes on from CM024803.1 coordinate 10,455,336, forward strand.
GTGTGGGTGACAGAGAAGAAGCTGTGACTGTCTGGGTGGAGATGTGTGACAAATCTCCTGTCAAATCCCTTCACCTCTCACCCAAAGAGATTTAGTGAATATTAGCTATACATATTAGCTACCTGTGTATATACAGTCTGCTCCCAGTCTTGTCTCTGTCTCACCCTGCCTTGACTTGGTCTTGTCTCAGTACCCTCTGGTCTTGGTCATGTTTTGGTCTCAGTTTAGGTGGTCTTGACCACAACACTGGCTGATAAAACTTCAACTTTAGTAGTATTTTCAATGCAGGGTTTTAACTTAACTGTAAAGCGTTGTAGCTCTGGGCACCGCTCCGTTCCAGACTCATAGAGACAACCAGCTGAAACTGTGTGTTGTTGCATGTACAACATACTGCACGTACTCGCTGGCCCCACAAGACTACTCAGACGCTTAACCGACGATGTCAGTGCATCCGCTTCTTGCCGCCAAAGATCTTTATCTCCTTCACAGCATTTACCCACCATTTTTTTTCTCATGGACAGTATTCTCAAAGGGTTTCCTGTTGCCTGTAGCCCACTAGATGTCCCAACACCTGGAGAACAACACATGTTTTGTGGCCAATCCTGGAGCTTGCACCTTGTTTAGAGATGGCAGACTAAGGAAATGTCTTACACGGTAGTCATATCCTGACAGACAAACAGAAATTTCAGATTTCCATCCGAAATACTTAACTATAGACCCACTGTTGTGTCAACACTTGCTTCTTGTGCAACCTCCTCCCTGTTGTTTTCCCACTTTTCACTTCATAACATCATCCTCCTCTCCGGTTATGTCAAACATAGTCCAGCGGCAATGGATCAGCTGATCTTGGGCTCAGAAGTGACCTCATTTCACTGCGTCAGTGCTGGACACGTACTAAATTTACACACTGCTGTGCATCATTTCATGTTAAACCCGGTACTTTTACTCCGTACAAGTACTGTACTTGACTTGTACAATTTCTGCTTCAACACAATTTCCACTTTGTTTAAGAGAGAATTGTAAAAACTACGTTTATCTGACAGCTTACTTTTCAGATTAAGATTTCACATAAAAAACATGATAACTTTATAAAATACAAAATGCAGTTAAATGTGTTTCCAGCCACCTTTCACCTCTACATTTCTCCTCCAAACATGTCACATTGCGTCAGTTATTTCACAAAAAAAGCAAAGATTAGAGAAAAGTCAAAAAATGAATTCATATTTCTGCATCAGAAGACTGTTTTTTTCTTTTTTCATCTCCCATTCGTCATCTTACCTTCCCTCGGATTTATCTTGTGACCCCTGGGAAAGGGCCTGAACCTTTGGTTGGAAACCACTGGACTGAACTAAGTAAGTATGTATAAAAGAATAACAAGCAACTAAAACTAGCAGGAAAATGCTGCTTACTCATAAATACAATCTTAAACAAACTCATTTTCTCATATATAGTAAGACATCGCTCAAAGGGGATTCACACAAGCAACATTTTACAAGAGAATCAACGTGCTTACCCTGAGAAAAAGTCAGTGCCATCGCACCTCTGTCTTTCCTCTTCCTGTTTGCTTTTTACTGAGTGCTTTTTGTAAAGCCTGTGCTGTACCATTAACACTCTACAACCAGTCCTCATATAAAACAATGACAGGGACAGTGGTGAGGGCATATGTGACTGCTAATAGGCAGAGGATGTGAGGGTGAGTAGCCGATGCTATTTTAGTCTGAGCAGGGATAACTGGCTGGATTGTGAGACAGCCGGGAGGCGCGGTAATGGTCAGCGTCTCCTGGGGGTCTAAGGGTGAGGTCAACGCCACCGGGCCGTGCCTCTGCTTCTCAGGCGGGCAGGAAAGGCATCGGAAGGGGAGGGGTGGACAGCGGGGTGGAGGGATGAGGACATGGAAAGAGTAAAGGGAAACTGGTGAGAATATGTGAGAGTGCTGGCTGCTGCGCACGCACTTGGATACACCTGCATGAGAACACGCACACACACGGATCAGTTGTCCACACTACAAGACACAAAGGGAAGCGCTCACATGTCACCATGGCGATAACCCCGATCAGATCTTAGTTTCATGCGCGCCATGGCAACGAGCGAAACATCCTACAGCCAAAATCAGACATTCTTAATTAATTACCCCAAGTGGGCCTGTGTAATGTTATTCAGAGTGGTGTTTTTCAGAACACGCGGCATGTGTGGCAGACTAAACTGGTTATTTGACATGTTTGGATCGTGGTGACATTTGAGAGTCGGCGTTGCTAGTTGTGCTAGCCGTGGTTTGCTAATTGGATTACATCATTTCCCTTTCTTGACCTCATGCGGCACACCTATTCTTTTGTTTGCTCCATTTCCGTTCTTGTCTCTTAATTTCCAGTTGCCGGCTGTAAAAAAAAAAACATTAAAAAAAGTCCCAGGTCTCTGTTGTGTTCTTATTGGTTCAGACAAACTACTATACATTTTTCAAAGTTGGGAACACACATTCACATTTTTGAGGTTTTTGAAGTCATATGGGCTGACATAACCACATCCACCTCAGATGTCTAATTATAAAGGCGATCTTTGGAGCAAAGTTCCAAAGTTAGCTTGTAACTTGCTTACAAATGGCTTGACTAAATTACTTCATGGTTGTAGAAGTAGCTTTATGTTATGTCTTCATAGGATTTCATAATCTGATGGTTCACTTATCAGTGCGATGCTTATTGGCAGGTTAAGGTATTAACATTATTTGCATTCTTCACAAATGGTCACTAAACCAGATGATTTTTGCTTTATTGGTCTGGAATATGGTTTATAAACATGTAATATAATATATTACGAATAATTGAATTTAAAAAAATATCTTGGTGTACAATAATAAGCCCATGTCATGGAAAACTGTAGTGTCTAGTGTACTAGTGCAACTAACCAAATCAGTCTCCACTGTGTCTCTGGCGTTTTGGATGAAGAAATATTATATTACTGCTCGTTTTGAACGCCCACACTGTTATGATATCATATTTTTTAAACACAACGCCGTGTGGGACAACAAATCTAATTCGCACCACTGCCTAAATAATGTTTGTCACACTGCTATTTTCCTATAGCACTCAGATATTGCTGGCTAAAATGTAACCACAAGCAGCAGATTTCAATTTACACGGCATGACACGTGCCCACTTTGTGTGCAGACAGCAAGTTAAAAGACAAAACAATTTTCTGAAAGGCATAAAGTCGATGACCTACAAATGGTGATACAAAATGTTTCCCTGCCCTTTACGACAGTCACTATTTGGGTGTTAAAGGTTATATTTTAAAGTGGAAAGTGGCATCATTATGTCATATTCATATATATATTCATGCACATTCATAAATATTAAACAAATAAAACAGGCTTGCATATAAGGTTCAAGCAGTATTAAACACAAACAATAAAGAGATGAGATGAAGAAAAATAAATAGAAGTAAATGTGTAAATAAAATGAAGCAGAAGGAGGTTATTAAATGTGATGGCCACCTGTCAAAACTCAGCACCATGCTTTACTGCGTGATTCAAATCAGGGTGTATATTGTATAAAGGTATTGGGTAATAAACAGGGTGCTCTGATCATATCACCTTTAGACAGGACAAAGCAACAGCTAACAAACTCTGCCTTTCAACTGTCAGTGTGGCCGCGAAACTGAAGTGATATGACGTATTGATAATTATTGCACACCCACACAGATATCGCATCAGTTACACCGCTTCTTAAATGTTGCAACTTTCAAATACTTACGCTACAGGATATCTGCAGTGATTTCTGGGCAAATTTCAGTTTGATTTCAAAATACAAGATCAAAGAATGAAGAAATTAGGAAAGTACACACACAAACGCACAAACTGTGATATTTTCTAATCTAAAGGGGTCATCATGTATTGTACACATCTGTTTGATCTTTGTCATCAGTGTGTGACTCAGACACGGAGTGGAAAGGTCCTCCTCATGGTCTGACATGGTCTACCCACAGTACTGACCCAGAAACTTTTCACCTGTACAAAGATGCAACGGATAGCAAAACTCGCGCCGAATGTTCTACTGATGTTGATGTCTACTGAAAAACCCCCCCAAAAAAACATTATCTTCAGTTTTCTAAATATGCAGGTCTTTATTGGACAACTTGATGAAACGTCATCAGATTGTTCAGGACAGAACATACGATACCCATCAGACCACTTCTTTGTATTATAATCATGCTTCACCTTCTCGGTAATGAAACACTTGGTGGCCTCATCACTAACAGAGATGAGTTTGGTGAGGAGACCTGTCGTGTTGGTAATATGGAGTTGAACGGTCTGACAATTCACAGTAAAGAGTAGTTTTCATAGATCGATGCTGTACAGTTGAGGCACTGATGGAAATATCCAGATCATTTACTTACAGTAAGTAAAAGTACTATAACTATACAGTAAAAATACTCCTTTACATGTAAAAGCCCAGCATTTAAAATGTATTTAAAGTATAGTATAAAGTATAACAATAAAAATACTCAAAGCAGGACAATGGTCCATGTGACTGTTATGCTATTTTATATTATTATCATGAAATTATTTTACTGATGCGTCAGTGCAGGATTTTACAGTGGAGCTCATTTTTAACAGTCCATTGATCGACTAATTGTTTCATTACCAAGTGTACCCAGTGTAGCCACCCTTACCGCAGTGGCCTGATTCCAGCATGCCGCCATTGTGCTGCATGTCATCCCCTCTCTCTTCTGACTCTCTTCGGCTCTTCAGCCTCTATCTAAAAAAAAAACAAAAAAATAATTAAAAAAAATAAAATAAGATTTTTGTCTGTGCACAAATTATTAACAATACGTTAAAACAGAAACAAATCCTCACATTTTTTTTAAAGCTGGAACCATGGAATGTACTCCTGCGTTGTGTGCTAAAATCTTGATTTGTAAATGAACAAATGAATGTAGTGTAGTAAAAAGTACAATATTGGCCTGTGAAATGCAGTAGAGTATACATATGAAGTGGTCTGAAAAGACAGTACTCAAGTGCAGGTACCTCAAATTTGTGCAGTACTCAGTAAATGTAATAATTATAACAACACGGTATTTAATATGTTGTTTGAGTCCATATTTTCATGTTCAAGCAAATGATTGGAGGTTGAAATAAAACTGTACTGTAAGTATTTAACCAACGATATGACCTGTCAAAGTAAACACAAAAGTCCAAATCCAGAATCTAGATCCAGCAGTGTTACTACAAAAATGTATGTGTGACGGTGTCCTGTATGTGTGTGTGAGCATGCATTTGTGTGTGTCGGTTGATGTGTTTGTGGTATTTAATGGGGTAGCGAGAGGCCCAGGAAGGGTTTTGGTGGTCCCAGTGTGGCCTTTTGTGCCGTTGGCCAGAGGCTGATGCCCAAGGAAGTAAGCTGATTAGAGTTTGTTCGCACCACACAATACAGCAGCTATGACCAGAGCAGGCACAGAGGAAATGTGTGGACCAGTAAAATGTATGGACTAACTGGTGCACAGTATGTGCAATACACATGTTTTCAGACTGGTAACTTTTATTCAATAAACCAATAAACTTTTAAATTCTGTGTATCTCGGTAGGCAGTTCAGGGAAAACAGACTTATAGACTTTGCAGACTTCATGTTAATTTCTTACCAGCTGAGAAAAAACTCTCTCAGCTGTCACTCATATATACTGGCTGAGTGGGTAGAAGACGGGAGAATGTAATCTATTCTTAAAGCTACCTATTGCGTGGTATTTGTCAGAGAAAGCAGTCATATTTCTAAGTCACATATGCATGCTGTAGTCACGTGTACATGCATTTCCAAAGACTCATAAAGTGGATGAATGGCTCTGTTCTTCTCATTGTAAGCAAAAATCATATCCTCTGAATTAGGACGTTGCATCATACATCATACTTCTGTCATCAGTGAAAGCGCCTCATCAGCTGTCATATGTTTAAATGGTTTATCGACTAAATGAAGAGACCGCGAGTGAAGCTCGATCTCTTCCTTCCTCAGTCTGCTTCTGCCTTGTTGAGAAGCATCTGTGAGCAGCGACGGACCCCCTCATGACTGTATGGAGAGAAGGTAGGAGAAGGAGAAAGAGGAGAAAGGAATGGGCTGTGCAGGGGAGAGTATGTGAGCGAAAGAGGTGGAGAGGATTAGGAAGGTGTGGTCCTGCTCTTCAATGTACAATAGCATATTTTACTCTAACTTTAAAAACATTTGGCCCATCCCACATTGAATATGCATCGTTCATACTATATTGTATTGTATTACTGTGTAAGCCGCATAAATACTATACTACATATACTACCATGTATCATATTATATGAATTGATTATATATTTGAACTAAACTCAAAAGTACAATTATTCCCTCAAACACGTATTGCAAATATTTTGCTAACTTATATTTAAGTTTCAAGTTCTTTGTTCGAGATGTGCACAACAATTACAGTGAAGCAGTCGTTTGCAATGAAATTTTTGTACTCAGACTCCTTCCTTTACTTTAACTACAGTACTTATATTTACTTATATTTAGTCATATAGCTGACACTTTTATCCAAAGTGACAGGGTGGTGTCAAGGTACAGCGGCAAGGAGTGCTGTGACAGTTCTAGAGGGGATTAGATTTAGCATGTCCATTTGTCGGTAGTGCCAGGAGAAGAGGTGCAGTCTGAAGAGCTGGGTCTCTTTACGAGTTTTCTGAAGGTAGACAGAGACGTCCCCGCTCTGGCGGAACACTTACTTTCCACCACTACTCCCTCCTCCCTGTTTTCTCAGCCTTCCCTGCCACTCACTCTCCAGGCTGTCTCTCCATCACTCCATCCCAGAGTACTCTAAGCTGGTCTGCCATGCTCCACACTGTTTCACAAACATGGCTGTTGTCCTTTGGGTGCCTCTACTTGTAATTCAGCTCATTTTCAAATCACTTTCCCAGAATTCATAGCAGCAACAGTAAATACAACAGCCTCACCTGTCCTGGTCAATATCGCACTTTTTGTCTTTATTACGGCAGAGTTGCACATCAGCCTCAGTTTACTTGTTTTCACACCTCATTCCCCATGATGCCCCTTCTTTCCTTCCTTCCTTCCTTCCTTCCTTCCTTGGTCCTCAGCTTTTCTCTGTTCAGCTTTCCCCATTCTCCTCATACGAGCACACACGGAAAGATCTAGTCCAGACACACCAGTGCTTCTTCATTATCTTCGTCCGTTACAGGCCATCTCATTTTTCAAATGGCTCAGGGTGTGATCACACCTATTCAGCTTACACAGCCCACTCCCCGCCTCCCCCCGTTACATTTCCATATTTGTCTCTGAACTTTATAGTCACTAGTCAAATGGTTGAAGGTTCTTCTGTGATTTTAAATTCCTTCTTCTTGACAAAACATCATTATTTTTAAACATGAATTATGTTTATGTAACCTCGTGGCTTCCTCCTTTTCTCTTGACAGACAAGAGTCATAGTTCTCACCAGCCACTTTGTCACTTGAATGCAGACCTAATGTTGTGGTTGTTTTTTTTGGCTCTTCTGAAACTACTGACGCTGCCATTTGAACACTTGTTTCGGTCTCACAGGTTAACATAACCCCCTTTACATTTCTTAAACCTAACACCATGTGGTCGTAATTATGAAACAATGTTGGCTGACACAAATACATCCATAGATACTAGACTGAAATGACAATCTGAGTAAATAGCTCTTTTGGGAAGTTGCTTCATTTGTGTTGCTGTTAATTGTCATAAAAAAACCTTTCCAAAGCATTGCTGTTTAACTTATCTCAATCCTATCATGAATAAGTGAAGTTATTTTTTGCATTACTTTTACTCTGAAAATAAACACCCAGCTGCCAATTTATTAGCTACATCTAGACCAGTGTGGTCTAATACAACAATTGTCTAATGGAAAAAAAAAAGATACCAGAGAGCTGTCTTTTCTTCTATCTTGCACTCAAATCACAGGATATATTCTCTCATGGACTGTGAGCACGTAATGTCTAACCCGCTGCGATAACGGCATCATCAGACTGAAGAAAGGAACATCACTGACTTCAAGATGTTGACATCTGATATGAGCAAGGCTCAACCTCAGACCTTATAGGGGAAGTACTGATTCTACTCTCTGCAAAAGTGTGAAAACGGAATTGCTTCACAGACAAATTTGTAAATACAGCCAGTATATAAATAAGTAGACTAGCCAGTATGATATCTCCCTCTCTAGTTAAGTGGAGTGAAAGGTATAAAATGATCTCAAACGGTGGTAATTCAGAAAATGACCAGCCTTTAAAATCAAATGGAGTGAAATAGAGGAGGTGAGCCATTTAATCTCTTTTGAATTAAAATGTTTTCTCAACAAGGCAGCTTTCCTTCAGAATAGGATTAAATCCTGGTTCATAAAAATGGGTTTTTAAAAAAAAAAGAAGCCCAAAATGAGATTTGTGAAACACCTGCTGATTCTCATCAGTCCCCTATGACTCATTTCTGAGCATTTCTTATCTATGTGTGTAAGTATCCAGCCACCTCTGGATCCAATGTCATCCACCTTCCAGAAAAAAAAAACTGTCTAACGTGGCAAAAAGTGAGTTAACATACACGTACAGATGACGCGTAGTCCCAAACCAAGTAATTTAATCCGGATAAACTCAAGTTCAGGCTCAGTTACAGAACGGCATCGCCGGGGCTGTTTGAACTCTGTTGCTCTGGTTGAAGGATCGTCTCTGCAAACACTGAGCCACCCTGCTGAGTGCGAGTTTTGTAATTAGCAAGGGTGAAATACCAGTACCATCTGTCGAACTGCCAAGCTACCTGACAGCACATGACGTGCGTGATCGTGGGCTGACATCTTCAGGCGTCTCGGTCGAGCACCTCGACTGTTCCGTGCTTCTTCAAGACGTATGACGGACTGATGACCTGTCCAGGGTGTTTTCCTGCCTCTTGCCCAGTGCATGCTGGGAGAGGATCAGGCTCCTCGTGACCTTGAACAGTCAGAGATGGATGTTTGATTGTTTCCCTAACCTCTTCTGGAGGCTTCGGCGTAACCTTGGCACAAGCATTACTTTTCACTGCACTTATTTTGTGTTATTTCAACTCATATTCTGCTGCTAATAAAAATAAAGAAGAAAAAGTAACTTAATTAATGTTAATCTGGGCTGAGGCACACTAAGGGGAAAAGTAAAGAACTTGCATAATAACATCAACCTTATATAACCACTGTATAAATGTTGTGTTTTGCAAGTTTCAGTAAATGATACATGTAATTATTTTATGCCTGAAGCTCACTGATGACCTAGACCTGATGATGTCATAAAACTAGACTCATTATTATCCTTTAAATCAAGAGTCAACTAATCTGGATGGTGTGTGGGCAACACATTGGCTACTGAATGATAAACCTGAATTCTAATAAATACTGCAGGATTTAAATGCAGGACTGTGCTTTTTAGATGTCCTCAACCACATCAACCATAAGGTTAAATATGATGTCCACTAACGAGACATAAGCTCATGTCCTCTCTCTCATAATTACCATGTAAAACTGATAACAAGCCCAGAAGGTGAGTAAACTGTTGAGTGTTCAAGAAACATAACAACCATCTGCGATGCAGTTTCCTTTCCACCTCCCCCAGTTCACACACGTCTTGCAACTTCCTTCTGTGTATGTGAAAATGAGGGCGATCGATTGAGCTGGAGCTGAGCACAGGGAGATGTTTATGGTGGGCCCTAAGCGAGTTGTTGATAGGTCGTCAGGTCACACACCCACCCACTCCTCATTTCCCATACTGCACTGCCGGCATGCTAGAGCTCAAACCAGTGGTGGGCGTTGCTCTTCAAGGTGAGGTTTGGGGTTAAGACTTGTCTTCATTATCTGCAACTTATTGGTTTCAGTTTTATATTTTTGCTGTTGCTGTGTTTCACATTTTGTCAGCACCACCAGGGTCCTAAGACGGTGGGTTTAGGGACGAGGTTTATATGGCCGTGCGTGTGTTTTTGTCCCTCTTTCTAATTTTGCATACAACGTCTTGCGGTTCATCTAATGCCTTCCCTTCACTGTATTACTGTGACACGTGCAATGTGCAGTAACTGTCTACAAATAGGAAAGCAGGCATGCAAAACCGTATGAGCCGCCAACACATGTAAATTAAACACACAATTCTTTCTTTCTTTTTTTAATTAAAAAGTCAATTTCTAGTCTAGTCAATTTCAGATTAAGTTTTTACCTAAAAAAAAGAGACCAGTTTATAAAAACCCCTTATTAAAGATCAAAACAGCAACGTCAACCTTTATAACTCGTGACCTCTTACAATGAGCAGTGTGTAATTGGGGCCTCATGTTTCACATGTGTGAGTTCTAAAAGAGACGTCTCCCCTCTCAACCTTCGACATGGTTTCATTTCAACTGTGCAACTGTTTGAGGCCCAAACAGGTAAAACGGCAAAAGATTAGAAAAGAGAAAAGAAAAAACAAAAAAATAGCACAGATTTGTGCAGACTGTGAACTTTCCTAACACATCTCATGACCTCACAGGTTTATCGTGACCACAGAAGAGACCCCAGCCTCTTGATTGAGAACTAAACCACTTAACTGTATCTAAAGTAGGTAACTCCATCTCAACCAGCTTCATAAGTAAAATGCTGCTTTTTGCAAAGTATTAATGATCCAATACTGTTACAAATAATAATACATGAGTCACATTTACTGTAATACTTTAAGTGCATTGATTGCTGTTAATACCTCTGTTATTTGACATGAGATATATATGAGTACTTCTGAGTACTGCACATACTTATCTGTGTATATAAGATGCAAAACAGCTTCCTTGCACAGAACCAAGTCATTTTATTTTGCATTTCAAAGATAGAAAACATATTTTATATATTTTTATGATGCAGCTAAAGGTCTCCAATGCAATTGTGTCTTTGTTTTAAATGTGCCGAACCCTTCTGCACTTTGTTAGAAGGACAAAATTTTCCAATTGCAGCGAGTGCAAAGCACAAAACCATTAGACACACCATGTAAACCTTTAATCGGCCTCAGCGTGCCTGCATGTGTGTGTGTGTGTGTGTGTGTGTGTGTATGTGTGCGTCTACCTGTGTGTGCAGGTTGAAGGGGAGTGAAGCCTATTTTTAAATGACGAAAATTGCTTTAAGGGCACACAACAAAATTGGCACCCACCACTATCACCACAATTGTTCTTGCCATATCCAAAAAAGAGCCAATTTTGTCAATTTTGTTTGGCAGCTTCAGGAGGACAGCCGCTACTTCATGGACATTTATTATAAAGCTGATGGGGAGTGTTGAAGCTGCGTCAGCAGATCTAGTTCGGGGAGTCTCGGAGAAATGTATGCAACTCTAAAAGCAAGCTCCTCTTTTCGTCAATGAAAGAGTGATCACGATAACACTGTGCGACTTCTGCTTAACTAATCCATGATAAACAGAGCACAAACACTGAGTTGGTTTTGAGCATGAGCTGTTGTTGTGTGACTCAGCTCCTCTGTTCTTGTGGATGACTTTTTCTTTTTCAGCGCTGAGTCATCGTTTCGTACAAATGGCTGATGGATTATTTATACAGCAATTGAATGAACACGATGAAGTGCTAAATAAGAATTTGATGGCGTTCAGAATACTGTAACTTTGGGCTCTGATTAAGATGCTGGATTCTGAATGTAAATGCAACTGTACTTCTGCAGAAACTGCTTCTTTTTTTTTTTTTTTTTATAGTTATAGTTATAGTTATAGTTATAGTTTTGCCAACTCTGTTTTGTGACCTTCTCAATCTTCATATCATCTAAGCAGATCCTCAATTTGATCATCCGAATGTGAAATAATTATTCCTACGCTGAGACCCTGTAACAGGAAAGGTTGTGTCAAGTCCCAAAAGTTTGAAATAGTAAGCAAAAGACTTGCCAATGGTAAAAGATTGCATAAAAAAGGAATACACTGAAAGAGGTGGGTAGAGGGTAGCAACTGAGAAAAATAGAGACAGATGGAGGGAAGGAGAAGGAAATATTAGCTGTAGAGGAAAGAGTAAATTAAGAAAAGATGGGTAGATAGATGCATGGATGGATGGATGGAAGGATGGGTGGATGAGGGGAGGGAGGGAGTGATAGAGAGAAGCACAAAGAGAAAAAGAGAGAGGGATGAGGATGAAGTGTGAGTTTGGCTCAGTGAGAGCAGCTGTATAGAGGACACTGTGGGTGGAAGTGGTAGAGTCGTGGGTGAGCTCAGAGTTTAACTGCCAACCCTCCCTGGTTTCACAAACTGTCCGTCACACACACACGCACACACACTTGCATACATACGTACAGTACATGCACACACTTGCGTGCAGAGTTTTAGGCTTGACAACCTGGAAAACTTTCCATCTCGCTTAGAATATGCTAGACACGAGAGGAATCTATCGCTGTAATGAGTAGTACGCTTTCTGTGTCACCCTGCTCTTCCCGGGTGTTACATTGGTGGAGACAAGTGCGTTAAAAGTACAGTTATGGCAATGTTGGCGCATGAGAACGAGGGAAATTCTGTTGCGCGCTTGTTTTGTTTCATGTCTTGAACAGTTTGCAGGCGACGACATACATGACTCGGGTGGGAGGGCGTGGGTGGGGTGGGGGTTTCTGGTTAGCTTATTTGCGCCAAAGTGCGCAGGCAATTGTAGGTTGCTTCTTCTTTCCGAGACTTCTACTATGATAAATAATGAGAGCAGCGGATCCTGAAATAGAGTACCCCCCCTCCCTTGTCCCTGTGGTCCGCTCTTGTGAAGCTCCCGTCCAGCCGTGACTTTTCCAAGCGATCCCCTCCCTGCTGCCTCCTCCGTTATGGTTAGCATGCCGGCTAAATCTGTAGCCATGCGTCTGTAATTAGGCTTCGCCTTTGCTGGATTGAGTGCTACACACTGGCAGCTGGCAGGCCGGGGCACTGCAAATACACACACACACTCGTGCACACATACACATGCACACATTGCACAGCGACATGCATGAACACATGCACCCAGACACACATTTTATCTCATGTAAAATAAGTGGATAGAGGGTATGCCAGGACAGCGCTGTCTGACAGTTAAAAGGGGGCGAAGTGCTGGGGTTAGAGAACGAAGGAGCTAATATGGAGCAAAAAAAACCTAATTATCATCCATCTCATAGTGGCCTGCATCATCCTCTGTTTCATCTTCATCATCATAATTTCCCTTAATGCATCACTTCTCTCCTGTCTTGATTATTTTTTCACTCTGAGTGTCTTTCACCCTTTTATTGCTCTTCCTACTTCTTCTTCCTCCTCCCCCTTACCTCTTACCATCCCTCCCTTGGATCACCTGCCTGCCATCATTTATCCCTCCCCAAATTCTTTCTATCATTCCCACTTCTCCTCTCTCACCTCTTCCCCTGCTCAACCCATCCCATTCCGGCGCTGTTGAGTGTAGAGTGGGCAGGTTGACCTGGCAACACTAAAAAAACCACAGTAGCTATGAGAGCTTTTTACCTCCAGCTATATATATGATCAAAAAAAAGAGAGAGAGAGAGAGAGAGAGAGAGAGCTGAAGAAAGAAAGACAGAAATGTGTGATGTTACCTCAGCCCTGTTGCCGCCCAGTGAGGGGGCTCCAGCGCGAGGCAGCAGGCACATGTGGAAGCACATGCTGATACACACAGGAGCACAAACACCAAGCAGGTGCGCGCAACCATTGCACGCAAGCAAATAACGTTCCCATGTTGCACACACACACGCGCGCGCACACACAAACAATTGCCTCTTTATCGGTCTGCACTTGAACCAGTCACACAATAAACATTGGCTTCCATTGTGAAGGACAGTCACCCACAGTGTCCACACAGGAAGGGAAATTTCTAATGAAAAACAAATATTTAAAAAAAAAAGGCCATGTTTCTACATTGAGTAACCTCATCTTCTCTCAGCTTGAGAACTAATAAGCACATTTCACAAAATTCTCAGCATATCCAATTTTTAAAAAAAGGAAAAAATCAAATCTAGAACGTAGCATCCCAATCTCATTTAATTAACTGATGACAAAACAAGTCACTACCGCGCAGCTCAATAAATGTCAAGTATCTTCCTCAATCAAACTACCATGAAGATGTTTAAATAAAACATTTCCTCTCCTTTCAGCAGTGTGTGTTTTTCCTTCTCACTAGCACGGCTTGACACCCATAACTTGTGCTTTTGTGGCCTATAACTGCCTGCTTGTTTCTGACCAGGGCCTCTGATTCCCCGTTGAGATGAAAGGCATCGAGGCCAGTCATTTGTGTCAGCGTGTGGTTTCATCAACCCTGCCAGGATGCTCTTGAGCTCCGCTGGTCCCTGTAGTCACATGCCCCACCAGTGGCATGGCTATTTTAGCTGCTCTGAACTGCAAAACCCACAATCCTCTACTGACCAGCGCCCTCTCCTCTCTGCTGGCCATAATGATTATGTGGATATTGATAGACCAGGGGGATTATTATCATTCACTGAATATACTTTTATATTGTCCCGCATGTGACTGGCTCAATCTGGAAAACAGTAAACAAGTAATCACGAAGCAGAGCTGTATCCTTCTTTCACTCTCTGTCTCTCTTTTTGTTACATTCCCCTGAGACCTGAGGTTGCCCTTACACTGTGTACATTCAGAGTATTTTAGCTGAAGAATGTGTGGCTATACTGAAACACCCAATCATAATCAGCAAAAGCATTCAAAACAGATTGAAGTGATCGTCACAAACCGTGATGACGTAACATGATGGACAGTTTTTAGGGACAGCTTTCCTATAGAAGTGCAATTTTCAGTCTACAAACAGAGAGAAATGTATGTAGAAACAAAAATCATGAATTACTTTTTGCGTTTTGTTTTGCACTCATTTAAGAATACTTCATCTAACTCAATAAAATCAGCCGCCCAAATTGGCTGCTGCATGAATTCGAGGTCAACACTATGCAGTTATGTTTGTCTAAAGTCTAAATAAAACATTTTTAATACAGCCACACTTGGCTGTAGATTTGGGCCAGCGGTTAATTAGACAGCTGTGTGGTGGAATCTGACCTCTGATGAACCAGCACTGTATGCTGCATGATATGAAAATATTCAACAATGTTTTAATTCCAAAAAAAACCAAAAAAAAAAACAGTTTTTTAGTTGAGATTGAAACAACAGATTTGTCTTTAATTGTACCCCACAGATTTTTGTGTAGTGAGATGTCTGAATTTCCATCTGACAGAGGCAACATTTCCACTTCTCCAGTCAATTATCAACACGGTGGAATGGCACAAAGTTTCTATAGACATTCATAGTTCCCGCATGATGTATCCTAATCACTAATGGTATCTCTAGCAGCTTCACGAGGTTCACATTTGGGGGTTTTCACTAAAAATGTCTCAACAAATATAATTTGTCCAATAATTTGGTTGATGATTAAAATGAATCAGCTGTACTGTCTTTAGTGCTAATTACCAAATGCTAGCATGCTAACATGCTAGACTGCTACATCACGCTGTTCAAAGCAGACTCTTGCAGACACAAGTATGGGGATGTGTATTGTTATTGATATATTGTCTTCTGGTTTAGTTTTACCCTAAGACGTTTTGTTATTTTAGATGTTCAATATATTGCGGTGTCTTGTAATCCTATGTGGAATAACCTAAACCTTTAGCATGACAGCAAAAAAAAAAACCCAACTAACTACATAAATAACGTTTACATGAGCTACTTTTTCTGTTGTTGTCTCATCTCCACCAGGGGGGTGTATCTACTGCGATCTACAGAGGAATGTTTCTGCTAAATGGCCTTAGTGAGAAAACCACAACAACGACCGATGGCAGGTATCGCACACACTGTAACCTTTAAAGCTGTCTTTCACTCTCTCTTTCAGGAGAGGAATGAATCCTACACCACATCTTGTCATCCCCACATCATCACAGCCCTCAACAAGACTGCTGCAACAACAGCATGCAAGAAGCAGAGCAAAAAAAAAAAAATGTGGGCCAGCAGAGGGATTGCAACCTCAGAACGATGCTTTGTGAAAGCCCACATTTTGAATTCATTGAAAGCGAAGAGGATGAGCATGGAAATCGTGTTCCTCCTGATTAAAAATCTTCATAAGTCATCTTTTTTAGTGAAACAGCCACACTGCCTGTCCCTCAGTGATGGCGTTATTGCCCACCCAAAGCTCTCCCACCTCCTCTCTCAGTGGGTCAGCTGGGCCCAGGGTGTGTGGGATGTTGCTGTATGTTGAGGGAGAGGGAAACTGTGTGAAAACTGTGTAGGAGAGGCTAAGAAAAACATTACGGCCTGGCAGCAGTGTTGTAGGGAGTGGAGGACGAGGAGGAGATCAGGGGGGAGCAAGGGAAGGGAACGCTGGGGGTGGGGTGGGAGAGGGGGAGTGAAGTGCGCGGGTATGGGTATGACAGAGGGAAAGGTAGGAGTGTATGTTTGTGTGTGTTCATGCGTGTGCAATGGGGTGGGGGTGGCTGCTGAGGTAATATCTCAGGGAGTGTGGTTAGATCATATTCCTCTCCCTGTCTTCTCAGGCTGTGGGTGGGGCTTTGTGGCGGGGCTGGCTGGAAGAAAGGGAGGGGATGGAGAGACGGAGAAAGAAAGAAAGAGGAAGAGAGGTGGGGGAAGTAGGAATGGATATGGTGAAATACGGGTGGAGGGGGTTGAAAGATGGGCAGTGCCGACAGTTCTCACTAAAACAGCACCAGCGTTACGCCCCTGAAGTGGCAAGACTGGTTCACACGAACTCTTCTCCACCTTTCTCCTCTGTCCCTTCTTTTCTCTCATTGTCTGTCTCTCGCTCTCTCCCACTTCTTAACTAATTAGACGCTTCTTTAGTTTAACATAAGTTGGATAATTCAGACTGACAGTAACCTAAATGAAACAACAAGGAGACAGGCACTTACACGTTAGTCTAATTACTCAGTGTTTCTCACACTATGGCAACAATTTATTCAATAAACTACAGGTACTTCAGCAGATGCAGACTTGATTCATGTGGTGACTTTGAAGATATTTTTAGCCATGCTAGCGCTGTGGCTATATGTTTGTAATTTGGTCCACCGCTTTGGTCTCAACAACTATGAGATGATTTGCCATGATATGTGGCACAGATTTTCATGGTTACTAAATGATGAAGCCTAATGACCCTCGTGATCCACAGACCTTTTACTTACATCGGCACTTTTAAGCGGATGAAACGTATTGACATTTGCAAACGGAACTGCAACCTGCAATCTGCTGCCGTTGTTACTGCGGCTGTCATGTCAGGCAGTGGCATGCACAGACTCTCCACGGGCAGGGTCAAGAATGCAAAAAATGAAATGAATGAGTTATCAGTTTATACCAGAGGGGCAAATTATTCTGTATCCTTTCCTGGGAATCAAAAGCAAGAGCATTCGGCATAAAAATTCTGTGGCTGAAACTCAACAGGACCACTTTTGTGTCATAACCACCTCTATTTCTGAGGATTCAAGATTGGCAAGTATGTGTGTGTAAGTATACACGGCTGGCAGGGGGTGTGGCTACCATGCAAGGTGCCAAGTGTTCATCAGAAAGAGCAATCCTAATCCTCACTCACACAGCCTTTGAGAGCAATTTATGGTTCAGTACCATATCCAAGGACATATATGTGAACCAGAAACAGAGATTTGATTAGCGGACGACCTCTAAGATACAGCCGGGAGGAAAATGTAGTACTAATAACTACAGCACTACAATACTAATGCAGGTGATCATCTATCAGCCGCAGAAATAATTTGCCTTTAGAGCTAAATAGAAAATGTTAGCATACTAACACACCAAACTAATATAGTGCAAAGCTTTAGTTAAGAGCAGAGCCATTGGCATTGCTGTAGACTCTTAGTGTTGTTTACAATCTGCTAATATTTTGACTAAGTGGGCAAGTCGTTCCTGAAATGAGATCATTTTTGCCTAAAACAAGGGTGAGTACAAATGTTTCTAGAACCAAACGTTTAAGCGTCTTTATTGAAGAAAGCCCTCAGTAAATAAAGCTCTGTTTTGTTGTGAAATATATCTGCATTTACTACATTTGGAGTACTTGGCAGGACATGCAGTCAATTTGTGGAGGTTTGGCAGTGTCGTGTCAGATTTTACATGAAGGCTTTGGTACAGAAAACGGCAATATACACTGAATGTAGGAGAGGCCGAACACTCCAATCCAGGAGTGGTGAAAGACAAAGAGCCCACAAATCCAGCATTTTACTGTCATTAATTTTGCTACAGTATGCTAATGTATGGTAGACTTTTGTGTCACCCTGTCAGAAATTCCCGCTGACTCCACTGTTATGATCCCTCCAAGTGGTTTTAAAGTAATTACAACTGGCACTGTCTTTAGAATGAAATCAGGTTGCAGAATGTCTTCCTTCTGGTTTTACCCACTGGTTAAAGTGGAAAATGGTGTTCAAGTTGAGAGAATAAATAAAATAGCATGAGTGGTATCAGTCTTCTTATCTCTTGACCACCGAGTGAGTAATAGCATTTCCTAAAATGTTGAACTGCTCTTTTGATCGGACAGTCTTTGGCTGCTTCTGGTTTACTATTTATGTCACTTTAGATCAGCCAGAGCGGGGGCCATTGACATCCATTCTAGTTATAAAACATAGATTCGGTATGAGACACAAACCTGGTTGTTCCAGTTCCACCTATCCAGGCAGTGTAATACTCCACTGTCTCCATGGTGACCAGGGCCACGGCTTGTGTGCAGAGCACACCTATTCAAGAAAAGTTTCCTTCACTACGTTTAAAGCTGAACTTTCCTTGAACACGGTGCAGGTATCTGGTTTGTTCTGAGATTTAAAAAGCAAAGGTTTGAATTGTGATATTTAAACACTTCCTGTTATGCTCTGTTCAACTGAAAACAGGTTCACTTGTTCATCACTTTCAGTCTCATGACATCTCTCTTTTATTCTCGCCTTTCCTTTTCTCTGTCTTCACCTCTTTCTTTTGAGCAATGTTGGCTTCCTCCCCATTTCTTTTTTGGTAAGGCATGTTAAACTGGTTCTATTATTATCATTGCGGCCCATTGATGGTTACACCAATGGGAAGGTTTCATAGAAACACGTGTTGAACTGCTGATGAATAGCGGTGTGTTAGCCCCTCACGTACGCCTGCCTTAGCTAATCCCACCTTGACATGAACACTCACACCCCTGGGTGTGCAGTCAGGTCTGTCCGTGTGTCTACCATCTGCCAATACCAAGAATGGTGAAGACTTGAAGTACCTGTCCTGGTTTAGTTTGGTTATTTAGCACAGTCTCTAGGGTGAATGCCAGAGATGACACTATACTAACAACTTTAAAACCCAGTTCACCACATTTATATTACATAATAACTTCAGATTTATTTAAAAAAGGGTACAGCCTTGAGGCATTGTGACAACAAAACAGAGAGGCTAGTCTCCTGGCAAATTCTGCCGTATTTAAGCTGTTGGAGTATATCTTTCAGTGCTAGCTACCCATGCTAACAGACCGATTTAATCCAGACTTATCTTATCCTATTGAATTGGCTGTGATTAAACATTGACCAGATATTTGTGGTCTCCAGAATATGTATCATACTGACTTTTGTCATCCCTGACTTTCGATAAAGTGCTATCGTCAGGTCAAAATTTTAATTTGTCTGGCTGTTTCTTTACATGCAGCGAGAGCTCAGATCCATGCTGAGCGGGTATGCAGAGAGTCACTCCCGTATGAAAAGACCTTTACCAGTCCAACAGCAAGAAGCCCAGCTCAGCATCTGTCTTGCAGCTTTTTATGTCGTGAAGTTCTTGCCAACAACTAAGCCACTTCGAGACTTGCTTGGCTGATGGCCTCTCGCTCAATCACTCTCTCCTTTTATTCTTAGCTTCTTCCAATCAACGTCCTCTTTGGTCTCTTCGGCTCTGCCATGTTCATAGAGCCCAATTCTGTTGCCTGCTCACCTAGCTCAGGTTCTGGCACCACATTGTCTCTGCTTACCCAGGCCTGAAAACCTCTTACCAGCGGTCCAAAGCTTGTGTGCTAGTGGTCAGCACTCTCTTGGTGGTGGACAGGTCTGGGCAGTATGAACTGAGCTAACTAACTTAGCAGTTAATTTAAATTATCAACAGATCAGGACACTGATTGTAACTTCTGAGGATCTTTAGCTTCGCACAGCTCCCAGAAGAGGTGGTAGATGTTTGTATCTCGGGCAACAGGCCACATATATTTGAACCTTTGGAAGCAAAGTGAGCTGCCGATAATGTTGGAAATGTTGCTGCAAACTGACATCTCCCACACACACCTACACACCTCTGACCCATGTTACTGCCTCTGGTTCTAGTTAGCTTGATGGACCAATTTTTTGCAGAAAGAACAGTACAGTAGCATAACACATTTATAAAGACAGGATGTTTCCCTTCCCTTTCCTCTCCCTGGTTTTAATTTTTTAAATATTATTACATCTCTAGCAAAGCACAATACTAAATGACCACCACTTAATGATTGTTCATATAACTACATGTACTGTTCTTATCACTGTGTGGGAAGAGGAAAAGAGCCTACAGTATAACACAATCTCGCAACACAACAAAAGCTATTCATAAAACAGATTTCATCACCCAAAACATGGCCTGTGAGAAGAAACAGGTCTATCTGACAGATTTGGTGGATAGGATGGTCACACCCACTCCACAGGTGGCTAGATGAAAGCAACAGCAGCATGTGGGTGTAACTTAGAGTTGTTGCTTTGTGTACTCAAAGCCTTTTTCTTTGCTGCGTTCACAGTGGGGTCGTTTAATACCCTGGACCCCATCTTCATGTACATTACAAGAACAACAACAAAAAAAACAGCAGGTTAGCAGACACACTCAAAGGCGTAATTAAAAAATCCTGATTTTAATCAGTGTTGGGGGGTAATATTTATGCATACTGTAGAGAAAACTTGTTTATACAAAAAACAGAATTTGCCCAAGATTATTCACTTTTAATTTGGTGAGAAATTCTAAATTCTCAAAACTCTGCTGCACTGCCCTTGATGTGTCTCTTCTTGCTTAAGTTTCTGAGAAGCCGTAGTAATTAACAGGGTAGTAAACCTTGCCAAGGGATTAATGCTAATGTTTGTGAACCAACCCCATCATGTTGTTCTGAGGAGCTATGAGAAGAAGTTTTGGACGATCTCAAAGATTCACGGCAGAACTTTGTGTGAACTTTATATTGATTTAAACCTCAAGTGTTAAGAGTTTGTGTGTGCCCTCATATAGCTCTTATAGATCACCCTCTGGTGTTGTCCTATGAAAATGATGCAGTTCACCTAAAAAGAAAACAGAGTAATAGTAACTGTTCAACTGCCATCTGGCTCATGGGACTCATCTGGCTTAAAGAAATAGTCAACATTTTGGGAGATACACTCACTTTGTTATTTCTCACCTAAAACCATAACCATCATACATCTTTTACATTTAATTAGTGAGCTTCAGAAGTGCTTATATGCAGATATTTTACCTTTAGCCCAAACAAAGCTAGCTTTCCCCCCATGCTTCCAGTCTTTGTGCTAAGTGTTGTCTTTTTCACTGTAGCTCCATATTTAATTGGTATTCCTCAATATATCCCTCAAAATGTTGAACCCTGGAATTAATACAGGGAGTATTCGTGTAGTGCCACAACTTATGTTACAGTAGTACACTGCTATTACTTCTGTCATTGCACTTTGAGGCCTGTTCTTCATGAAGTTTGATTATAAAAAAATGTTTTTAATATTCAACAGAGTTCTTGGAGGTGAATCTTTAACAATGCAATCTCAATACAATCTCAAGCAACTTTTCCTGAACAAAACATTAACCTTCATGGATTATCAAGGTTTTAGCAGCCAAAAAAAAAAAAGTACAATGCTGCATGTTTGACACTTGCTTCTTTGTTGGGACCTTGCGTGACTCTGTTCAAACTCTATTTTGACTGAGCAAATTTGCGCAATTAAAGCAGCCCCATGAGAAGACACTGCACAAAATGATCAGATCTCTGCTGGGTTTGTATATCCATAAACAAATGCAGTGCACTTGAGTCTGGGCTCTGAGACCCAAAGAGACAAATCCTGAAAAGAGGGCAAGGCTATTGTATTCTCATCTCACAATGGAATGTGCCAAGGCCTAAATTTAACTTGTTCAAACTCTAATCTATCTGCTCATTGCTGGGAAAACTTGGATTTAACTATCCTTAAACTCAAAGCTTAAGGTAAAGTCGACGTTTCTAGTACGAACCTGCCAAATGAATTCTTGTATTTGTATCCTGCACTGCAGCCAGCATTTTTTATGACATCTGGGAAAACCCCAGTGTGACGGCTTGATGGCATAGTTTGCATAGGAAACACACATATTTTCCCTCCTCTAATGCCAGATCACATCAACATCGATTTGCAATTTTGCCCCACAGTAACACGTGTGTGATCTCACTCCTGGTTCTTCCAGTGTGGAATCTTCATCTTCTCCACCTTTTTGTTTGGTTTGTGGCAGACTGAAATTTCTATTAACTATCAGATGGATTGCCATTCAATTTTGTGCAGACATTGGTAATGTCCAGATCATCCTACTGATTCTTTTTGAGGCTCACATTTTAAATAAATAAATTGTCATGAAATGTGATGCAGATATTCCTATTCCATTCAGGATGAGTCCTAAATTTTCATCTAGCTTGTTAGTTTATTTACAAAACTAACGACATTCCTTCAGCCTCTGCTGTACTTTGTGTTTAGGGCTAGCTAGCAAACATGTTAGCAACCTGGAAATAAGCATCTTATTTTATTATATTTTTATGACCTTAGAAGGAGCCTTTTACTGTGCATCTACAGATGCTAGGTTCTCTTCCCTGGAGGAACCTCTCCAGTAGCCCAGAATGAACAAGCCAAACACTGGCTCCCATTTTCTTGCATTGCTCTGTTTTGGCCTCCACCAACTCCTGAGGGAAATATCCATTTCTGCAATGCTAGTCACTTGTTGTCTGTAGTGGCTGAAAATGATACAACCAAAATATTAAAGTTGCTAAATTGCCAGAATAATTGCTTTGAATCGGTTGTTTAACCTTTTATGGCCTACGTCAGCATTGGTAAACTCATTTGCATATCTATTTTTATAAGCTGGTAGAATTGCAAATAGAGCAATAATTCTTTTTGCATATGAAACCAGTGTTACATTAACATTTCCCACATACATCTGGTTCAAGAGTGCTGTTTCCTTCCACTAATGGTATTTATTTATTCATTTAGTGGTTTATTGCACTTTTAGCAATTTATTCCAATATCATAAAATCCTCCCAAAAAAAATGACATGCATGTAAAAATGTAAAGATATGCTCTGGCATTCTATGGAAGATCATAAAGGTTTAATTAATTTTCCCAGGTATTATTTACCATAATTTAATTTTAAAATGTTTTTATGGTTATATCTTGCTTTACCGGTCACAAAATCATAATCTTTTCTCTGGAGCATGTTTGAGAATCATTAGACCCCATGCTATCTATTGCTCGCCTATCGCTTAATACGACTTTCAGCCGCATTTACATCAGTGATTACACCCTCTTATTATATTCCCATTACGCTGCATTATGGGCTTCACGGTAGCACAATGGTTCTTACGTCTTGCCAGGTACGAGCTGGTACACCGAAGTACACACCCAAATACACTCAGATACTGTCACCGACTCTCTATCACACAACCTTTCTTCAACTCTTTCCACTTCTCCCCTGATATGTCTTTTGTTCGATACCTGATATGAACCCCTCCAGCTCCTGTTTGGCACAGGCAAAGACCCACCCACTGGTTCAACCCTGCACTATTCTGCAACAACCGTTTTTTTTTTCTTTCTCTACCCTGTTTAAAGTGCAGTTGTCCAGCTGCAACATCAGCGTCTGTTTGGCTGTTTTATTACTAGCTCGAGTCTCAGTGCTGCAGTTTTTCAGCCCTAGCTCCTGGCTTGGCCTTTGCCCCAGCTCTCCAGCCTCATCTCTGGCTCCAGACCTTTAGGCCCTGGTCAGGCTTACCAGAAGTCTTTCAAACCCTCCACCCCCTCTGTCCTCCAGCCCAGCACCAAGACTCAGAACATTCCCAGCCAGAACCATACCACTCCAGTCTATGATCGCAAGCAGGTTTTTAGGCTTGGCCCATTGAGTGTGAGTATGTGTCACTCCCCTCCCCTAAGCACAGGTGGACTTGTAGGGAACGCTGCCAAATACTTTTGGTTTAGCAGGAGGGAGGGGTGTTGGCTGAGGCTGGTGGGTGTAGCAGTTTTTGTTTTGTTGTGTTTCTTAGATAACCGTTTCGTGGAACGGTACCTTTTCACTCCTCCAAATCACTGACACACCTTCAGAGCAAATTTGAGTCTCGAACGCTCTAGTAGCTCTCACTTTCACAAGTCTGCCAGTGCTGAGACAGTGTTGAGTTTCCTGACAGGGACTGAGTGTGCGAGAGAGGAACTGAAATCAAAACTTCTTAAAAGGTCAGTAACATCTAACTGTCTCTTTCACTCCCTTTTCTTTTCTGTTTTTTTTTTCCTTCGGTGTACTACTATTTCGCATATCCTAAAAAAGTCATAATGAGGGGTTCATATTTTCTGTGTGTTGTGGCAAAATTTAAAAGCATGCAAGAGCTGTCGGCTACCCACTGAGCACCAGAATCAGACTAAAGGATGGCTGACCTTTTGTAGAATCAGGTTCCTCTGTGTTCCCATTTTAAGTTGCAAATGGCTCCACGTCTGAAACTTTTTTTATAATGGGACATACAGTTAAAAAAAAAACAACAAAAAAGGGATGTCCAGTTATTCTCAGTGCTTCCAGAAACTTTATGTGTATGTGTGTGTTTCTGTGTGTCTTGCAACAGATGTGCACACAATACAAGCCTCCCCCCCCTTTCACATAACAACCACACAGTGAGGAGGAAGCAAGTGAAAGCATGACGAAGCTGGAGCAGTTTGACAGACTGATATGGTTTTTACTTTTAATTGTCATTGCAGCAGCAGTTTGCATAACTACATGAAAGATTTAGTGTGCGAGATTTAGATCTCTATACGACAATCTTCCTTGCCATCCTCAAGATCCTGGCAAGAAGCAGCCAAAAGATTAAATGTAATACAGTCTGCGACGGTCTTCCTTGATATGGCGGTAATAAATGGATCATCTGACAAACTGACACTTCGTCTCCTCCAGGAATCTATTCATAATCACTTAGAGGTCAATTTGGCTGTGACTTCAGATTAAGATTCTCTGTGCGACATTCACACCTCTGCCCCCACATCTGTCTGTGACTCCCCCCCCCCCCCCCCCCCCCCCCCACGAGAAACTGTTAACCTTTAAGTATATCTAGCGGTGATTCTGGCTGATCTATCAGGTTTTCGTATTGCATATTTCCATTGTCAAGTCTGAGGTGCTATAATTAGACTACCAGTAATTACTAGGAATTATCAGAATTTGATATATGCCAAGTGCCCTACATTTCCCCGATAGTGCGAATGACATTAGGCCTTCACTGTTTAATTAAGAAGCTTGCGTTGACTATACATAAACTAATTGCAGTTATTCCCAAATCCTTTCAGCTCCCTGTTTTGATCTAAAAACAGGTAAAAATGTAATTAATGCAGCCTCTCAGCAGGGGAACCACATTAGTTGTTCACACAGGCAAACGGTTTGCTTCTGTTATCCGACCCATGATGGATAATTCATGAGAAATGAGAGAATGAAATGTAGTTTCATTAAAATGGACTCTAAATAGGCCAATGTATAGGTGTGAGGTACTGAATTGTAGCAAAAACTGAAAAAAAAGCACGTCTTGTACAAAAGAAACAAAAACTTGGATGACTTTAGATCATCCAGATTAAATCTTTGATTAATTAAAAAAAACCCAAGCAGAACCTATAGAGCTCTCTTCATATCACAGTGAGGGTTACACGGGGATACGGTCTAGTACACATCTACACACCTATACTCTCGTCACACATCCTGGCTACAGCCCTCTGTCTGTCTGTCTCTATCTCTCTCCAGGATTATGTGAATTGAATCTGATCCTTTAGGTCTTTTGTTACAGGGCCCCTGTGAGTTTAACAAACATTACCCGAGGCACATTTCATTCACGTTTGCACAATCTCACCTATAGTGCACTGTATATGATAAGCCAATGTATTCAAGTGTCTCTATAAAGGGACTGACTTTTTGTTTGTGCAAAAAAAAAAAGAAGAAAAAATATGAGCGTGTAAAAGTGTGTGTGAGAATGTCAAAGTACTTGATTGAGAGAAAGAGAGATTTGAGTGTCGTGGATGAATGTGTCAAGTGAATGAGGATGTTGTTTCATAATTGCAAAATGATGCAATGTGTTCATTATGAGCCTGACAGAGTGAATGAGTCCACACGCCTTCTTCCCACCTGACAGCGTGTGGGCATGCCCATGTAACAGCATTTACACGGGGATGCACAATCTGATTTTAACCTCCTATGACACAGATGTCATCTTGTCACAGTTGTCTAAACTCAGATTCAGTGTTTTCAAATCCTGCTCAGACAGCTAAAACCGAATCTTATCTATGCCAATAACTGTCATCCAATTAGCTACCCTCAAAAACCCGACTTGTATTCAGGTTATTATATGTATCATGTATGTCCACAATGGCCCGAGTAGCCGTTTGTGTGTGCATGCGTGCGTGTCCGCCCTCCTCCGTAGGATCGAGGTCCAGGTTTTGTTGTGTGTGTGTGTGTGTGGAGTTGGGCTGGGTGAGTAAGCCGCCCCTCACAGATGAATAGAGGATGGGAGGAGGCTTGAAGAGGCTGCCGTGGGTGGGAGGCCCGAGCCCTGCCAAAAAAGCTCCTTCTGTGGGATTTGTGTACTTTTGCGTTCCTCACGAAACATAGCGCCTGGCTGAAACGACAAAGCAGCCAGGGAGGCAGGCACTCGCACTCCCAGAGGTCGGCTCGATCGCACCCTCTCTGCTTTTTAAGCTATAGCCTTTCTGTCCGTTTAGGATTTCGACCATTTCCACCCATTTTTTCTCCCTCTGTTCCTGCTGCTGCTTTCTGGCACTTTTCAGTATTTTTCTTTTAATACTGACAAATATTGAGCACAAATTTATGAATAACTTGTAATATTAGAAATTTGTTTTTGTCAGTGGAATCCCTGCGAGAATTTATAATTTGCATCAGTATATAACTGATTAGTTTTGAGGCATATTTAAAGACATAAAAGCCATTCTTAAAACAAATAAATCAGTTTGATTGATATTCTCTTGGGTGCACAAAAACCTTTGTCTTAGGAAAATAAATCAACATTGAGATATCTATTTTTGTAAATGAACCCATTTTTTAAAGAATTTAAAGTCTTCCTTAAATGCACTCACCATCAGCTGCTGCACAATAACACTCGTCTCTTCTTTTAGTTCCTGACAGCACATATTTCTTTTACTTCATCAGAGTGAAAATGTGTCCCACAGTTTCTTGTAATCAGACTAATGTTTACTTATACATACTCATACACTTCTGAAATGTCAGTGGTGGTTGAAAATTGTAATGTGGTTGTGCAATGAAGCACTTTACATACAAATTGTGGGTGTTTCCTGAACGTTACCTAGATAATAGAAAATAGGCCCCTGTAACCACTGGCAACCCACCTAGCCTCAGCCTGGTGACAAGTGCAAAGAGACATGATTCTCATCTTGGCAATCAGGCGAAATTATCACCAAGTAAATAAAAAAATTAAAGCTCTACTTTAGAGAACAGAGCTGCAAAGATGTTGCAGGAAACAGAGTCGAATGTCATTCAGCATCGGGGAGTTAGGTGAAGAAAAGAAGAAAGGGAGAAAAAAAAAAAAAAGAGAGCACGATTTCATAATGTCTAAAAGAAAGATCTGGGTTGAATAAGTGGGTCCACCCACCTGTGTGTGAGAGGCAGCGAGAGAGAAAGCAGGGCTGGATGGCAGTTTTAGAGACATGAGTGTGTGGGTTAGGCTAGCTGGCCTGCTTGTGCTATCTAATCACTGGGAGAGAAAGGAGAGCAGCATGCCTTGATCCACCCACCCACCCCAGACAAACAGCAGTTAGCCTGCTAAGTACTATATGTGGTCGCCTGCAGCTCTGGGCCGAACATGGGGGAACAGAGATAAAATGTGACAGAGTCTACAGGTAACAGACATTCAGCACAATTATGTCTCATTCTGTGCTAGGGAGAAAGAGAGATGTGTCAATCTGGGAGCTACTATGGGTCACGACTGCTTGTGAGAGAGTGTGTGAGTGCGAGGCACACTTGGTGTGTGTCGCCGGTGGAACATGTAGGCCATAATCCAGCAGGTTTCAGGTAGAAATAAAACTAATGAGAGTCCATTGACGGATTTTGAAAGCAAATTAGCCAAATTTGTTTTAACCTAAGGCTAGTCGCTGAAAACGAGTAATGGATTCACTCATGAAACCAACATACACACTGATCGGGGGAATCAAATAATCATGTATGTTAAGATTTTCTTTGTCTTCCATTATTAGCAGCCCTATTAGCATGATTTATGTTACTGCCGTGTTGATTCCGCTGCTTCTCTTTTGGGTCAGATGCAGATTAGTTACCTGTGTGATACCTGAGTGAGTGGGTGGGATAAGCGTCCAAAAATAGCTGACCTACGCATCACACACACGTTGCGTATTTGTGAGTGTGCATGTGGTTTAATGCGGTCCGCCACCTCGTGCATTCGTGTGTGTGTGTGTATGTATGTGTGTGTCATGACAGGCATCTGTCTCCCCTGCCCTGCAGCCTGACTGGTTTTAATTAGGAGGTGCCAGAGTGCCCGAGGGCTCTCCTGCTGACACACACACACACACATACACATGCGCGCACGCCCGCAAACATGCACACACACACACGCACGCACACACTACCCGAGGGCAGACAGAGGCTGTCCCGCCAAGGCTGGCCTCCTTCTCGTTATCACCATAAGGAGTTGTCCTCATTCACCCCACGACCCTCCCAACACGCCGACACGCTCGCACACACACACACACACACACACACACAAACACTCACACCAAGCAAATCAAATGAACACAGCACAATGCCGAGATGCATTCAGAAGCAGCAGCGGCGTGGAAGTGGTGGTTCGGAGGTTTGACTCCTTGTACATTTTGTTTGCGGTTTCCGATTTAGAATAAATTTTCATATCGTAGCGCGGGCGAATAAATAAATAAAAGTGACCTTAAGCCTAAAGAATAATCATATTTGCCTTCAACAAACATCAGCACAGACATTCGAGTTATCCCCACAGTGACTGAGTTTATACTACGCTGCGTGTTATGGCCACCTGTGAAACACTGTAACTCCTTCAGCGCTCACAGTTTAAAATATGCAGCTTGTGTACTTTACCTCCCTTCTGGCAAAACGTCCAGTACTGATTAGGATGTTTGAAAAGAAGACAAAATAGTAGAAAGGAAAAGGCACAAACAGACAGCTCAGCAGAAAGTCAACGCCCTCACCTCACTCACCCGAATGGCATGCTCCAAGGTGAGTTCTAATGACTTTAGTGCAATGACAGATAGGTGTGAGCATTCGTACATGATTGAGTGATGTAGTAAGGGTAAGAAGGTGTACACACATGCCTGCCTCCGTTTGTGTTTAAGCAACACTGCATCTGTGTATGTGTCTGTCCTTGGAGACAGAGGGTGTAGACCTGGGAGGCTGCCGCGATGCTCTATATGTATGGGGGGGGTGACTGCCTCCCTTTCCTGCTTCTCTCCCACACCAGGCCACACCTGGCGTCCAAGTCACCGGAGTAAAGGGCATAAGTCAGGCTGTTTTTTGTTTTTTTTGTATGTCTCTTCAGTTATTAATCTAGGGAGGGGTTTCACCTTCGCTGAACTCTTTTTCCATGTTATTTTATCGGGTTCCCATTGCCACATAATTTCAAACCGCTGAGTACAGTTTACCAGTTAGCTGTTCGAGGGGACAGCAACCTGGGATTAAAATGTTTGTGGGGAGGTCGAACAAGTTCAGAAACCCGCACACTGGAATTCGGGGGAGTTCTGACATTCACGCGCACGCTTCACATAGTGATCGGCCAGATGTTTGGAGATTCCTCAGCTCTCCTTTTTTAATTTTCCATCCTTACGCATCTGCTTCTGCCACTTTTGATGTGCACATACAAAGGAGTGGAACAATAGGATTGCCTTACAGGAGAGAGGAGTGGGCTCTTATCTATCTCTTCTCCACACCCTGTAAAAACAACACAGACAAGTCCATTCTGATCGGATCTGATGCCAATGCTTGAGATTCAATTTAGGCACAAATATGACTTGGTTAGGTTGAGGTGAACATCATGGTTTGGGTTGGGTTAACAACCTGGTTTAGTGTCGATTTGAAACAGGGAAACAATCAAAACAAAAGTCTGATATTTTATTGACTCATCCATCCACTCCAAAATCCTACCGATGCGGACCTCCTATGTTTCCGACATATAAGAGTCACACTGTCCACTAGGGGGCTTAGTCAATTTAATATAAACATAGTTTTTCGGCACTTCTTGAAACAACTGATGCTGTTGTTCTTTCTGGGTGCAACTTTGTTTCCCTGCGTTTTTCGGAACGTAGCTATTTGGAACAACTATCAACACTATTGTCTCACAATGTGGTCAGACAACACATCGTACAAACTAGCTCTTTTCAAGCATAACCCGACCTTAGCCGAACTATCCGAACTTTGGTGTTGTTGTTCAAGTGTAAAGGTACGCTTTTCTGGCCAATGCTGCAACACTGATGTTTTTAATTACTGCGCACTTAACGTACCAAAACAGTTTTAGGGGCGAATGCTGCAGAGCTAACAGGAGCACGTAATTCATGTGATTAACTGAATGAATGATACAGGTCATAAACCGTTTTTTAATCAACTCTCCCGCTTCAGCTGCTAACCAAATAGCTAGTTCTGATGTTTGAGAGTGGTAACACACTGTGCAGAATCAAAGAGAGATGGCTGATCACTGGAAAACTAGTGATTTTGAACTGGAGTTTCTGGTTATGCATGTAGAAAACTGGTTAATTCAAACACTAGTGGTAGGTTTGCTGCGTGTGCTGAACAGCTATCACACAATTATGCTTTCTAGAGTGAGTAGTAAAAGATTTTTTTTTATGAATGTAGTATTTGCAGCATTAAGTGAACAATGTTCAAGGCTAGTAGCTCCTAAACCACAAAAAACTGCATTCGTCATAATGACAAGCCTGTGAGTGAGTGTGTCCTGACGTTATTGCTGCTTTAACACATATTCTGACGATTTGCTACTTTTGTGAGAGTCGTAGAGAGTCCAAGTGTAGATTCAAGATATTTTTCTGTTTGCTTACTGCGTTTATGATACTGCACAGTAAGCCACGTTGAGTACAGCATCGAAG
Organism: Nibea albiflora; assembly: GCA_014281875.1. Lineage (NCBI taxonomy): Eukaryota > Metazoa > Chordata > Actinopteri > Sciaenidae > Nibea > Nibea albiflora. The sequence continues at coordinate 10,486,651 of CM024803.1, forward strand.
TCTCCATGGGATCAACTTTATGTAATGATGCTTCACACCCCATCCCCCCTCCAAAGTGCCAGTCTGGTGCCCTGGTACATGCATCTTGCTGGGCGCAGTAGGTGGCAGTAAACAGGTACGTTGAGACGTGAGACAGACAGATAGACAGATTCTCATATCACTCATGTGACTGTTCGCACTCATGACTGACTGAGCGACAAGACTCACCACCTCTTGGTGTGGCATAACACTCCGCGATGAAGGGGGAGGGAAATCAATATTTAGCCTGCCGATAATGCTAGACATATAACACAATGAAGGGCATTTTCCTTGCCCCGTAGACGAGAATATAACGAGCAAAATGATACATTTTCATACATGCATTACACTATATACACCTTCTGCAAGCATAATCACAATGTAAATCTGCCTTTTTCGCCTTCTCACTGTGCGCACATCACAATAGGTCTAAAAACGCTTATAGATTTACACCATAAAAATGAGCTGCAGAACAAATTAATGTGTTTTACACCATAATTTGTAACATTAGACCACTGCTGTGTCAATCACGCCCTAGACAGTTTGCAGCGCAGCAGCCTGCAGTTTTACAGAGTTTAGAACAAAGCAGTCCACACAGGTACCACTTACAGTGTGTTGCTATGACGGCAGCGGCGTGTTTAGAATAGATAGCCGATCTTATAGGATGGCAAATGTTGTTTTTCTGGCTGTCTGGCCGGCCTGCTTGCAGTTAGTGGCTAACCCTGTTTATATATACTAGATGCCAATGTGAGCTGACCTCAGCTCTCACCCTGTACAAAACAGTGTAAACCACCATGGGCATGGGCTGTGGTTTACTCTGGTCTGTGTTTTCTCCAGGGGGAAGTGGGCATAGCAGTCTGATGTACACTCTGATGTCTACTTGTTTGTGGAGGTTAACTCGACACAATTTGACTGCTTTCACAGTATGATTGTCGGTTATGATTTATGGACGTTTAGAAATATTTTAGTAGATTTGAAGGTCCGGTAACCGCTAAGCTAACAGTGCCTGACTGCAGATTCTACCTTCACGAAACAGCTAGCACTTGTACTTACGTGTACGTGTGATTTATGCACCAATTGTTTAGAAAGAAAAGCAGCTTTGAGTGAACGATATATCACTCATGCGGTGAAGCCTTCCTGCTGTCGGCAAACTTAATTGAAAAAAAAAAAAAATTAAGTATTACAAAGGGTGTGGTTTTATGATGTCATACAGGAAAGCCCAATGGCTGTTTCAGATCCTGTGAATGTGCTATGTCATAACATTTGGCCTGTCTGTGAAAGCAAAGGAAGCACTTTTTCGATCTTTCTTCTTTCTCTCGTTCTGCTTCCCACTGTGTCGTAAACACAAACACACACACACACACACTCGTACATCGACACAAGCTGAGGAAGTTGTATAGGAAGCCTTTCTCTGTGCCGTTGATTTGCGCTGCTATCAACTCGTTACCGCAAACTTCTCTCTCTCTCTCTCTCTCTCTCTCTCTCTCTCTCTCTCTCCATTCTTAGCATTGAATATCCCCCCTAAACTCTTCTTCTACATTGAAGTCTACGCAGATTGGCTTATATCTGCACTCATTTTCATAGGCTAAACTTCCTCCTCCTCTTCACAGACGGAGGTTGGTGCTCACCAACAGTTATCTTGCTTTAGCGCTTTCTGACTCAAAACAGGAATCTAACGTTGGCCCTCTGTCTGCTCTCCTCAACCCGGTTTTTGAAACCGTGGTTAAAAAAAACGTTTCAACCAAAAGGGAAAATAAGTCTGCATGAAGTCGCTTGTGGTGTTTTTCAGCATTTGTGGTTTAATTCTGTCTCAGATACAGTCAGCTTTTTAAGCAATATTTCCGTTCAAATTAACACCATTGACTGACTGAATCGGGGTTCTGCAGGGTGACACACCAAAGTGTGTTAATGTTTTCCAGTAATTAGTCTGTTGTGACTCAATATATATGGGGTGACACTGTGCTGTCACCTGTCTTTGACCCATATTATCTGAACACACACACACACACACACGGGTTTGTTAAATGTTATACATAAGACAAAGGAGCAGCATTTTAAACAGGTGTAAAACTGAAACTAGCTGGTTTCAAGCTGCACTTGTGTTTCATGCTTCTGTATTATTACTTTTAGTCCCGTACATTCCAGCTTGAGACTACCCAACAGAGGTGCACAAAATAGTTTTCCAACTTTTCTCTCTCTTTCTCCTTTCCTTTTTTTTTTTTTTTTTTTTTTACCCTCCCTCAGTCTCCCCAAACAACCCCTTCGAGTTTCTTTGCCCCGGTCCCTTTATACCAAAATCCACTCTAACACAACTAAAAATTCATTTTGTCTGACCTAAATCAGAGGGTGTCTGCGCCATGGGCTTATTACACAGTGCGCTTAAACTTGTGTTGTGGAGGAGGATGGGGTATTATTATCTTCCAGCTACCCACCCTGCTATAAAAACTAGTGGTGCGACATCTCCACAGCGCAGTGCTGCTGCCCTCCCTCCCTTCCTCTCACTCTCTCGCTCGTCCTACATGAGCCACACACAACAGTGAGCCTGACTCTTAACTCCACACCAGCCACTCTGCTACACAGACAGACCCAAGAATCACACTCTGCTCTCCTCTGTTGCGCTGCTTTTGCTTCTCTCCATTGGATATTCCTCCCTGGGTGTTTCTTCTCTTTTTTTTTTTTTTTTCTCATTTTTGTGAATGGGCATCCGTGGCCGGTGTGGGGAGCTTGTGAATGGACTGACTGCCTGGCTGACTGACTGACAGACTGGCAAAGAGAGAGGCAGCTGTGTTTCAATTAAAAAGGGCAATGCTGAGAGGTCACGCGAGGAGCAACAGAGCCTCTTAGTAGTCTGGAAATACAAAGACACGTGAGGGGAATCGAGAAACTGAAGGTACGGTAGGTGACGGTTGCTGAAAGCTGAGGAATATATGATATCAAGACATGTGTGAATTCATGTGGATGCCAGAGTTTTGGAGCAAGCACATGGGTGTGTGTCTGTGCGTGTATGTCAAATAATAATTTGTCACATTGTTTTTAGAGTGTGCATGTGTGTGAACAAGCTTGCACTTGTGCGTTGTGCTACAGTGTGCACACGTGCATCACTTAGAGTCCCTATTTGCAGTGTGTTTATATGAGCTTACAGCTCTAGATCATAAAGGCCTGACAAGTTGCAAACAGGTCAATAAAGTGACTTAATGACTCACGTAATTATTTAGAATGTAGTGTAAATATTGTGCTATAAGATTCTGAAAATAGCATGGGCGTTTATAGCATCTCAGCACGTCAAACATGGTAGTTTTAGTGGACTTAAGTATGTGTTTTGTCTCCAGCGGTAATTATACATTTCAATTTTAGATATTCCATATCGCTTCGACATTGTCCTTTATAAATACTCAGGTAATTCGTAAAGTTAAAGTGGATGTTTGTGAGTGAGGACAAAATAAAAACATGTTATGGATTTGAGGCTGAGCTGTAAATTACTATTTACAGCAGGCTTGTTGTCAGCCGGCTTATAGACCTCTTACCTCATGTAGTTACAAAATGCCATTACCAGAATTACCATTAAAAGTGTTTACCAGCTGCTGTTCAGATTTATTTGCACTCGCTAAATGCCTTATTCAAATCGTGAACGAAGAAATTTAAAGTCTAACACGGAGGATACAGTCGGTTTAAGGTGGGATATAAAATGTGGAATTCCGAAATGGCGTGCAATGTGAAATAAGGACATGTTAATAATGATATCATGTTGCTGGTTTTTCAGAAACAAGGAAGGAAGATTTATGAAGTCACTTTAAAAGAGTGCCTGTGGTTAAACACCTACTCAACAGGCTCACAAACTGTGACAGGAAATGTATTACAGATCAATGTCATACCAATGATATGTTTGCTTAATCACGTACTTGAACTCTGATTAAATCTCATTAGCTGTAGTCAGGTTTCAACCTACACCTGCCACTATGATGTAAATGCTTTTCACTTTTGTTCTTGAATCTTTTTTTTTTTTTTTTTTTAATTATTATATTTTCAGTAAGTTGTGGTGATGTTTAGACAAGCTGACCTTTTTTTCAGGGTCCCATTTTTAAATATTCGAAAAATACAAATAAAGATATTTTTAACCAAGGCTAAATTATAAAACCTACTTCAAAAGTAGATTTTATATTTAATTTTATAATTGTATAATTCTTTTTAGTACTGAATTCAGTCTTCTTCGGTAGATTCTGGGGTCTTTATTCGGACCAAACAAAGACGTAGACGTAGAGGAAGAAACATAAGGTGACTGAGAATGAGAAATAATCTGTCCATTGTTTCACGGCAAATCGTCTAGAACCAACATTCTTAATCACAGAACCGATGTTTAGCAGTGAAACCATAAACTTTTGTTTACTTTGGGGGTGAGAGAAATAATGGTGTGTAGCTGTGGGCCCCCCTGAAGGCTCGAGAGATGACACTTAGTGCAAACAGGCTGTCTTGGATTGGCCTCCAGTTCTCTTGAGACCAGATACAGTGTTTACTTCAAATTATCCCATTTCATCATACAGAAATGATTTATTCAAGGGCTAAATTGCTCATTATTTGCTTAAGTAAAAGTGATGGACAATAAATTATAATATTGAATAGATTGGTGGAACTGTGAGGTTTATGCTGCTAGATTTTTGGAAATGTGTTGAACTTTGAAGGCCGGTTTTCAATTAAAATGATAAATGATACAGATATTTAATACCATTCAGTGTGTACCTACTAAACAGTGCGTATGGCAATATAACATTTCACTTAAACTGCATTTGTTTTAAAACGGTGTAAATGTGCACCAAACTTCACACAAATAAGTTTCAAGCGACTTTTCAACTTTTAAGAAAAACTTGAGCAGTTAAATGTTAAATTTCAGCCCCGACATTTCATCATTATTGTAAAGACAAATTCCCATGTGGTGTAACTGGCATTATATACGCTTCACCTGTACACCTGCTCAAATTGACAGCAATTAAGACACAATTTAAAAACCCTCCCTATGCGGCCTATAGGCTCCAGACAATTGTCATTTAAAACACCAACCAAGGAAGTGTCTCCTCAAGAAACAGGTGCACTGGTGTTTTACTGGTGATAATGGACTTCCTTACACAGTAGGTCAAATGAATGTCTCCTCCTAATAAGGGGGTGACTTTTGGCTGTCAATACTATAAATTATTGGCCGTGCAATTGTCCGTCTGTGACAGTTGTTTAGCAGGTGTTTGCTATGGGCAGTTGGTGACAGGGGTAAACTTTGGCTGCTGGTGATTTAGCATGTGGGTCAGGTGGATGCACTGGCCTGACAGGGATAAACTAGGCTTTGGGTGTTGTAGCTTACAGGCCAAATGAGTGTCTGCCTGTGACAAGGGTTGAGATGGACATTAGCTGCTGATTTGTGGCCTGAGCGGTCAGGGCTGGGGACAAGTTAGCCGCTCTACTCTGGGCATAATGATGATACAGCTGCAACAGGGACAGAGAGAGGAGGAGGAGAGGAGGAAGAGGAGAGGAGAATGATTAGGAGGAGGAGGTGGAGGTGGAGGAGGAGGAGGAGGCGGAGGAGGAGGAGGGGGAGGTGGTGGTGGTCAGAGCCCGGAAAGCAGATAAAGTTCTTGGGAGAAAGACGACATTGAATGGAGGTGACACATAATTTGGGGTGGGAGTGCTGAGTTGAAAGTGTTACTGACTAAGTGAGGCATGAGAGGAGACGTGGCCAGTACAGGAAGGCTAAAAGAGAGACAGACAGAAAGGCACGACTGTCCATTAGAGGTCAGTTTAATAATTGAGTTGAGCTTGTTATGAACAGTTTTCACGCGTGGAACCGAAATTCCCGTGGAGTAAATGAATTCAGCGATGCATGTGTGATAAGCAGCTGATGATGATGACAAAAACTTTCACTATTTATTCTTTCAAAAATGTTTCAAAACCAATCAATCAGTTTTTTTTTTTTTTTTAAACATTTAATGGTTCAAAAAACGGGTACTGAAAAAGTCAGATTATCCTACCATGCCTGTGCTTGAGGAGTCAGATGAATAAAGAGCCAAATGACTTAAACAGTAATTATCAGAGCCCTTTCACAAGGCGTCCCCACCCTGGCTGCTGCTGACGGGTGGAGGGGTGTGAGTGTAAAGGGTTAAGGATGTTTGGCTGATGAAATGTCGCTCCAGGACCTTGTGGTGGGAAAGCTGTGCCCTCCTCCCCTCCCTGTCTATGTGGCACATCCTCCTTAGATCCTCTCCACATTGTAATTAGGGGCCGGCCGCTAAGAGCTAGCGCTAGCTAGTGGCAGGCAAACAGTGGGAACCGAGGGGAGTGGTGCTCGCTGGGGCACCAGGCGAACAAACAGCAACAGCAGCACGTGTCCCATAGTTCCAGGAGTGGGTGGGATGGATCGAAAGCAAACGAATGACAGCGGATTCGCCAAGCCCTCCCAGTCTTTTTCTCTCCCTCTTATCCACTCGGTGTTGTTCCAAGCTCTGCACTATTGTTTGCCTTGGCAGGCTGTTACAGGGAGGGGCCCCTGCGCTGGTGTTTGTGCAACCTGTTAGGGAACTTTTAGGGCCATCTGATCTCTTCTCTGCTCCCTCACTGGAGATTCTCTCACCTTTTACCCAGGCTATTACTTTTATGAGTGTTGTACAAATGGCGTGAAATATAATAGAAAAAAGGACATTGTTCTGTCTTTGTAGAGACAGAACAATATCCGTTAATCTGCAGAAGACACAGCAGAATCAGTGAAAGTTTTAATGCGGATGAGGATTTGTGTGAAATTTAATAGATAGAATCTCTTTTTGTGTCATTATTCACTATTTCTACTTAAATATATCATTTCATACACTGGCCTGGCCACTGCAACTTTCCCTGCCGTTCTTTTTATTTTTTTTTTCAGTTTACCCGTCGAGGCAGTTCTGTGTAGGTCTGTGGGCTTATATACTATACCACCTCCCCCTCTATAGACATTTTAATTATGTCCACACTGTATCAATGGCATGAACATAGCAACAGTTACCTAGCAACAAGATCGACAAGAATAAACTACATGTAAGATTGGTATCCAAGTTGTATACCTGCAGGTGAACTAAGGGATTTTCTGAAATTGTTTCATTTTTTTTTCTTCCTGTGGTGAGATCTTTTGGAGCACAAGAGAGAAGGCAACACACTCACACTGTGTGTGTGTGTGTGTGTGTGCGTGTGTGTGAAAGTCTGTGTGGCTTCAGCCCTGGCCCATTTAGAGCCAGTCAACAATGCTGCTGCGGTGAGCGAGCCCGCTTCAAAGTATTTATCTACACATGCCTCCAGTGACCACCAAGTGTGGACAGCTAAGTTTAAGCTCTATTCATAGATGTGAATGAATGAGCACCCTGCCAGAGGAGGTTTTATCACCGTAACTGTAAACAACAGCACAGTGAATCAACAGGTAGGAACTCGGGCAGCTGTGGAATGATGGTTTTAAAGAAAAGTGAACAGAGATTTTGGCTGTGCATCGAGGCAAAAAAAAAAAAAAATATCTGCTGTATTGAGCTCTTAGTCACTGTGCTGTGAATCAAATGAGTGTGGAGAGGGCAGGCTGCAAAGTAAGCATTTTGACAGGATACAGTATCTAGAGTACAATCTGACCTCTTTTGTCGTTCTCTATATTTCTCACCACATCCCAATCACACACCGTATTGTTCAAATGAACGTATCAGTTTGCTTTGTGCTCGTATCTGACAGAGACACACAATAGGGATGGACATTGCTCATCCACTTATCATCAAACCTCGTTGCACGCTTAAGTGTCAAACAGAAAAGAGGAACGTTTGATTTAATGTCTTATCAAGATGACGGGCTTCCCTGACTTGCACAGTTGCAACACGTTCCTACAAGAATTCGTGATTGCACACTCAAGAATAAATATTACCCGATGTGATGTTTGCTCAAAATGAGACATGCTGTATTTACCACTTGTTGCCTTTGCTGCACAGATGGCACACAAACAAGCATGCCTACAGTATATTTTAATAAAGTGAGACTGTCACTCATTGTGGTAACAATAGCAGCTTCGGTTAAGAGCCTGTTTCTGTTCTTTTTGAGAATTCATCTCATGATTAGACGCCGAATGCATTCTTTAAATCAGTGTTTTGGATCCTATTTCATTATTTAACACGCCCTCATCACTTTCCTGTCGGCACTTCCTCCTCAGGAGCATCCCTGTTGCAAAATCAAATGGTTCTTCATCCCTGTGCAAACTAAAATGTTTATGATACTGACTTTGTGTTTGCCGAGGGAGTGAGAATCCACCTTTGTGGATTTAAGAGAATTGTTATTGAAAAATGCCTGTGATCAATCATTAAATGCCAACAGGAAATCAAAGAGGACACATTCAAATTACCTCCTCAGTTATTTTCATGTTTTTCAAAGCCGCACAATAAGAACTTTTTTTTTTTTTTTTTTTTACTCCTGCTCTATTTTTAATCCAAACCAATATGTTACCCTCGTGACACATCTCCTTGTTAATTACTTAGCTAAGCTTTAATAATACAGGAAGTGTCACTGAGATCAAAAAGTGACCTGAGAACAAACTGTACAACATGAGCCAATATTTAAAAGTTTCATCATCAGGTGTCTATAGTAATGTTTCTTTTTACTATTTTCTTTTCTTACATAACCACAGTCACATCTATTACTATTATACAAAATGAGCACACTCATTTCACTCACTTTTTTTTTGGGATCAGATAATAGGGTCGCTGCATAGGAAATGTGAATATGAGATATTTTTTATGGTGTGGCAGGCTGAATATTTTTGGATTCAGATTCACAAAAGATTCATCAAGGATTCTCAAAATACTTCCAGAACTGTTGTAAGGTGTTCAATAAGCTCATGGGTTTTTGTGAAGCATTACTAGACGTTTATCTTTCACAAAAAGCGATGCTTAGCACTCATTCAAAACATAATCATTTTAACGGAGGCTTTGAGAACAAAACGTGGGTTCCACAGAATGATTTTTTTCCCCAGTTTGATTGTCTCAATTAAGTGTCACTAAACAGCTTATTGTTATTGCCTTCTGTCTAGATAATCAGCAGAGACAGCGAGAGGAGAATGGTTCATCACAGAGAAGAGGACCTGATTGGGATCCCCTTCCCGAATCACAGCAGTGATGTCCTCTGCAGCCTCAATGAGCAGCGCCGCGACGGGCTGCTCTGCGATGTCATCCTCATTGTTCGTGACCAGGAGTACCGCACCCACCGCTCCGTTTTGGCCGCCTGCAGCCAGTACTTCAAAAAGCTCTTCACAGTGGCCACCACCGACGGCGGGGACCACCATCAAACAGCGGCAGTCTACGAAATCGACTTTGTGGCTCCGGAGTCTCTCACAGCCATCCTTGAGTTTGCCTACACTTCTACTCTGACCGTGACGGCGTCCAATGTTAAAGAGATCCTGAACGCAGCTCAGATGCTGGAGATCCCCTGTATCATCAACGTTTGCCTGGAGATCATGGACAGCGGGGGTGGAGGCGGTGGAGGAGGACGAGCGGAGGAGGGAGAAGAGGACGAAGAAGAGGAGGAGGATGCGGAGGAAGACGAGGATGAGGAAGAAGAGGAGGAGGATGAAGAGGAGGACATGGGGTCCAGGAAGGATGAGCAGGAGGAGGAGGACAACGTCAGCGAGAGGTCGCTGCAGTCGTCGGAAAGTAGGGGGGAGCAGACACCACCTGGAGCGGAGGACTCGCCACCTCCGAGCACCTCCACGTACCACCAGCAGTTTGACCTGTCCTCCCAGTCGCAGTCTCCAGACACCATGAGAGGAAAACAGGTACAAATCTATTTTATTAATCTTGCATTTTCTGGGCAAAAAATGACTATTCCTCAGTTCACAAAGGCTGACAATGTTGTCTTATGTTGCAGGAGAGTATGGAGAGTCGGGCTTTAAAAGATTTCTCCATTGAGTCTCTCCTCCAGGAGGGACTGTACCCCCGTATGTCGACACTGGACCGGAGGGCCAACTTCTCCCCTCTCCTCCCAGGCTTCTACCCGTCGATGTGGGCCGCAGAGTTCCCAGCCTTCCCTAAGCAGTTCCTGGACCCCAACCACCACCAGCATCCCCATGCAACAGCCTCACCACAAACTAGGCTCCCTCACGCCTTCCCCACCACTGCACCACTTGAGGCCTCCAGGCCCCTCGATCTAGCTGTGAAAAGAGAGATCATAAAGGAGGAGATGAAAGAGGAAGTCCCGCTTAGTCTGCTCCACGGCAACTTCCTGAAGGAGTTCGTCAGCTCAGGCCTGGGCAGCACCATGAACGCTGGGTCAGCGCCTTCAGAGAGCCACGCTCTAGGTCCGATAAAGGATGAAGCTGACTTCCGGTCATACCTGAGCTTCCTGAGCTCTGCTTCCCACCTGGGGGCGCTGTTCCCTCCCTGGCAGCTGGAAGAGGAGCGCAAGATGAAGCCCAAGGCGTCACAGCAGTGTCCAATCTGCAACAAGGTTATCCAAGGAGCTGGGAAACTTCCACGACACATGAGGACGCATACGGGAGAGAAACCGTACATGTGCACTATCTGTGAAGTACGATTCACCAGGTATGTGAAGCAGCACTTCTTATCACATGATCATTACTTCACTGCAAGAGTTTCCTACTCGTGTGCCACGCTGAGAGGATGAGAGCTTGTTTCTGTGACTACAAAGCAAAGGGGTTATGTAAAACAGCAGGGTTAGCGGAAAAGTACCCCATGTTATTTTGACTGAGGTTAATCTGTTTTCACCAAATCTGAATATCAAAGAGTTTGAAGTGGAAAGCCCCCTCCGCTGGTTTCTTTGCATTAGTGATATGTCACTCACCTACATCCTCCTGCTTTGGCACATTTTCCACCTGTAATTTAGAGCATTACTTTAATGTTGACAGGGGAGACAAATCATTTTTACTGACTTTCAAACTCGCTTGTACTAGGCAAGCTCTAAAAGGCAAAAAGAAATGCAGCGCTGTAATTCATGTGTTAACCATTGCGCCCACAACATACTCTATGAGAACATGTGGTTTTGTTCTTTTCTCAGACAAGACAAACTCAAGATCCACATGAGGAAGCACACAGGTGAGCGTCCCTACATCTGCCTCCACTGCAACTCCAAGTTTGTCCACAACTACGACCTGAAGAACCACCTGCGTATCCACACGGGCGTCCGTCCATACCAGTGCGAGCACTGCTACAAAAGTTTCACACGGTCCGACCACCTACATCGACATATCAAGAGGCAGAGCTGCCGCATCTCCCGCCCCCGGCGAGGACGAAAACCAGCTGCATGGCGGTCCACACCCACCAGCAATTTCCTGTGCCCCCCCAATGCCACCACCAACCGGTTTGAAGAGAACGGGTTAAGCCCTGGATACCAGGGAGTCAAGAATCACGGACTTGGGGAGATGCTCGGCCTCGGCAACAGGGGTCTGGGATTTAAGAGTGGGGACGGAGTGGTGAGAGAGAACAGGGAGGAACGGCGAGCAGAGGGGAAGCACGTCGCAGAGGAGGAGAATGCTGGAGCAGGGAGGCAGAGGGGAGTGTTTGCCTTCGCCCTGGCTGGAGAAGAAGTGCTTACCCACTCTCCATTTTATGCTTCGACCTCTGACCCCTGGACCATGAGACTGGAGCGTGCTCCACCCATCCCTGAGCCGGCCAAATGAACCGTGGTCTGTAGAAGAAAAAACAAAAAAGACAAGAAAGAAAGTCTCTTTAATCTCTCTGTCTGTTCTGCTCCAGGAAGCTAAAGCACCTTTTTAAAAAGTGAAAGAGTGAGATCAACGAACCTTTTGAAGCCTGCTGATGTGACTGTAGTGAAACAGACTTTTATTTTATCGCATTTCATTTTTGGAAAACACAGTCTAACTAAATAATTTCACAGATGTCATGTTGAATAACTGTTTCAGCCCTGTGAATGTTTACAAATATTTTGATAGCATTTTAAAAAAGGCAAACTGTTTGACACTGCTAACGAGGAAAGCATATCGGAACGCTGTTATATATATTATTTGCATTTATCTACAAGGTTGTCTGAAATGCTATTAATTCAACTTCAACTACACAATTCTACAATGGCATTTAAAGCAAGATGAGATGAGGCTTTTATATTGAAAAGAATTCATATGCAAGAAAGAAAAACAGAGCAGGACCTATTGTAATTGACTGTGATGAATGTAAAACAAGTGATTACATGTAAAAAAAAAAAATTACATTTATTGTAGTAAAAGGTTATTATAGCATTTCAGTCTCATATTGAAAGGGAAGCGGAGTAAATAAATAGACTACAATTTAAATAAATGAGCCTTCATCCAAATAAATTACAGTGATTTTTATTTTGAATAGTTTAGTTAAAGTGTTTAAGTGTTCAAAAAAAGACCAGTGCTTTCAAAAAACAAACATTAAAAATGGTTTATTGCAGCGGGACGTAGGCTGGCACATGTCCTGTAAGTACGTTTGATTATTTGATTATTTAATAATATTCAAAACAAAAACAAAGGGAACCCACTTGAAGTGTAATAAATCAGGATGTTTGATAATGTGTTATTATCCTTCCACTGCCTTGTTCTGATTTAAGCTCCTCGTCTGCACTATTGTACATAGACACAAACTTTTTTGGCCATGGTGGTGTTAATTACGGTTTGCGTTGCTGATGATGTAAAAAAAACAAATATATATATAAATATATATATATATATTGCTCTTAAAAGACTTTGAGGCATCCATCCAAAGACGTGTACTTTGATATTTCACAGACTTGAATAAGACTTTGTTTTAATGTTTATGAATATGTGTCATCAGAGGATGTATATTTCTGACTAATCAACTGCCGCTTTAGCTATACAGTATGCTTGTGTTTTTTCTGCTGCAACAAATCAAGAGGGTTTCAGCCCTGTTTTTCATATAATGTTCATCTCTGATTTGTGTATAAAGAAGTTCAAAAATGATTTGAATTGAAATGGGAAAGTATTTTCTTGCTATTTATGCGTATTTAAATGAATGAGCCTTGGCTATATTTTGCAAATCTGTTTTATAAAGACACTAAATGTTGAACTTTGCTCTTGCTTGGGAGTGTTATTTTCATAAAATGAATTCTGTGTGTGTGTGTGTGTGCATCTTTCTATCTATCTCTATTGCGACAACATTTTTGGATAGTGAGGACATTTTGGTCGGACTTCACTTCTTTAAAGGACTGCTCGAGGTGAAGACTTGGTTTTAAGGTTGAGGTTAGGTTAAATGAGAGGCGGTGTACATCCCATTAGGGTAAGTGTCGGGGTTAGGTTAGGGTTAGGAGCAACACTTGCAGTGAGGATCCTGACAATGGGATATTTAGATAGCTAGATAGGATTCCCTAACAATGTGAAATTTGATAAATGGTTGTATATGAGTAACTATAGAGTATACCATATTGCATTTAGGGTAAATAACCTAACAGTAATATAAAAAATAAACACCCAACACAGGGTCAAAACAATTTTTAATTGTTGAACAAATGGTTTTCTCCCCACGCGTAAAGTGAAGCCGCTATTGAGTCAATGCTTCTAGAATTTGAGTAATTCTGACAGTGATTTTTTTTCTTAAATGTTTGTATTTTGGATAAAATGATTCATTTCCTGAAAGGTGGTTTAGCAGTGAATTAACTGGGAATAGTATTTATTATCATTTCATCATTTTAGACATATGTTGTCAAAGCTCACGTCAATCTGAGAGTCATTAACATCCATTTATCTATTTTATGTTTTATTTTAATCGGGACAAGTACATAACTTGGACCAATGCAACATACCACAGCATTTATACCCCAAGCTGGGTAACATATTTAGTGTCTAAGAACATGGCAGTAGTGGGACGTTATTGGCGTCCTATACTAAATTTTTGATTCCGTGATTACACATCGTCTTAAGAGGCTTAAATGTCTATGCTACCATAAAAGAGTGTCCGATTTGTCTCATACAGTACACACACACAATAAAAACACATAAGGTGCCAGCTCCTCAGCTGGAGGCTAATGGGTAGGTAGCATTTACTGTGATGTTAGGTCGCACAACAGCTGAAATCGCTGCTGAGGTCAACTGTACATTTGTGTACAAGTATGTATGAACTACACACTGGTCACACGCAGAGTGCAGACGACGAAAAAATAAGAATAAGAATTAAAATCACAGCCACGAGGTGAGTCTTTTAGTGATGTTGTTTTGTTGTCATAAAACTGAATTACGAAGACTGACTGAATCAATTAATTACACAATCAAGCTGAAGGATATTGGAAACAGGGGAAAGATCATTCTTTTCTTCCCCAAAAGATGTTCATCAAATAATGCACCACATCCTCCTTGAATGGGTTTTAAAGAGTTGCATTAATGGATCAATAAATAATTCAATAATACCTCAGCTGACACATCCAGTCTTGTCTGATTATATTGACCCAGTGGCTTTCATTTCTAATAGCTGTATCAATCAGATCATTCATAGTGGTGCAGTTTTATTACTGACAGAGTTAATTTCAGAGTACAATGAAGCAAGTTAAGGAGCTTTTTTTCCCCCCCAGCGTTTGGTTACAACACTCAACTTGTTTTCTCACAAAAGCCTTTTCATGACTTACAGTGCTAATTTCACAGGCCGTGCCTCACACAGCAGTACAGTATTCGTCTGTTTCTTTGCCCTGACCTCTAGTGGAAAACAAGTGCCACTGTAACTGACCCTGTTTCTGTTTCCTACTATTCAATGAATATCCAAAGTCATGTTTGTCTATATATAGTGTTTGACATTTAGAGAATGAGGGTGAATATCTAAGATTGATGTTGCAGTGACCCAAATACATATCTGAATATATGATTAGCACATTAAAAAAATACTGTTTGTGACTTTTAGTTCAAGTAACAAAATGTCATTGGCTGTTTGAATCATCGCTTCCATCCTCATACAGCTTTGTCCCTCTGGAGGGCGCTGAAGATTTAAATTTGACTCCTACAAAGTCAAACTTTGATTTTTAAGTCCCTCACTCTGAAGTACTGTGGACATTATGTCAAGAGTAATTAATAATCGGCATCAACTAAATGAGTCTCTGAGTAGAAGATGTTCTTCTTTTTTTTTTTAAATTCTGCTAAAATAATAGAAATGTGGAAGAGCATGAAATAAATAGACTGTGGTAGAAGCTTTCATACAACACACGCCCAACACAAACCACATCCTTTAATGTGGGGCAGAGATGGTCTGCAGCAGCTGCTTTCTGATGGTTTTATTTCTTTGCACAAGGTTTATTCATGGGATGATTGGTGATTGTGATAAAACTGTGCAACTGCAGGAATGGACTAAACTGCCAGTAGCTAACTTTTAAAGTTTTTGTGATACCTCGTTGACCTACTGTTTAAGGGTTATTTTTTTAGGAATCTGAAGCCAGGTGGTGTGATGGAACAATTTGAAAGAGTGCCACGTCACCAAACATGCATCAACAAAGCCGTGACTTATGGTTCAGGTGATGCTAAAAGATATTTTAGGGAAAATTGACACCTTCTTATATTACCATAAATATTATATAATGCAGGAACAGTGCTCAGAAGGTTTTCCTGAATATGTAGTATGTAATTGTGTATTCAAGTTTAGAATAAGATGCAGCACATCAGCCAGTAAAATATGTACCTATATAATAATATTATAGCTGAATAAACTATATAATTCATATACAGGGTATATGCAGGAATCCTGAAGTTAAGTTTGATAATTCTAAGTTTGAATCCCAATAACAGGTCCTTATAGGTTTCATTAGTGGCACATTTTACTTACATTTATATATATATATACATTGATTGAGACCTCTTAGACCACTTTATCAGTGCAACATAATGCAGATAGGCAGGTCTGGGAATGGCCATCATCACTCAGAGTTCAACAAACGAGTAACTGGTTTAGTGGTGGGTGGGTAGGTCACACTACCAGTTCTGTGGTCTTTTCACCCAACGCACTGGTAGGAACCATTACTTGATGAATTTTTAATTTGATGAATTGCAAACCTGTTTCGATATTACATTGGACATTTGTTTCTACATCCATTTATGCATCTGGTTCCACAATGATTGACATTTATAAAACTTAATCATCTGTATGTACAGCTTTCTCAAAAGGAATGCATATTGAGCGTTAAGCTGCATCACCTTCTGACACACAGAGCAGTACGCCTCACGGTTATTTCCAGAGTCAGCCTTCAGTCATGGTTCAAAGATTTTGCTCTTTGCACCAGAACTAGAACTAGAACTGGGTAAGCACCTCAGCAGCCTCTATGGACTGAAGCAAAGAGGCTTCCTGCTGCCGTACGTCTTGTTATTTAGCTGACTGCTATGTTTGGTCTTGTTCTGCTTCCTTGATGTTTGGCTGTCAGCAAAGTTGTCGACTCAGTGACAGTTTTTGATTATCAATTATAACAAATGTATGCTGTCACAGCTGTCCACAATTAAGACAGTGATATTGCACAGTGACATTTCCAAAAAAATACTAATTTCAACACAATGTCTCTTGATCTGTGATGACTGATATTAACAATCGGCTTTTTTCTCAGCAGATATTTTTGTCACAGTAGGAAAAAGCACAGGTGTTACTAAAAACATTAACAATGGCTTCAATCTATTCATGTGTCACGGTAAGTCATGACAGTGAAAAGGCACGTACAATACCAAGACCCTGAAACTAAAGCAGCTCACAGAATTAAACCATCATTCATTTTATTTTGTATATCTTACTGTGATGTGTCTTCAGTCAAAAAGAAGCTCATTGTTTTATTGTCCTTCACTGTGTTTGATATAAATGTCAATTTTTTTTTTATTAAATTACAGAATAAATTTAATGGATAACCCAACGGCCACTGTGTCTTGCTCTGTTTAATAACTGAATTAAAAATGTCTTTCTGTGAACTATGTTGTGACAGTCTTAGTCAGACTGTTCAGTAACTGTGTGAGTGTGAGTCAAGGACAGCTAGCTGTAAAAAATTTACACCCACAAGACAAAGTGTAAAATGTATGTCTGTGTGCACATGACTTCCTGAACCCCAACCCTCCTGAGGTGTGACTTCCTGACCCATTAACCTGCAGTCCTTTCTGAGTTCCTCTCACTGTTATTACTTAGTAACCACCCTGATGATCCTCTAAGGTCCATGTTGGTACACACAGCAGCATTTTCTGTGTCTGGATGTGTGTGTGTGTGTGTGTGTGTGTGTTATGCTTGCATACAAAAGCACTTCTAGTGGGACATCCTCTTAGGAAACTGTGTGACAATGCAGCTACACAATGCAGCTACAAGTTAGACCGCAGGGACTGCTGGGGGTAGCACGGTCTGATGTTCGCTGTGGGGTTTCAGCAGGGGCCAATGAGGAAACACCTTCAAAACAAAGGGCCTTGAAAAGCAACCGTTCGCCTGTGATAAGATCTCAAACATGGGGAACAATATGTATGACATGATTAGAAAGTAGCTTACTGACATCCACTTCAGTGACTTTATGTATTAAAAGTGTTGCTATTAAAATATTTCATATGTATTGAGTGAAATACAAATGAAACCAGCAGACCACACAGCAAATACTCATATACAGACTGTGGCGTATTTGAAAATATGACGGAAATAAAAGCACATCTAAATTCTCAAGTTGTCTGAAGTTCAAGTTAGGCTCCACATATTTAATAACTAAATATAATATAATGACTAATAATGACTATATATAACACTGGTAAGGACATGAATTAGCTGGAATTCAATTGACAGTAGTTTTCCTGCAATAGCTCCTTGCAGCATGCACGTATTGTGAAAGATGATGTTTAAACTTCCTCTCTCTTGTGGGTTTTTCATTTCACAGAAAGATACCTCATTCTAATAATAATAGACACGAGAAATGACTGCCCCCTCTTAAGCACATTATGAGAAGCTCACTTCAGGTACTTTCTGAGCGGCAGACAGCTTGTCAGCAAACGTCTCAGTCTTTTGCTTGTTTGGCACCAGACAATCACTCAGAGACAATCTTTCTTCAGTCGCCAATGGTAGACCGAACAAAAGTGTGGTTGTGAGTGTGTGTGCGTTCTCTGAGAGGTCAGGAAGCCGTACAGCCTCTAATGAAATATGTATACAGTTTGGGAAAGGAATGCACAGCTGGAAGATTTTACAATGCAACGTATCATCTGTAATGCCAAGTCCCCACTAAATGTTTTGTGAACGTCTAAATCTTGACAGATCTCAGGAAATAAGAATACAAAGACATCTACAAGAAGATGTGACAACAGAGTGAATGTCTCTGTGAGGACTGGTTCTGGTTTTATTCATATCTATTTTTAACAGTGAGGTGACAGGCGCATTAAGTGACACAATACAACGTGGAGTATTTAGTATGTAGTTCACACCACAAACCACTGAATAACATCTGAGGACTTCACCTAGTTGTCAGATGAGAGTTAACAGTGGTCTAAACGTGTGTTTGCATGGCCTCTCCTTCAGTCCGTACACACAAGCTGGACTAACTATTTTTTTTAAAGGAATAGTTGTGTGGTGTGATGAAAAGCATTTGTTTAATTGAATGTTGAATTAGAAGGGATAGTTGTTATTTTAATACATAATTAATGTTACAGTTTACTTTTCATAGTTGGGACACTCTGGTTACAGCAGCTGCAGATGAACAGGGCTAGACAGTAGAGATTTAGAAATTTCTTGTTTCTAAGATGCATTGTGGTGCAAACATGGAAGATTCTGCATTGATTATGTGATAGAACATAATCGGGAGTTTGCAGCACCAAACTGTAGGCTGTTAACATTGATTGTTGATTTTAAGGCCTTGGCTGAGCAATCAGTTTGCAAAATAAGGTTGCTTGGTCGCTCTCTTGCATTGAATTGTGGTTGAACGTTAGGCATCTGGAGCTAAAGCGTTACTTTTATATGTCGGGAGATTTAACAGAGGGAGGCAGAGATCTGCAACGAGTGACGAAAACTTCAACCAGCACTTGGAAACGGATATCTGGGCACACTTGGGATTTTATGAAGGTGTGTATGTCTCTAGTAGTAGTATGTGAGGAGCCGATTTAAAGCTCAACTCAACTGGTTTAAAATCTGTGAACATGTGAGGTACATATACTGGCATGCATCCATCACCTGGACGCACAGCAGGAGTTAGTAGTATATCCTAATGTAGACCTACATTTAATCAGGCAAGGTAGAATGGTTTCCTGTACACTTACTATGCATCTGAGTAATTTCCTAGCCAGCTAAAGAGCAGGTTTATTGATTCCGCCAACAGGAAGTACACAGATAACATAAAGATTCTTTCAGTCAGTCTAGAGTCAGCCTTTAATATCAAATGAAAATATATTTTATAATATATAATATATTTTATTTTGTTTAACTCTGTCCCTATGAGCCATGAGCACAGACACAAAACAAAGAAGAAAATATTGCATAATGTTGCACCTAACATGCTGCTATAACACCTCAGTGGATGTAAAATAGAGAACATTGATCCAGCTACTTCAGATAATCTTATTATACAAAACTTATGTCGTCTGACTTGTGCAGATAAGCAATATGAACATGTTAATGGAGGTGGACGGTTGATATATTTCAGACATAACTGGTTTTAGATGTGCTCTTATGGTTACAACACTAAGTGATGAAATGACAAATGAATGAAAAATGAACAGGAGTGATGACAGAAACATTGATTTGTGATGCCTTTAAAGCTAAGTAAACAATTTCATATGGCTCCCCAGTATTTTCTCACCTGTGATGTGAGAGCCGAACTCTTCAAATACTGGTTTTGTTTGGTTTCCTAAGTAGCTAATGATTTATACGCTTCTGTTTTCCAAATGAGGAACCATTCAAACATCCAAATATGTTTGTGTGCACATACATGTGTATGCATTTCCTGTGGTTACACTGTATTGCTGAAACCCACAGACATTAGCATTTTATTTTTTAGTAAAATAACAATAACATTTTTATGCTTTGTACAGAGTAAAGTGAAAGTACAGAAGTAGATTATTTTATCTTATTTATTTATTCTTGTTTATTTATGTATTATACATTGCATTACATTTGGTTCAAGTGATGTGATAAGGAAAAGGACGAGAGGAGTTTTGGGGCATAGAAACCAAGTGAAAGATCAATAAATATAATGCATGTAACAACGTGATATTTGAGGTTTTATATGAAGACTCCAGACTCCAGACTTCTTTCTAGGTTAATGACAATGTAATAGCCATCCATTCAGCAGTAAATCAGGCAATGACCAATGACTTCTGGACATCAATACAACAAGCTCTGAGTACAGGAGACCTAATGGGCCTGAGAGAGAAAATGATTGCCCGACCCTGCGCTGTAAATGCTGAACACTTACATTAACTGTCTGGAAGGCCAATGCAGTTGCACTCAACAAAAGGAAACGAAACAGCTCACTGCCTAATGCAGGTGTAGTAGCCTGGACTGACAACTTGTAAGGGCCACAAAAAAGTCTCAACAAAAGGTCAAGACAGTGTTAATATAAATAACATTTACAGTATGATAGACACATTGCCATGACACTCTGACACTGCACTTCCCCTACCAAGTTCCCCTGACAACTGTGATAGCAGCCAAACAAGCTTTCACATGTTGCATGTGACTACTTCTCTATATTTCCCATGAACTCAAGATAATGATAATAACAAAAAGAGGAATTTAAAAAATAAATAAATAAATAAAATGGACCAATAGATAGAATGAGGTACCTTCCCACTTCAGCTACCACTACATTCACTGACGTCAGCTGTGAAATTGTGGCACTTTGTACGGTTTTCACTGTTGGCTTCTGGTTTTTGGAGCTGGTTAAAGAAAGCTAAGAAGAAGGTCTAAGACCGAGTAAAAACAAAGTTCAATACGTCCTGGACCTCAGAGCAAAACTCACCGGGAGATAAAGTGCTTGTATTACTCCCATCGTCTAACTCCAAATTACTTGCCAAGTGGCAAGGACCCTTTGTGGTCACACGGTGGGTGGGTGACATTGATTATGAGCATGTGCGATCTGTAAGGAGAGGGGCAACAGATTTATCACCTCAACATCCTTAAAGCTTGGAGAGAGGCTTAGTCTGTTTCCCTGATGATGAGTGAGATGAGTTGGGGCCTGAGGTACCAAAATTGACCAATCCTGCCTCGCTCCTTTGTGAAAACAATCTCTCATCGACCGAGAGAGCAGACATAGCCAGGTTACAGCAGCGGTACACTGATGTGTTCTCCCCCCTGCCAGGACGCACAAGCCTTTTTCAACCGCCTACTTGAATGACGTCATCATCCACAGTAATACCTGGGCCATGTGCGGTAGCTGGCTGGAGTGCTCGAGTCACTGAGGAAGGCAGGGCTCACAGCCAACCCAAAAAATGGTGCAGTTAGACAGAGGGAGGTACGGTATCTGGGGTACCACTTGTGTGGCAGGCAGGTGCGTCCAGGTAAATAAGACAGCAGCGGCTGCTGCCTGCCCACCCGAAATGGTGTCTCAGAACCAGTCCAGTGGACGGAGCATTCACAGGTGTCACTTGAGAGGGTAAAGCAGGCCCTCTGTGGGGAGCCTCTTCTCCACACACCTAACTTCTGTTTGAGCGGGAGGTACAGGTACAGCACCCATTTACCCTCTGTTCAGACCACGCTCCTGTCCACTGGCTCCACCACATGAAAGATACCAACACCCATTGGTATTTGGCTTTGCAGCCGTTTAAGTTCAAGGTGGTCCATAGGCTGGGGATGCAGATGCTTGTGGCTAACTTCCTTTGTGGCTGACTTCCTTTTCCTACTCCCATAGGGAGGGTAGGTTAGGCCGGACAGCTCCCTGGCCTAAGTCAGGCGGTGGAGGTATGTGCAGGGGGCATGGTGCATCAGCTGCAGGAGAGAGGTGTGGAGAGGGCTCAGGAGAGCAGCGCCAGGTGAGAGTGATTGGCACACCTGTATCCAGTTAGCTAATCACTCTCCCTTTTTAACACAGTACTGTGCTGGACCTGGGAGAGCAGTCGGAGCAGATAAAGCCAGTGCGAGCCACAAATCTGAATGGCCCGTTTCCTCTTTAGAACAGATTACATGAGATCCGTAATTTCCGAAAACCATTTGAAACGTGGACTCATCAGACCACAGCACTTCTAACTCTTTTTGTCAGTCCATCTCAAATGAGTTTGCACAGAGAGAAGCTGGCAGCCTTTCTGGTTTTCTGGCTTTTGCTTTGCATGGAAGAGTCTTAACTTTCACTTGTAGATGCATCCCTGCAGTAATATCACTAATTTTAACTTTTAACTTTAACTATTTTTAGAATCAGGGATGTACATTTCACGATGCTATCTCATTTAATTCTATACATTAATGTTTTTGGGTAGTGTTTGGTTTGGATATGAAAGTGTATTTCTGTATTTTGTCGTCATGCACACATGAAGGTGAGGAAAATATTATGTGTGCTCACATGCAGCAGAGCAGGCAGTAAACTTGGCGGGGAACCGTTCAATTATCGCGGAAGCCCTCAAAATGAGTCTACTACAGAAAGACTGTGGCTTCTGAGATTTTTTTCCATGTTCAGTGTTAAGTGATTTCAATCCATTAAATTTATGCTTGTATGGTAATGGCAAGCAATTTGACGCTGGATCGTCTGTTAAGGAGCCACTGTAGTATTATTGAAGTCAGATCCATTGGCAGGATCTAGATAAAAATCATATGATTAATCTCTCAGCTGGAAGTGAAAGAACTAAAGGTGAAAGCACTAAATATCTCTGCAGCAAAAGGAAGTGACAGAACTAAAGACCTATTTCTGTTTGTGTGGCCTTCTAAAACTGGCAGATCCTAGACTAAACTGTGCCACAGCTGAAATTATGCCTCAGTAATGTCTCCGAGGCCTAGTTCTGTTAAGTTGCATGCAAGAGACCGCCGTGCCTCGAAATACTGCCGCCACAAAAGCCACAGGGCAGGAGGGGACTGTCCGCCTCAGATTTGTAGCCCAGACTCATGGGGTGTGTTTTTGCCTCAAAATGGCGAGGGTGAAATTAAAGGCAGGGTTGTCATGTAATTGCACATGGAGGTGCCCACTGCCCACGGCTCTGACCCCAGCTCTTGCACTCTAATGAAGGGTTGAGAGCTTGAAGAGGGCAAACCCCGGCAAAGTAATGGCTACAGTGATGCCGGCCAAATAGATTTTGTAATGTGCTTATGGTACTAAAGCATAGGGCCCTTATCTTTATTCTATCCGGTCATTCTCATTTAACCATTAGTTCTCTGCTTTGTATGAGAGGCTATTATGTTACTAGTCACACGAACTGCATTATAATCAATTATGAATATCCTTAGAATATTTTATACGTGCAAGCATTTGAGTGTGCACTGCTCTTATATTGCATTATGATTAATAATGGATACCCTGATATGTTTATGCCCTAAGCCAAGATTTAGTTAAATGCTTTTAATCTACAGACAACAAGCACATCCTGTACTGTACCAAGCTCTTTAAATAAAATAATAATAATAAATATCTCATCTTTGATCTCTATTTTACTATTTTATTTTGAACACCAAACAATGTCCATTGGTGGAAAGTAACTAAGTACATTTACTCAAGTGTTGTACTCAAGAGGCAAATGTTGCCACTCCTGATGCATTGTTATAGATGATTTAGATATCCAACTGTATATAAAGTGATACTTATAGCTCTACCTTGATCAGTTGCAACTCCTGCTTATATGTTTATGATGTATGACTAATAATACTTAAATATTGCAATATAAAATAACATAGCACTGACAGGGGACTTTCTGTTGCATAATTAGCACTTTTAGTCTTGATTGTAATTTGCTGTAGTTTTACTTAAATAAACTTTTAATGCAGGATTTACTGCAAGATGTGTGGTATTGCTACTTTTACTTGAATAAAGGATGTGAATACTTGTTCCAACCACTGACAATGTTACACATACTGCACACTGCATAAGGTCCAGGGCAGGCTGTAGTTGAGCAGTGGAAACTTTCCCTGAGGAATGGTTTTACCAGCTGTGAGGCCAGCTACTCTGAGGGAAGGAAGGTTCTATAGTAAAGTACTTTGAAATGGGGGGGTAAAGGCTTGTAGGTTTATACTTAAATAATATAGCACTATAATAGCAGGAAATCACACATATGGTGTATTGATGATTTAGTGGAGACGTACAGCTCCTGATGTTGGAAAATGGCAGCGTTAGAGAACCTAAATTACTGTCCTGCTGACAAAGATGACAGGAAAATTCAGCCACGCTTAAACACAAAAAGTGGGTGCCTACAAAGTAACATTTTAGTGAGGGTGGTCCTGTAAAAGTGAAAAACCCTCCACCCATGCTCCTCTTCAGTAGTCTATGAATACACATAGACATAGACTCACTTTAACCACATATTATGGGTTTGTACTTGCTGATGGTTTCATATTTGGCTCAAAGTTTATGTAAATGCAGATGTGAGCCCAGCATCACTGTAGTTTGCTGAAAAACCCAAGGTTTTTCCAACCCATGTTCCCGGTCTGTTAATCCAGCTGCCTTTACGTAGACCCACTCTGTGATTGGTCCCAGATTTGCTGCGGGTCCAGAGTAACTATTTGGCTTTCTCCCTGACATTTTCCCATTGCTGCTGGCACAGTGCGACCTGCAGGAAATGACTGAGAATTGTGACTGTAACAATGCTAATGGAGCAATGCCAGACCACAGCTGTTTATTCAACCACACAAAACATTCCTCTGGGTTAATAACCACAGACACTGGAAGAGATCTACTATTTAATGATTTGGTCTGTGACACAGTACAGTATGTGCTTCGTTTGGGGAAAATTGCAAGCAGCAAAATGTGTGGCAGCGTATAAAGTAAAGCAAAAAGATTCTTGGAGTTTGAGTCATAGTCACATATCCAGTGCACAATGTTCATGACTTGATTATTTCTGGATTTTGTTTGGAAATAAAGTTTATTGTTTTAGTCACATTCTGGTCATTTTATGTTTAGTCTTAGTCAGGAAAGCCTTAGAATCATGGCAGTGTAGATTCCCATCTCGCCACATCTATTTCAAAGAGTCATCATCTGTCTTTCTGCCTCTCAGACTCTCTGAGTCCTTCTCCTTTCTGTCAGCCCTGCCCATCCTTCCTGGATATGAGGTCACAACAGAAGTACCAGAACAAAGGATGGGCTGCAGTCATCTTAACTTAAACTCTTACAGCATATTGTTTGCTCCCCCTTTCTCTTCTTTTGTTCATGTTATGCAGAAACACCACAGGGAAAATCAGCTTGTACAAACTATAGGCTTTGGTTAAAATGAACAATGACGTGCAGGTAAATCTTTTTGTTGCATTGAATTCAAGACGTTTGCATGAACCTTGTACTTGTACTTTACTGTGCACTTAGTTATTAGACAATAAGTCCTCTATTATCAGATTTATTTGATTCTAGTTATTGTTGTTTCACGTATAGTATTCATGGATTATTATTATTATTATGATTATTATGGAATTGCATTTTGATTCTTATGCTTTTCTTATGTGATTTATGTGACTTGCCTGCTGTAATACAAATACAATTTCCCTCTGGGATTGATCTATTTTATCTATCTACCATATTTATCAAAAATGTGGTGATGTGCAAAAAACATTGAAATGCCATATTTATTTGAAAATAACAGGGAAATAACTAAACTTATTATGTTGAAACTGAGAAAATGCATTGTTTTTGGAAAATTACAGTATATGTCCATTTTTAATTTGATGTGACAACACATTCCAAAATGTTGGGCAAAAAAGTGGAAGTTAAAAGCTAAAGACAAAACCTGGTGGAGCATCTCACAAATAATTTAACTGGTAACAGGTTAGTAATATAACTGGGTTTAAAAAGAGCATCCCAGACAGGCTGAGTCTGTGAAGTAAAGATGGGGAGGGGTTCACCACTCCATGACATACTATGTTGTAAAGAATCAGAGAATCAGAAGAAATTTCTGTATGCAACGGACATGGCCGAACAACTAATATTGGATGGTCCAGTCACATTTCGACCCATAGTCACTTAAGTAAAAACTAGATAGCATTTTTCAAATCAAATGTCCAGATTCATCAGCGCACGCTACAAAAGCCAGCCTCTGTGATGGTATGGGGGTGCATTAGTGCAACATGGCATGATGCATGATGGGTGCACACATTTGTGATGGCACCATTAATGCTGAACGATATATATACCGGTTTTAGAGCAACATATGCTGCCAAGTGGACGACGTCTTTTTGAGAGGATGGGAAGAAATTTCATTCACAAGATTACAACAGATCTATTTCACAGGAGCCATTTTGAAATAGTAGGGTCAACGCAGGTGTGTTACCAATGATGCAAGAGACAACATGGACCACAGTATAGCACCCTGACTCTGACCTGAATGGAACAGGGCCTTAATTAAGCAAACACCTGTGTTGACGCTACTATTTCATGTCAAAATGGCTGCTGTGGAAAAAGGTCCGTTGGTCTCCTCAGTTCCCGGGTTTGTAATTTAAGGCAAGCTAGTCAGCCATCTTGAATTATCTAGTTATCTATAAATTAATTTAACATGAATCCAGGCGGCTCTTAAACAGTTTAGCCAGCTTAAATTAGTTCAAGAAAGCTGCCAGTGTTAACTTAATCATGCGAAACAAACATTCAAGTAAGCCAGCGAGCGATTCTTATTCACACAGCCTTAATTAGTATCATTGGTAACACCTGTGTTTAGCTGTGTTAAACGACAGGTTTCACAAAAGCATGTGCTATTTCAGATTATGTCAAAATGGCGGGTGTGAAAAGGGTCTTTTTCTGACTTATGCAATGATAAATAAAAACAAAGCAACAAAAGGAGGATATGCAGCTGGCTAAATCCCTGGATAGACAATAAATCATGTCCACAAAACATACCCGATGATAAAGAGTGAATTAGACTGATGTGTAAATTGCACTTTTAGGACTCACAACTAAACTAAAACACATTTCTGAGTGATTTCTGACATACATTGAGGACTTTTTAACGTCTACTGGACAAAAAGTGAGTATAAATGTCTTAAAAATATTATGGGTTTTCCACATACCTCCTGGCTTAGACATGCTTCTTGAATTGAAATGACCCTCCGGCCGTCCCAGCCTCTCTCTCTGCTCTCCCAGCCCGGGTTGAGAGGAGGGGAGGAGGGGGGAGGTGTGACTTCGAGCCAACCGTCGACAAACCTCGGAGTTTAGAGATCAGTAAAAGATGAGGACATTGAACGAGAGAGAAGGAATTAAAGTTCAACGTCGAGTCGAGGAAAAACGGAGAATCGACAACTCAGCAATGAAATGTCTGTCTCTGAGTGTGCGTTTAACTCTCAACTAAACCCTGACTGCGAGCATCCCAAGGTAAGTTGAGTTAGGACAGACATCTGGGAAAGCTGGACCGCTTTAATCGCCACGAACAGACTATATACATCTGCGTGTTGTAGTTAAATGTGAAGAAAAGTTGATTATGTCTCCGGTATGTGTTTGTGATTAAAAATAAAGATGACTTAATGTATAAAAAAAGCCGAGGTAAAAATAGTTAAAGGTAGAGGTAGTTTGGGCAATGGTCCAAGAATAAGCATGTAAACAAACAAACTGCGTCATGGCATATTTTAAGGTGTTGACTACATGCTTCCTATAATTGAACTTTTCAGCAAGTATATGCTAATTTAATATGAGTGAGAAAAACTTCATTAATTGGTTAAAAGTCCATCAGACACCATGATTTGCTGTATAGCTGCAGATTGACAATATATTGGCTTCTCTCTGTGATAACACTCATGTTCCTCACATCTTCCCCTGCAGTCGAACACGGTGGATCTGCTGACACTGGACTTCTTGCTCACTCCTGACATCCAGTGTCAGCAGCTGGCGCTTTGAAGATGATCAACCCTCAGATATACCTCCACTACAACTACACAGGCAAGCTGGACCACCGGCCCAGCGTCGGCACAAGCCCCGGCACCGTGGACACCAAAACCATCGTCTTCCTTATTATATGCATATTCATTGTGTTGGAGAACATCACTGTGCTGGTGGCCATATGGAGAAACCACAGGTTCCACAACCGCATGTACTATTTCATCGGCAACCTGGCGCTGTGCGACCTGCTGGCTGGAGTCGCTTACCTGGTCAACCTGCTCCTGTCAGGAGAGAAGACCCTGCAGCTCTCACCTGCTCTCTGGTTTGTAAGAGAGGGAAGCATGTTTGTAGCACTTGGTGCCTCCATTTTCAGTCTCCTGGCTATTGCTATAGAGAGACACCTGACTATGATCAAAATGAGACCTTATGATGCCAACAAAAACTACAGAGTGTTTCTGCTCATAGGGACCTGCTGGCTGATCGCCATATCTCTTGGAGCTTTGCCTATCCTTGGCTGGAACTGCCTGGACAACCTGCCCGATTGCTCCACCGTCCTCCCTCTCTACACCAAGAAATATGTAGCTTTCTGTATCACAGTTTTCATGGTTTTGCTCTTAGCCATATCAGTCCTTTATGCACGCATTTACATCCTGGTAAAGTCCAGCAGCCGAAAGGTGAGCAAGCACAGAAACTCTGAGCATGCAATGTCGCTGCTGCGCACCGTCATCATTGTAGTTGGAGTCTTCATCGCCTGCTGGACGCCCATCTTTGTTCTGCTCTTGGTAGATGTGGCATGTGAGCAGCGCTGCCCAATCCTCTACAAAGCTGATTGGTTCATCGCAGTGGCTGTGCTCAATTCAGCCATGAACCCTGTCATTTACACTCTGGCCAGCCGGGAGATGAGACGGGCCTTCCTGGGTCTGGTGTGTGGCATTTGCTACAGATGGAAGACCTCTGACAATGGCAGCGGGAACAAGCAGTCTCTGGAGCCCAGCCGCAGCAGGAGCAAGTCGTGGAGCAGCCAGAACAACCCCAACCAGAGCCAGCGGAGCTCCAGGCAGGCAGAGCAGGAGAAGGAGCAGGAGACAGACACAGCCCATGGCGAGGTCTCAGTGGTGGCAGGAGGGGCTGCTCAGGCAGCCCTTGAGAGTGACAGGAAAGACTGAAAGAAAGGAGCAAGCTATCTACAGCAGGAAGGTGAGGGTGGGCCTAATCTATAAACTCATCAAGTTGTGATTAATAAAAAAAAATGAAGGATTTCTTGAACGAGACTTGAGGCAGAGACTGCAGGGCAGTTGTTTCTCCTTTGTGCTTGATATTGATATATATGCATCATCCACATTAGGGACCCTTATTAAAATGTGCACACTTGGCATTAGACTGATTAATGTATGAGACAATAAATGTCACTTCCTTTGTCAAGTACAAGTTATATTTCATCACCGTCCAGTGAGAACCACATGTCTCCAGGTCAGCTCAGTTAACAATTAATTGAAAGATTAACTCTTTATTAAGTAATAAACAGTTGCTTGAGGATCTGGACGTGTGTGGTTTCCACTGAGCAATGACGGTTTTAAAATAAATGGTGCTCTTACCCTTGACAAGAAAAAAATACACACACACACACACACACACACACACAAACATTTACCTCTGTGGTTACAGATGTGACCATTTAAGACAAATAAGAAGTGAAAAATGACCTGCAATGAATTAAAGTGCAATTATAGTTATGCAAAATAATGTAATGAAGAATGATTGTAGACAATTATTAGTGTAATTACAAACAGTGGAAACTATTTATTATTCTATGCAGTCTATTCTGTAATTTTGTATTTACTCAGTAACCCTGCAGTATACTGTGCAGTAGCTGTATTGAAAACTGCATTATAAGTTGTATATGTGATGTAAAGGAGATAGAAAAACACACGTTGAAGAGTCCAACCTGCTATCCTTTTTTTATTATATCAGCATTATGTTCAAACTACATGTGTGGTCACGACACAGAGAATTAATGTAGTCAGTGTAGTTCATGCAGCGTCCGTCCTTTCATGATGCAAGGGCCCCATCTGCTGGGTAGTAATGGGAGTCAATGTCCTCAATGCTGACCAAATATCTTCAGAACGTGCTGCATGTTTCATCTCCATTTTAGTACCAAGTTGAACAAGTTGTGAATGTGCGTTTGTCTGTGTTTTGTTTGATTCTTCCAGACGTTTTGTATCTCTCTACTCTCTACAACTCTAAAAGCATGAAGCTGTAAAGGTAAAGTGAAGGAAGAGGCATGTGGATGCAGCATGTGAAATGTGCAGCTATTTGTATGATGCGAAATATAATCTTTGACACAATAAACTGAAAAGAAGAGTAAACATGCTGTGTCAGGATCAGCTCTTGCGTACAGCGTCCTCATCATTCCTTTGAGAAACGATTTAAGTGTAGCCATGCAGGTAGTGTAGATTTTGTATGTCCAGGTTTAGATATATTTCTGCATCCACCACAGTATAAGGGAAGCAAGTAGATTTCTGTTTGTGTTGTGAGTATTGGCCAAAGAGCATCACAATGTTCAACAGCAATATCAATTTACAGAAACAGTTTTATTCTGGATTATATAAGGACCGAGAATATCTTAATTTTATATAAAAGAAGATGTTAGTAGGATTTAGTGGCGTATAGCTGCTGGTGGCAACCCTCTCTTTCCTAGCAAGAAGGAGAATCTATCTAGGAAAACAAAGGCTCTTTCTAAAGCCAGTGTTTAGTTTGTCCATGATGGGCTACTGTAGAAACATGGCGGTTCAACATGGTGGACTCTGTGAAAGACTGTGGCATCTATAAATGAAAAAAATAACAAAAACAGAATGATCATGTTATTTAGCATATTAAATTTAATTTCAGACACATTATGTAAATAGATTCCCCTAAATGTGACACACTGGACCTTTAAAACCTTTAACGGTGTGCTCTGTGGATTGTCCTGACTAGCAAAAACATTGTTTCTGGATATTTTTCATCTAGACTAATCTAAACAAAAGCTTTCTGTAGGCAATGTATCACTAGAAGTAAAAGAGGAAAAAGTAAGTTTCTATATAATTTGGTTGAACCAGCCCCTCAAAGTCTTGATGACACTGTGGCTAAATGCTGTAATAAACTCAAATGTTATTGATTATTACAGCAGAGACAACAACAGAGGTTCTACACATTCACGGTTTTATTGCCAACAGTCATACAGAATAATGATAAACCCATACAACCAAAAGATTAAATCTGTAAACATCATTTGGACTTGTTTCTTTGTTTTTATTTCCATTTTTTTTTAACTATACCTGTTCCAAAATAGTGAGTTTCTGTGTGATTCCCTCCGACAAAGATTTATATTTAGAATCTGGAAATGATACATTTATAATATATAATAGAGAGGGAGGGAGGGAGAGAAAGAGAAAGATAGAGAGAGAAAACAGTAGTCTCAAGCAGCAACACGCAGCAGGGCAAAACACAACCTCTAGTGAACAGGCATGCCCCATTGAAGATCAGCTATTGCACTTTGAAGAGAGAGAGAAAGAGAAATAAAAATACCATTTGTACAAAGAAAAGGCACATTTTCATCAACAGAAATCTGGAAAGAAGCCATGTTCTTTTTGTGTCCCAGTGTGTTTGGTTGTATAATTTCTTTATGCCACGCACAGCTAATTGTCATGTTATCAGAGAGATTCAAGTATGGAGTTGTTCCTGCTTTGTTCAAAACTTTACACATTTTGCCAAAGTGATTATTAGAAATTTGCTCCTCAGAAATAAAGACTAACCCCAAAAGAATTCTTTACATTAGTATAGTGCTTTTGTAAAAATTTAGCGCATTTTTTTCCCCTCCGCCCAAGATATTAGATTTGATGAAATTATGTCACAAAGTAAAAGTTAATGGCTGATAACTGTTTTTAAAAAAAAGGAAAAAAAGAGAAATGATTCTTTGTCGCCTTTCTCTCGAAAATGCCAATATGTTAAGTGTTTCCTTTCAAAGGGACACAAGGAATCACAGAAAGTCTTAAAGTAAAATGTATGGATTTTCTTTTTAAACAATCCCAATACTGTTCTTTGCTAAAATATATGTTGTGGTGAGATGCATGTTCTGTACACTCCCTCTTGCAGCAAAATACAGGCACGTTATATTACATTGCATCTGTCTTGTCAAACTCATTGAACACATGCTGATTTTGGTTCAACTGAAGTGGTCCAGTGCATATCAAATACAATGCCCCATTCATTTGGTATCCATCAGAGGACTGACAATAGTAAGGATGAGAGCATTTAAAAAGTCTGTTGCCAGAACTGCTGTGTACTATTTCTATAAGCCATTTCAAAATTTCGATTCCCACTCTGCAAAAACTGTCCGTTCAACCGAAATGCAGTAAACTGTTCTGAGGAACAACTGTGTACAGTGGACTGCAAAGTGCAAATGAACTCTGACCTGTCTAGCAATAATGGTTGAAAACTTTCTTCCCCCTAACCCTAACTTTCTTCTTAGAGTTGGCTCTTCCACTGGACTGTAGAGAATTGTGAACAGTGAGTGTGACTGAGGGGTAAACAAGCATTTCTGTGATGACATCTAGTGGCAATAAAGTAGTATCGCCATAAGATTTTCACACGCATCAGTAAGTGAAGGTGATCTAATATTAAACATTCTGTACTGAGTGCACATTGTGTGGACTCAACGTTTATCTAATCCGGTCTCCTAAGTCAAAAGTGTAAATGAAGCCTCAACACATTGGTGATTTGTCTTGGTACAACTGACACAGATGATCTAACTGATCTAACTTTCTGATTGTGCTATTCATTTGTGATTCAAATGTGATTCATTCAAATGATGACTTTTAAACGTTCACAAAAAAACAAAAGCAAACAAACAAAACAAAACAAAACAAAAAAACGAAAATGTAAATTAATAATGTGAGAATATCCATTGCATGACTCAAGCCCCAAAACTAATCATTGACTACACACCGAAAAGAAGAATCCGGAGGAAACCAATTCAGAAATTATCACTGGTCGAAAAGCATAAATATTTTACAGTGTCAGCATACACAAGCACCTCTTTCAAATAAAGGGGTATCAAGGTCTACGAACATGTCCACAAGAACAATTGATTTTAAGTCATGCGACTGCAGTGACACAAGAAAATACTTCATAAAAAAAGTTTATCTTTAAAGCCATTGACAGCACTATGGAGGATGTCTGTTTGCACCCCAACACTTTGTGACTACTGCAAAGCAAAAAAACCCAAAAACATTCAGTTCTAATCCCCAATAAAAGCAGATTTAATATAGTGACTAACTGAGTGAGCTGTCACGCTATTGGTGAGATTAAAGGACATTTTTTTCCTAAATTATTTCATTATAAACAGCATTTGTTGTCCAAACTGTTTTTGTTTCCTCGACCTCTTAGCCAACGGTACCTGTAGAAATGCGGTTGTGCTTGACAGACAAAACTAAAATTTCAGGTTTTTATTCTAAAATACTCTTGTTAACACCTCTTTGAGGTTTGATTTGCACTTCATCTAAACTACAAGAACAACTGTCTTTTTTATTGTCTTTTTTTAATCTTTTAAAACACCAAATCAAGATATTATGTCCAAATGCACCTATGTCTTCTCAAAAATATAGCATTTCAGTCATCACAACAAAATAATAACAGTTCTATAAATATTTTTTTTTTAATCTTAAACAAATCTTGCGTCTTCCAGTGCCTCCAGTAAAGTAACAACGGGCCAATTTCCCGAAAAACACTGTCAGCGCATGGAGCCTTTAAGCATTTTCTCTTTGTGTTTCATCTTCAAGTTTCAGGATGGTAGGAGAGACTGTCCAGAGCTTCCCATTTCCCATCGGGCATTACAAGCATCACTGTTTCCTTCCAACGGGCTGTAGGAGACACAGTTCACTCCCAGCTGACACAATCGGCAGATTGTTGTCACGGTGATGGCCAATAAGATGGCTAATGCTGTCAAATACATGATCTTTTGTCCGTACCTTTGAAAAGAGAAAGAGATGTTAAATGTCCATCTTCTGGTTAATAGATCAATTTTTAGAAAAGAGTCTTTTATTTTCTTATATTTGATGCATTCATCTGCAGCATCTCCCTGAAATTCACTCTACATGTCTTTTAACCCCCATCTTACCGTGCCCTCAGGGTCCACCAGCAGCAGGTGTTTGGCAAGTCCATTGTGCATGCCCGTCAGTACGTAGGACCCTGGGTTGGTAGTGCTCTTACGAACCAGGAAGTCCCCGTCGTCTTTCAGCAGTTTTTCAGCATCACGGCGGCTCATTTTACCATGGTACCACGTCTGGCCCTCCAGCTCCTCCTGTGCCCGGAAAGCCAGCGACCGCACAAGAAGAGGGCTCGAGTTGTCCACGGATGCTGCCTTGTGAAGACTAGAAGCCTGGGACTGGGCTTGCCCCTGGGACGGCGGATGAGACTGCGACTGAATGGCATCCTCGAAGGGCTCTGGGATAGGTTAGGGCAGTGCCAAAGTGATAAATTAAGACAGGAAGGATACCTGTAGCACATTTTTTAACTTGACATCCTACAGATGTACAGAAGTGCTTGTAGTAAAATGTATTGGGGAGTCCCATTGTCCCGGTAGACTAAAATACACGCCACATAGATGCAACATCTTTGGTTTGAATCTGGCTAAAGACTTTATTGCATGTCAGTCTTTTCTCTTTCTCCAATGGAATGACACTGAAGTTTTTGACCGCTACTAGTGCTGTGGAGTAATGTTTCTATGAATGAAACACTTTTTCTTTGTGTCATCACAGGGTTGATGCAATACACATTCCTGCCAATAGTTTCACGCTGTTCCAGCGATCGACAGGTGGCAGTAAAGCACAGAGAAACACGGTGGCGCACTGAAAAAGGCAGAGATGAAGTAGCCTGCTAGCGAGTCAACATGGATGCAGGTTTTAAAACATTAAAGCACATTTGTTAGACATCAAGGATACGCAGGGAATTTTGTTAAGCAGCGCTTAATGCAAAAAAAAAAAAAAGAAAAAAAAGAAATACAACTTAACCTCTGGAAAATGGACTTCCAGGAAATCCTCATGAGACCTCATCCTCATGTTGCACTAGTAGCAACAAACATAAATCAAATGATGCCATTTTTGAAGGATCCTGACCCTCATACATCTTGTTTCCGCAGGAAATATAGCACATTAAAGAAGTTGAAGTTGAAGTATATGAGAGAAAGAAAGGAAACGTGTCTGTAGCTGCAGCTACAGAAGGAGTAGTTCTGAGGATGACGTGCTAAATATGAAAATCAAATAAAAATGCAGTAAATATAATGAAGGATACACTAGTATAGGTTAATTACATTTTATACACTATACAATAACATATTACACAGTATAATACTGCAATTAAGTATTTATTTAATAACTTTCAATAGACTGAATTTTTCCACATTGTATTGTCCAGTAGACTGACTGAATTATGACTTTCTGTCATGCCAGTACGGAGGTTTGTTAGTAGCAAAGCAAAATGTGACCTTTAACAGTCGAAGAACTACAGTAGGTGGACAATGATGCCGAACATGTGAATAGTATAGTTCACTGCTCACACGTAATTTGTGTCATGGATTTGTCATAGTTACACACATCTTTACGTAACTGATCTTTCATGCATAATAATAGGAATGCTGAGGATGAAGTTGAAAGGAGGAAAGAATAAAGCTGTGCACTGACATTAACACTGTCCTCCTATTGTCTTCATACTGATATGCTGTTATTATAATGCCACACTGAAGTCAGTGAGAAACAAAAGCCAGGAAACCCCTATAATTAAGAACTCTGATTAGAAAGTCATATTACGAATGCAAAGATCCTGTTCAGATACTAGCCTTCGACAGGTTAGTCCTAATGAGTGCTTCCAAATCCACTATTCAAATCACGCGATCACCCGGCACTGAAACTTCAACTGCATGCCAGCCAACACTTACTCATGTCAAACAGGTCCTTCTGTGGGCTCTCTTTGGCTGCAGCTGCCATGCCCTTTGTCACATTTTCTGCCTCTGCCTGGAGTGCTGCGAGCACCTGGGCGTCGATCTGCTGAGTGTTCACATATGCAGGCATCTCTCCTGTTTTCGGCGCCTGACCTTTACTCTCAGGCATGCCGCTTATATCAAAGGATCCTGCAGAAGACATGGAGAGAAACGAAGAGAGCAACTGAAAAAATTCTGCAAAATTAAACATGTCTCATGTATTTAAGAAGTGGGAAGAATGGGTTTTCTTACCCTGTTGTATGAATATGGGCTTTCTTTCATCGCCCCAGTTTTCTCCACAGTGCCGCCCCTGGTAATATGTCTGATCTACTGAACCTGGGCCCATCTGATGGCATAAAGACACACAGTTATTAATCTCTATGAATACATATCTGCATATGAATGCTGTAGTGAAGAGACCAAGATTATGGCATGTGTTTGTAGTCCAAATATTGCACAATTATTAATGTTAAAGGTCGAGTAAAGACTCCTTCTAAGTCAACAATAAATGATTCTTATTTTCAGGTGATTATACAAAAAGACATAGTTATGAATATTAAATTCCATTTCTAACATATTCTGCCAATAGATCTCCTAAAACTTACACACTGGATTAATTGTATCATTGAGATTACATCCACATAAATTTAATGGTACCTGACAACCATCTGATGCTGCATTCTGATTGGTCAGTCGGGTGTCGATGAAGCCTCCAGGGGGCGGCATCTTGCCAGGGATGTTGTTATAGTAAGGATGTTCTACTGACTCCTCCTCTTCCTCTGTCCATTGTAACTCCTCCATGTTTAATACCCTGAGAAGAAACACAGCTTGATAAAGAAACTCAACACAATATGTACGCCGTGTGACATATATGATGAACACCCCACCTGTCATGTGTGGAGGACATTTTGCTTGAGGGACACTGCAGGTACTGCTGGAAGCGAAGGTCAAAGGCCTGACCGATGGTGCTGATGACGTCCTGGGCCAGTCCATCGGAGCACTCCAGGATGTGACATGCTGGCGAAGGTCAGAGCAGCAGTTTTTAATGAGCGTGTTGCATGTGAGGTATGAGACTAGAGAGTTTTTAAAGGAATGAACACCTACCTCTTCTGTTGACGGGGTCCTTTGCTACATAAGCAACAAAATCTGTTGTGTCCTAAAAAAAAAAAGCACATTACAATTGTAAGAATCACTACTATAAAATATGATAATAATATATTTAAAGGGTAAATAAAAGGGTTAAGTCACTTTGATTACATTTCTGTTTCTATAATAACAGCAATGGAAAATATGGACTAACTATTTACTAATACAGTAATACATTCAAATGAAATCTCTTTATTTTCAAGTAGTTTAGGTCTTCATTATCATTAACAAGACACTTACAGGGTCACCACCTGATGCAAAGGAGATGGACTGCATGTGATGGTTGGCGATGATCTGTCAAGAGTAAAATTATACAATACAGAGTTAGCAGATGCACGTGAGTTCGTTCCACACGCACACACACACACAGAATTTAAAATGTATGTCAGAATTTGGTTTATTTCTTTGCTGTCTGGTATCTAACGCACCGTGGTGGACCCATATTGGAAGTATTTTACTTTTAGCAGTTGCCAGTTAGATGAGAAGATTAGCTTGGCGTAAAAAGTGGAAGCAAGGGCAAACAGTTAGCCTGACTGTTTTCTTTAAAAATATCAGCACCTCTAACACTCACACTACAAGCTGTTTGTCCCACTGTTTCTTCGATGAACTTCATGTTTAGGTGTTATCTGCAGGCTGTAAATATGTATCATATGTAGTCAGCGGACCATCACTGCCTGCTTGAAAACACATCTAATACGAAGCTAGAGGAGTGTTTACGTTGTAATTTGTGTTTTAAATTCAGCCTGCTGCCTAGTCAGCAAGAGTCAATGAGGGTAAAAACCAACAACTAGTTTAGTTTGACTTTTCTTGAGCTGTAACTCAGAAATGAGGACCCGACGGGGACTGTTGGGTGACTCATAGATCTGATTCTTTGTCAACAGATTCTCTGCGCTCAAGGTACCCAAGATATCAGAAATGTCACCCTTTAGTCTCTTTTCCGCTACTATGTGTTGAGATTCTGAATTGTTTACTTTGGCTCCATCTGCTGGCAGTATCAAGAACGACAGCGGGGGAGATAGCAATGAGCAGTGCAACCATCTTCCTCTTTTAACTGTTACTTTTATCAAACAAACCTCCTTAAACAAACATATAAAAATAAGACTTCCTCTCTCAGCAACCTAAATCTGGACAAATGTCCTCTGATCACGTTTTTCATCTATTTTAGTCAGCCGTTGGAGGTTCATTTGACCTTGGGGACACATGCTGTGTGCGTAGTAAATATGTGAAAATAATAGCCCCACTTACTTAGCTACTCACTGAGCTTTCAAGCTCATCCAATGACCTTCTTCGGTGAATCTTTTAGGTAACTTTTTTTTTGCCCGGTTCAGATTTACTTGAGCAAGAGCAGCAGCTAACAGATACAGTAAATTGTTGGTTGTTGAAGACATACAATCACAGAAAGGTTGCGCACTGACCTGCTTGCCATCAGGGGTCATCAGGTTGAGGCTACTGGTGGAGATATTTAAATTGATGGACATGCCAGCAAACTGTAAGTTGCTCTTCCCGAGGATACTGGACAGAGCTTTGGACGGTGGCTGAGAGGATGAGAGGAGGACACAGACAGACACAAACAAAACAAAGTCACTTTTTACAAATCACACACTAGATGACAAGATCGATACCACTCTATATTTTATTTGGTTAATTTGGAGCTACGGACAGCTCAGCGCACAGTTAGCAAATAAGTTGTTCGGCTTAGTTTGGCTGAGCATAAAGGTTGGAAACAGGAGGAAAAAGCCAGCATGACTCTGTGCAAAGGAAACAAAATCCACTTAACAGCACCTCTAAAGCTCAATAACGGTCATACTATATCTCTAGACTATTTCATGCAGTGACTTCCTGGAGTCTCCACTGACGATCGATCAAGAAATAATCCGGCACATAACCTCCTGTAAAACCAGAACTTAGTTGTTCACTTCAGTTTTTATAGAGGTTAACCCTCCCGGGTCCTATCAGTTGCTTATGAAATCGTGAGTGACTCCAGAGGGTTAAACAAAACAGATATAACGTGTCAATTATTGAGTTTTGGAGGCACTGATAGGCTGATTTCTTTTGGATGGAGCCAGGCTAGTCGTTTCCCTTGTTTCCAGTCTTTATGCTATTAAGCTATGCTAACCAGCTGCTGACTGTAGCCTCGGCATACTTCCTGAAAAAGCTGAACTATTCCTTTAGGTGTTCCTATCCATTGAGATATAATTTCACCACGAGCAAATTAATACAGAGGCAACGTTATTATTCAATATTTGCATTGATTGCAGTTTGGGCCATGCAGATTTCATCCAATAAGAGGGGGTGTTAAGTGTTGGATACTCAACAAGCTGTCGTGAGGTGGCGATTTTGCTGAGAGGAGGCAACGACGCCAAATAAAATGAGCCAAATCCATTCAAAATTCTCAGCATGAAGCCCGAGCGACCATAGTGCATCTGTCACACGGCCAAAATAACATTATCTTATATCTTAACGTCTATTCTGAGGGAGAAACTCGTCGGCACTGATTTTGTGTTATAGACTCTACCCTGACATTTGAACAAGCTCTAGAGAGCAGAGTAATGCTTCATTTCACACCCCACATTCAGACACACTGTGGACACACACCATGTACATGCACGCGTACACACACACACACACACACACACACACACACACACACACTAGCTCAGCCTCCTGATCACAGATATTGTGCACTACATGAGTCACTAAGCACTGTGCGCGGTGTGCAATGCATCGTGGGCTGGAGCTACGCCCACGCACATACAGTCCCATACCTCTTCATCTCTCTTCTCTCTCCTCAGCATCTCTCCTCTCTGAGTACAATCTCTCTCTCTCTCTCTCTCTCTCTCTCTCTCTCTCTCTCTCTGTCAGTCTCAGTTTTCCCTCTCTTTTTATATGAAGGAAGGATGAGAGAAAAAGAACTTACAGAGGCGATGCTATATATAGAACGTGGAAGGGTAAATGAATATCTAATGCTGTTTCCTCTTTTCCCCTCTACTGTACCTTTCACTAACATTCATTTTCTCAGCTCCCTCAGTTAGGGCGTCACTTCTCCCGTAATCACTCCATCTCCCTCCCTCCTTCCCTCTCTGTCCATCCATGTACCTTTCTCTTCCGCAGAGCTCCTTTGGTACCTGGAACAGCCTCACACACCAGGCTGATGGCTTCCCTAGAGGGAGGGCGAGAGGAGGATGAAGCCAAGATGGTGACCATGGAGCAGCCACAGAATCACAGTTATTTTGGCATTAAGTTGGACTGTATTTACAGACACTATTCATACCAAGTGTGATCTTGGAAAGAACAAGAGTGGACAGCCAGGCTAACGGCTCTGTGAGGTCGTGCACAGGCACAGCAGAGCTCTATATTTTAAAGACGTTTGCCTTCCCCTTCTCTCATATTAGAATATGCTGAAATCATTTTGTTTGTCAGGCAAACTGTCCGGTATGTTTTATTTCAGGACACATTAGCTGGTATATGTTGTATCTTGTGCTTTTTAATCATTATGAGATCATTTAATATTGTAATCCTTTGGGTGTTTCCCATATTACTGTTTTTGTTACGGATAGTTGTATAATCACATCTGAGAATTACTGGACTATTCAGAAATAAAATGCTGGATGTATAGGAAGTGCAAGTTTATATATTTTTTGGTCTTGACATGTACAATTACTATAACTATACTATACTTCATGTTAATTTAATATTATGGTTTGATCTTGTTGTAATTATGAAAATATTGATTAATTATATGTCTCTTAAAAATAAATGAAAGAC
The DNA here is from genome assembly GCA_014281875.1 of Nibea albiflora. Classification (NCBI taxonomy): domain Eukaryota; kingdom Metazoa; phylum Chordata; class Actinopteri; family Sciaenidae; genus Nibea; species Nibea albiflora. The sequence goes on from CM024803.1 coordinate 10,527,449, forward strand.
AAAAAGTAAATAAAGTAAGTAAATACGCTTAAAGAAAAAAAAGGCAATGTTTACAATATGCCTGAACTCTGCATGCTGTTACACATAAAATGAAATCACAAGCCACAAGAGACTCGAGTCAAGATTCAATATGCAGTGTAGAGTGTTTTATATGGTGCCATAGGGAATATTGCAAATGCACTGCACCTCTTGAAACCACGCAACTGTATCTGGTTTACAGCGCAGAGTGAAATCTATAGCTGTTTTTAAGATGTGATGTGAACTGTTTCATCTTCATTTGTATGTAACACGACATCATGTGGATTAGAAATTTAGAGTTTTAGAAAGGGAGAGAGAGAGAGAGAGAGAGAGAGAGAGAGAGAGAGAGAGAGAGAGAGAGAGAGAGAGAGAGAGAGAGAGAGAGAGAGAGAGAGAGAGGGAGAGAGAGAGAGAGAGAGAGAGAGAGAGAGAGAGAGGGAGAGAGAGAGAGTCCACTGCTGTGTGGCCTTGCAAGCTAACATTAGTCCGGACTGACTTCAGGAAGTCAAGCATAAAAGTGGACATGACACAAACCGATTCACTGTTGGCCTTTGCCTCACTGCACATTGGTCAATGATTTCAAAGATACACATGGAGTCACAGAAGAATCCATGCAAACAAATTGTAATCACAGAGGCAACCTAAATTTACTCTCCCTATATATACAGTATGATATAGATAGATTATTAATAATATTCTGCTTTTAATGCTTTAAGTTTAATGCTGAGTTTATCTGCTGAGACATGCCATTTTTAGTGATGAAATTAAGATCTCTATTGCTACATTTTCTGAATTATAATCCAAATTATATAACTTCAAAAAACATGCTTATTAATTAAAAATGAAAAAAAGAAAATCAATTATTTTACTAGAAATTATAGATATTGAGTCGTTATTATGAACAAATGTTCAGCAGTCTTGTGTGTTCATTGTGGGTATAAACAATAAAGCAGAAGATGGAATGAACTGATTTACCAGGCTTTGTTTCAGAGGAAAGACTGGACGTACCTTGTAATTTGTGATCTTGTGGTGAAATCCAGAGACCTCATCGATCGAAGCACTTCTATGCAGCCTAGATACTGGAAAACAAAAACATGAAATCCTGTGTGAAATACATATTTAATGAAATGTCAGAGGTTACATTCAGATTTTCATGACTAGGACATCATCACACAGAAAAAACACCTCACACCTGACTTGTTCACATTACCAATAATAAACTGATCCTAAAATCCACTTAACTGTCAAATCACTACAACATGAACTTCAAATGATCAAGCCAGGTGCTTATTCCATAAAGGAAAACCATGAAAAGTCTAAAATGATATCATACAATATATAACAATAAACCCATATATACAGAATCAATGTATTGGATTTTAAATTCAGACTTAACTTTATTGATTTTAATTCATAATACTGATTGAGCTCCATGGCTGAAAGTCTATAAAACTGTCCTGTCAACAGGGGCTTAGGACCAATTTAACTTAACTTTAACTTGTCATATAGCAGGTGTATGTGTCCAGTAGCCATAGACAGATACAGATTTGAAAACAGAAGCTCCCCTCGAGACAAACAAAGCAAAGTGTTAAAGGTTAAAGGTACCTTTCATAGTTTTTGACCACTAGTAGTGTAGAGTAGAGGGTGCGGCAGCACAATACAAATGAACAATTACAATTTCAGGCTAATCCACTGATCAACCAAGAACGTTCCAGAAAAGGCTGTGAAGAAGAGCAAGCCAGCTGCTGTTTCCACTGTTTATATCTTTTTGTATTTGCTACATTGCTTATATATTTTTTATATTTGCCGTACTTTCTTATATCTCTTATTTTATATGGATATATTTTATATTTCATGTTTATTGCTTGTCTTGCACCGGGGATATGTCCTGTACATATGGCAGTGTTGACAATAAAGCTGATGTAACTTGACTTGATTTAATTTGATGAGGAAGGAAATGCATTCATCGTTTTGATTGTTAGGACTCAATGACACATGGAAACTATTTGGTAATTTCATTTGTTTGTTTGTTTACGATATACTGTAGCTCCAGAGGGCAACTTCAGTTATTAATCTTGCTTTTTTTGGTGTACACTACATCCATGCAATGGATGTGAATGAATATCAAAGTGATCATTTCAGTTATGCTTTCATCCCACCTTCAGCTGCTTGTGCACGTGTAAATAAAAATGCAGGCAGACCTAAATCTGTATTACATCAGCATTTAAAAATAGAAACATCCAGCAGGCGTCTGACACAAGGTTGAAGCAAAGTTGGGCTAGAACGCAAGTCGGTGCTTGTTCAAAGTGATTTAGAAACTGCATCAGTGTGTTACTATGTCACGTGAGGTGACTGTAGTCTTCCTGTCCCATAAAACCATCTCCAGTACCAGCCACCTACTCACATTACAACACCTCTTCTGATTAATATTGCACAGACTGGGAACATTTTGTGCTGACAAGTTCCTATCGTATCAGAATCACATTCATAATCTGGCTGTAAACAAAACAGACACATGCAGACACACTAACGTTTCTATTTTTACTAGAGGGGAGTTATTAGAATCATAACTTTCATATTATGAAGCCTCTTCTCTCCGGTGAGCATTTTGCAAGTACCAGCAAACAAATCCAATTTTGTCAACGTGACGTTTGCAAATATTTTAATGTTGTCTATTTTTGGAACCCTGAGTTTCAAGTGCACAATTCAGCAAGGCCAAAAATATATCGAACAGTTCTAAAATTGGTCCTATTCTGAGCACAACATGAGGACATTTTTCTCTCATGCTGTAAAACAAACAAGCGAACGGTTCACACAGTAAAACTGAACTTTAAATTAATTATGAAAATCAATGGGAGGCCAGCTCTGAAGAGCCCGCAAATGATCCCAGTGAACAACACAACTTCTAAGTGATCAACATGCACTAACAAAACCACAGGCGCATGCACGGCACTGGCACACAGCAGAGTTGCTTACTGGAGTTTAGATGTGTTCATTTAAACATTTCCAGATGTAACGCGGCTATCATATGGTTTAATGCCACTCAGGTTGAAAACGAAACACGCCGTTGTTCCATAATGTGTACAGCTGCTACTTGAGTAACATAATAATATATACGGTGCAGTTCTGTACAGTCTAGACAGGAGATGTCAGGTGAAGACGTTCAATAAACATGCTAAATGAGATAAGCTGATGAGCTGAGTATGAAGAAATGTTGTATAACTGGACAAATCTGCACCAAATAAGTATGATGAACAGGCGTCTAATAACAGATTATATAAAATAATTACAATATACCAGCAATGCAAAAAGGATGGTGATTATTTGAGTAAATAATTCATGGATCATATGACTATTTCCCTGCAAACGTGGATGAAACCACAGAGAATGACTGCCCAAATCTTCACCTCTACTGAGGCTGTGTTATTGTAGTCTTTGACAGGACAAAATCCAAACTGGATGTGCATCGTTTTTATGATTATTTGCATAAACGCATAGCTAACACGGACTAAAAGTGTGAGTGTAAACAGTGTCACTGTCAATCAATGTCCCTTCGGAGTAATGGTGCATGATGTGCGGGGAGTGACCACATGACGCTAATTAAAAGTGCTGTGAGCATAACACCACATTGAACTCAATACACACACAGTGCTCAAACCACAGGCAAAGCAAGGGGTGGTGGTGGTGGTGGTGGTGGTGGTGGTTGGTGGGGGTTAGGGGAGCACAGACCGGGGGAACCATTTCCCCTCTCACATGGTGGATGCTTTCAGCAGCATTGACTGGACAAATAAGCGTCCCCCGTCCTTAATGCAGTTAATGGAATGTCACGCTGGTCACAGATACTGTAGGCTTTGTTGGGGCAAGTTGGAGTGTGTGTCATATGATGGCGATCACACTGTGTCACTTGATTTGGAACGCAACACATGTCAAGAAGCAAAGCTGCTCTGTAGGCTGAACCTGCCTTTGTTTAATGTGCTGCGTTAGTAAATGCGACCGTAAGTTCAGGCGGACGCACACTTCCCTGTGGTTCGTTCCGTTTCCTTTCATCCACTTCATACACCGAAGAGCCCCGGCTCAGCATCATCACTCCTCATTCTAGTGACTCATTGCCGGCATGATGACATTCACAGCTCTCGTAGTTGTGCGCCAACTTGTGCTCCCTTCAGTGATGTATGATGGCTGAACGACATTGACGTGAGACACGGATGCGATGAGACGAACACGCGCGCGCTTGCGTGTCTGTTTTTCAGATTCCACCATTTCACTGGTCTAAAAGAGCTAAAACAGCCGTACAGCTCATAAGGATGCACGATGTACAGAAATAACACATCACCATGGTTACAAAAGCATAACCCTGCGGCTCCACATACACAAGACAGAAAGAAATACCGTCATAACATGAACCGAAATGTTTACAGCATGCTCCAAATGACACTGATAATTGCTGTTTATGTTTCCCCATCACAGATTTTTCCTCTACTTTTCCTCATTGTTGACCTTCTCTATTTCCTGAATTATTCAACGTCTATTTTGTCTATTTCTGGTCACTGCTCCTTCACTCGGCTTTCTGCTGTAGCCAACCTACATACACCCACTCAAGGGCATGTTGTGATGGGCCACTGTAGCTACATTATCTCTTCTTTGCCACCTCTCTTGCAGGTAGCTAAGCTTGAGTCATTGAAGGAAAAGAGAGAATGGGCAAAGAGGGAGAGGACAAAAACAGAACTAAGACAGGGGGAGACAGAGAGACCACCAACCTTTACAATGTATGTCACTCCTGGACCAGAGATCTTCTCGCTTGAGTGTAGCCAACCTCTGGAGGGTTTGCTCACCAGTCCACCACCTCCACCTGGATTCCAGTCCACTCTGCCGGGCTGGAGCTCGTCCAGTCTGCTCTTCTTGCTCATGCTGACGGCTGACTCCAGCTGCGAGCAGGGGGTTGAATGGGAGGCCGAGCTGCACAGAGAGCCGCCCACACCAGAGGCTGCTGTTGCCGCCGCCGCTGCAGCTGTTGCACTGGGGTTTGGACCACTGGAGCTGCCTGAGCCCGTTCCCCCACCCACCTGCAGCTTAGACACAGCCAGGTCCTTGACAGCCGAGGGCAGACCTTTAATGCCCAGCAAGCTGCCCGAGTTGCTGAATTTCAGGCTGGACACCTTGTTGATGAGGGTACAGAGGGTGGTGCCTCCATCTTCCAGGTGGTCAGAGCCGTGGCTGGTGGGGGTGCTGGAACCAGTGGTGGTGGAGGAGGACTGGACCTCAGTCGGGGGTGTGTAAGATGTCTCGGCTGCAGACTGGGGGGTGGCCGAGACCTTGGGGTTCATGGACAAGCCGTGGAGAAGCTCATCGACGGATGTTACTGACTCATTCCTGAAGCGGTTGTATTTGGTACGGTGAAGCATACCCTTCTCTCTCTTGCTCTCTCCCCTCTCTCCACCAACCGGCACGCACAGCCTGCCTCTTTCACAAGTGTGCTGGCAGACGTGGCTGAGCCGTGCTGATTACCCTCTCCTGTAACATAGCAGCAGCGGTACAGGCAGCAAACGCCTTTTAGCAATCACAGGCCACCTGACTGTAATTTTCTCTATTGAGGTTACAGTGGTGGTTGTGTTGAGCTGCTGCTGCTGCTGCTGCTGCTGCTGCTGCCACCGCCGCCGCTGCTGCTGTCGCCAAAGTCCAATCTGCTCTCAATGAAATCCAGAGCTGCAATCCAATCCGTCAGAGAGAAATATACAGACACAATCCATGGAAACACAGCATTGAGGCAGAGGAGGAAGAGGATGGAGAGAGAAAGGTCTCTAACAGGCTGCCAGTGTTGTGGTGCAGCTTGTTTGGTTTCCAGCGGTGATGCTGCTCCTGCTGCTGACTCCCTATCCTCAAAAATCCAAAAAGTAAGAGAACAGAGAAAGGTCTATGTTGTCGATGATCACGGATACTGCGAGGGAAGAGCAAATACTCTCTACTGACTGCTGCCTGCCTGCCGGCTCAGAGCTAAAGCATGACTCACTGATCTGAGAAAACCTTCTCAACAAAAGGCTTGCTGAACACTGCAAATCACTTCCTGTCGGAGGGAGAGAAAAAAAAACCTCCCACAGCACACTAGAACCAATCAATTTTTAAATTCCCCAGTCTGACATTTATTCCCTGTAATTTATTCCTTATTATTTGTTTTTCTGAGAAAGGGAAATGAAGGAGGAGAGGAAGCTTGATTCTTTAACTTTGTCTCATAATTCTTCATTAATAATTTGACTGAATTCATGTTACACACAACGCCTTACAAAATGGGTGAACCCATAAAAGTTGCGCTAAAAAGGATGACACACGCACACACATAAAAACTAATCACAGAAATGATAAATAAAACAAGAGATGAAAACTAGCATCCATTTCACTGACGGCTATAATCAGAGTGTCTGCCAAAATACAGACGTCTTTGAATCAAGCATGAAATCTATTTAAACAGTTAATGAAGGTGTCATTTTCATTAAAGGGCATGAAAGAAACCTCGATAAATCACTCAATGCAACGATACAGTAACATTTTGTCATGACCAGAAATACGCAACAGCATTAATATATTGTCCATGTTCATTTATACTAGCGGCAGAATATGGGCAACATCATTCCAGCTTTCAGAAAGCTATGACTAGTTAATACACTGATTGTTTCGGCATAAAATATTTAGAATCAGGCATTAACGCAAAAATGAATAAAGCATTCTTTGTCCATAAAATTGTTCCGTGTCTAATGTGTGCCGCTACTTCTCCATCAGTATTCTGCAACAAAGGAATAAAACATTCAGTTCACAACTAGGAAGTAGATGCAATCTCACAGCTTGTCTAAAAAACCCAGCAAATGGGTTAAACTACATGAATGATACTCAAAAAAAAACAATATGAATGGCATGTTTTTCTAAGGCAGATGAGTCAATGAAACAACCAGAGGGATAACAGAAAAAAGCCCATGAGTCTCCTTAAAACCAGCAGCAATGAAGCATCTTTGTCTTCCCGGTAGCAGTAAGCACACGGCCAAACACCATTCATGTAAAATGTCCTCAGGAGCATCTAGCAAAGCCGAAAGACTGACACTCATTCATAAGCAGCTTCCGCTCTCTCACTCTGCTGCAGATTTCGCACTGCAGTCCCTCCCAACATCTCTCTTTCCTGCCTGGCAAATATATAAAAAAAAAAAAAAAAAAAAAAGACAGCACGTCTGCCTTCTCTCCTCAGAAAAAAAAAGGCAAACACAAAAGCAGGGAAGAAAAGGCAGGCCCTCGCAAATCAAAAGAGGGAGGCAAAAAGACGAAGGAGGATAAGAGCGGAGGACAAAAAAGCATGCAATATTTAGTCTTTTATGTGAATGAAATAGCAGGCTGGCATACCAATGTTTCTGTGAATGGAAGCAAGGCCTTTCTGCCTCTGCAAGGCAATCCCTTGGGATGGCATGGTCTTATCCAATGAGAAGCCAGCTGGATGACTCATTCAGGGGAGGCTTGCAGAATAGTGGAAGAGACCATTCCAGACGCAGGTGTACATTTTGTTTTCTCCTGACTGCCCTTTAAAAAAAAATACGTACGCCGTTCAGATAAGAGACGTTTGCATAATTTATCGAGACAATCGCCTGTTAACAAAAATGAGAGGAAAGAAAAACGCTGGCAAGACATTCAAATAAAAAAAAGCCACCCCTGTGATTTTGACTGTCACCATTAGAAGCTTTTTACTTCCACATTCTTACCTACACATTCAATTAGTGATTGACTGTTTATATGTATATAAGGGCAGATAGTACAAATGCACTACAACAACAAATGTATGTTTTGTTTTGTCGGTTTAGATGATTATATCTACATTTGGACAACCTTTTATGAGAATTTACTATTCTTTACCCTGAGACAGTGTTCGTTAATGCTCTTTTTCTCAGCTAGAAAAATATTTATCAGCTGACACGCTGGTTAAATTATCAGCAAATACTACTGGCCAAGCAAAAATATTCATAATATGCCTTTATTTTATTTTAGTCTTGGAAATTACTTCAACAAAGGCTTACAGTTATTCTTAATAATAACTTGAATAGTTTTAAATATAATAAATTAATTAATGATAAATGTTTTTTTTAATTATTATTATTATTTTTTTTAACCAAAAATTACGCCTAATTGTCTGATAAACAGTGGTCACAGCAAGCTTTGAGTCAGTACTATACTGAAGCTCGGGGCTACAAATATAATTTCATTTACTACATACCAAATATTTTTCTGTGTTACTGTAAACCTGTAAACCTGCCACAGTTACGGTCATATATATATATATACTGTATATCTCATAAAACAACGTACCATCACGCCTTAGCAATGGGCTGTGAAGCTTCAGATACAGCCATGTAGCTTTGCTACAGCGCTATAGCTTTGTAGTGGCTATCTGCAGTACTGCAACAAAACATTTTTTTTTCCAAAACCAAAGACACACAATCATAAGTGTAAAGACTGGATTTTGCGGGGCTTTAGATTACGTTATAAAAGCCCTGTTCATGACTGGAACATCCACAGCATGGTAGTACATCAGAATTTAACGTCAGCACCTCTTTAGTCTCTCGGTCTCTTTTCACCCAAGGTCGTATCCATGAGATAGCCCTTTCCTCGTCAAGTCAAAGCTCTGAACGCCAAGTTGATAGGTTGGATCCACTATGTCTTACTCGAGCACCACCAGCAGGTCAAAGTTTTCACATATTTCAACATCTCCTGGATGTATTGGCCTTTTTCTCCTGCATCACCATGAGATTCATATTTGTGCTGGGTTCTTTGCCATGACATACGGTGCACACATTCACGTCCTCCTCAGGATGAATTGTCTTTTGTTTTTTCTTCTGCTGATCCCCTGACCTTTCCTGTAGCACTACTGACATTCTCAAACAGCCTCAGCTGTTCATTAGCTAATGTTAGCATGCTATCACCTAAAATGTAGTCATTTTCCTGCGTGCATGGGGAAAGAACTGCAAAGAGCTTGACTCACTCATTGTAGTGTTCTGTAAGCAGAGATCCTGAGGCCCACCCACTGTTTTCCTGCCACTGTGGAGAGAAACACAAGAGGGCTGAGTTGAAAAAAGTTGAGAAAAGGCAATGTCTGGAGCAGCAACATCTGTGAAGTGGCTGTGAAGTGAAGCCTATACAAAGTGCCAAAAACTGCAGTTCTTCAAACGGCCACTTGAGGTTGGCTACATCATCATGAGCCCGCGTCTTAAAATGTCTGGCTTCACAGCAGAAATAAACATGTTTACAGCCTGGTACAAACAAAGATTTTTTTCTCTATAGCTAATTTACTGGCTCATGACAACTGTAGTGAGTCTCCCCTATCCAAATTTCATTCAGCTCTCCTCAGCTCCACGTCCACATTTTTAGATTAACCTGGACACAGAGGAGGCAGTACAGCCAAGATGGCGACGACGGCTAGGGCCACGACACTCAAAGCCTCAAAACGGCTCTACTGAAACATATGGGCGACGTCACAGACACAACATCCGTTCTTTATACTGTCTACTGATCACTGTCGCTATTTTCTACAGTCCTACAGTCATTCCACAGTAGGATATGGTGGTCCAGTATGGTGCATTGGCCACAGCACAGAGTTCGCAGAAGAGTTAATATATATAAAATAACATGGTACAAGCATAGATGTAGTGTATGACCTCTTGAAGATTCCTAGTTTCATAAATCATGTGCATTAACTAAGAACATACAAACATACAGCAACATACAGTATAAGTCATCCAGGTAATTACACAAAGTTCATTGTATTTAACAGAGGTACGAATAACTACATGTAGTAAGTAAGAATAATGATGTTCTATAGCAGTTAAACATGTGATTTAATATTTTCTATCTCATTTTCCAGACATACATTAAGAGCGATTGAGAAAGGAGAGACAGAGGAAAAGAGCATCCATTGGCAAGGAAAGCAGCAGACACTTCTCCACTTGACTACTGTTGCCAGGTTACCAAAAACATTCAAAAAAGCAAGAGTTATTTTCAGACTAGCTAGAAGCAAAATAACCAATGTTACAGAAAGGGCAGACACAGGCAACTGGTAAAATGTTTTTTATCATAAAAAAAAAAAAAAAAGCATTATTCACCAACAGCACCAAAAGCTCCAGAGATCTGCCTCACGATTTAAGTTTGTACCGTTTGAGGAGACTTTTAAACATTTACAATGAAACGTGAACGTACAGGAAACTGTGAAGTAGATGTTAAGTTAAAGGCAAATTTATTCCATTTATTTGTCCTGTCCGATATATTTTAAATAAGCGGTTTTCCTTGAAAGCACCTGATATTCACTCTCGAGAGCTTGACCAGTTTTTTCCTACACTCCTTATTTTCACTTCTACAATTATCCTACAATTTATCCTGAGGGACATGAAGGTCTGGACTTGCAAACCGTTTAATAGCTTTATGGATGTTTCACTAAAAAACACAGACCTCACAGTGGTGCTAGAGGAAAAGTGTGACCATCTTCATCATAACTTTGGGGCAACCACTGACAGTATAAAGAATGGACAGCGTATGTGTGACATCACCGTAGGTTTTCAAAAAAGCTGTTCTGAAGCTGCTATGTTGGCAGTCCTGACTCTTACGCCTCCCGGCTAATCTAAAAATCGACACATGATGTGGATCATTGGTAGATCTGATGCAGGCCATAAGACCACTGGGTGCTCAAACAAGCCATTGGCAACGGCACCTACCTATCAAAACAGCCACCCTGTTAATTATGCATAACTTTAAGCCTTAATATAATTTGATTCTGGTGAGTTATATAAAGATCCACCCTCAGTACAGTTGTCATGAATGTTGGAATTAGTTATGGAGACTGAAACCGTTTTTTGTACCAGGCTGTAAACATGTTTATTTCTGCTAGTGGGACATATAAATATGGGGACTTATGGAGATATGATCTGTAGCCAGGCTCAAGTGGCTGTTTGAGGAACTGCAGTTTTGGGCACTTCCACATTGGCTTCAGTTCACAACCACGGAGGTTGGGAAAACATATATATTCATTGCTGCTTGTTTGCTGCCCCTCATTCGCTTTATTGCTCCAACACTGATATGTTCTAACACAAACATGTACTTCCTTCACAGTGGGTTACATCCCACACACCTTTGTTACCATTTACTGCAGTAGATCATTTTTCATATGGAGCAGGCATACCTCTATTGTTTGTTTGATGAAGTATGAATAAAAGTTACACAACACCATTATGTAGACACTGAATGAAATTTCTGGAGTGTAATTTTCTTGGCCTGCATCAATGACCTAATATGAGCCCGTTTGTGACCATATTTCAATGCCACTATTACCCGCGGTTATGCAATTATGTATCATATTTCTTAAAAGCTCAATGACACACAATAAAAATGAATAGCAAAGGGGAGCAATGTTGATAGGCTGCTTGAAGAGGGCAGAGTGATGTAAGAATGTCCTCTCTGTGGACAATAACATCCACAGCCTTGAGAGCTCATTTTCATAATTATGTCTGGGGCATCATTTCAGCTTTATGTGAATGGCTCATTAAAAAAAAGCGGCAGAGGCAACGGAAGCACCAAGAGCGTTATATATGTACGAGTGCATGTGTGTGTGTGTGACCCTATAGACGCAGTAACCTTATACTGTATACAACAGCCAAGCTAATTATGTAAACCAACAAACTAAACACTAGAGACAGAAAACTGGATTCAACAAATTAGCAACAATTAATTTAATCACATTAGTGGATACGGCACATTTTCTGAGTTTATTGTATTGTATTATACAATTGCAGTACACAAGACCTGCGAAATATTTTCTAAACTGGTTGACATTTGAATCTATTAGTAATATATAAATTATCACCTATACTCTGCTTTTATGTAGCTAGCCCATGGAATCATAGTTATATAAATTGTTTAGCTATATAGAATATCATACAGTTTTATGATATCTATTTTTTTTATTGACAGTGGGCACATTTTTTATTTTTAGCATGTTGTGATTTCCTGAAATATTCGGAGGAAAGTTAAATCATAGGTGGGTAACAAACCCCCCCAAACATCTGCAGCTATCGGTGTCAAATGCTGTGTTGTACTAAATGTTTGGTGGTCATGGACTTCGATTCATGATTAAAGTGAGCAGTATGTAGGTTAATGTTTAACTTAGTGATAATAAGGAAGCTAGACATTTAATCTCTTTTGTTTCCGTAGTTTCCTTCTGTGATGTCTTTTATTTTGCAAAACAGAAAAATAAAATACTTATATACAACCAAAGCATCAATCTCACCTTCTGCTGCTGCGATTCTTGTCAGATGAACAGTGACCAACGCTTTTTAAACTTGTGCTCCTTTACTTGGTCACAAGATGGCGCTCTTGCTCCATACATCATTCTAGCTTGCAGCTGCAATTGTTCTGTTGCACACTAACTGTCCTATGCTTACCATACACACAGTCATTCATGGTCTATTTCGTTCTGATTATTCCTGGTTATACTACAATATTATATATAATATAATGCACATTCATCTAGAAATCTGTGAGGTGAAAGCATCTCATTATTCTGTAAAGGAAATACGTCTTCAGTCAACGACACTGGCTTCAGAGGAGAAATGCTTAGTGAGGGCTGGTTAATAAATCAGATGTTCTTGTGGATGTTGACGCGTCATTGTGGCTCTTCAGTTTGATCCTTCAGGAGTAATAACCTCTTTATAAATCATCTGATATCAAAAGTGATAAACCCAAAGGTGATGCATTGATATTTAAACAAACTCCATTTATTTCTGCTTCAAAGGCAAATAGGTAGTCACAGTTTTAACAGCAGTAAGGTACGGACTCTACAATTCAACCTGTGCCATCGCTGGCATTTCGGATACTGGGTTTTTATTTGGATTTCATTTTGGCGATATAATCTTGCTTAATGTCAAACATAAGACGTACAGAGTGGTTAAAAAGAACCATACTTCCTACAGTAAACTCCACTGAATAAAGCACTGTATAATCTCAAGTGAAAACGTCAAACTGCAAGGGAGCTTTGAAGGACTACGTGGTAGTGAAGGTGCAAACATGTGAGACATTTGTAAAAATAAACCCAGCTATAAACAGGCCTGAAATACGGCATTACTTTCAAATACAGATCAGTGCTCCTCATATACCATCAGTTATATTGTTCCACTGCTTTCAGGTTGTTCATTTTCATCAGTAAAAATAGAAACAAGCTATAGAAAATACATCTCCTCGTCAGTTTTGGAAGGAGTCCCAACATCATCCTCATCATCATCACAACCAGGTGAGCCCCCCCCCCCTGCAGACAGGCAGGTTGCTGTGAATTCTTTGCTGCACGGTCCATCAAACTCCTGTAAGAAGTGAACACCGGGACATCGTATTCCATCTGTTTATGATAGTTTCAGTGCCAAAGGTGTGGTCCAACCTGGGCTTGAGGGCCATGTTCACAACCAGATTCAGCCAACACAAATGAAGCTCATGACATCTTCACAGAGCTCAGTGGCCATCACAGCTTTCCTGCGGAGGGGAAAAAACAAGAGTTGTACTGTGCAAGTAGAGGAAGACGTTCAGGGAAATGCAAATTCTTTTAAATGTTCATAATAGATGTTAAACAAGACCTCTGTATCACTATCCACATATCTGATATTATCAGTAATTCAAATAATGATTAAATGCAGTCTGAATATCAGGCTACAGTTTAGGTAGATTATCATTATGGAAACTGTTTAGCAACGAGGGAGCGTGGATGTTTTTCTGGTCAAACTTTGACTGAACAAAGAGAGACTAGATCTGAATCTGAGTATGAGTCCTTTAATTTGAAAGGTAAAATAAAAGTATATCCTAAATGGAAAACTTGAGTTCGCAATTGTGAGTAAACTCAAACCTGTACATTGATAGCTCTAAAGACTTCCTCCCAATAATAATAATAAAGTCAATAATCTTAGATTTGTGTATGTAGAGATGGGTGACAAATTGAAGAGAAACACATGATGAATGAATGCAGATGCCATCCAGGACACAAGGGGTCACTGAATGGAAGCAGATCTCCAGATACAGGAGATTTTGGACTGATGTGTTAGACAGCACTCTATCGCCATCATGAAATCACACAAACAGAGGGAACATCTTTTGGAAAAAAAATGGTGTTCAAGAAGAACATATTAGAGTTTCATTACCTGCGACACAATTAGCTCAATGTTGTTAATGGAACACGTGGAAGAGAAAATGTAGTTAAATGCGATGGCTAAAATCTAGTAACAAAAAAGGAGTTATAGGAAATAAACTGAACATCTAACTAAACTAAACTAAATAAATTTCATGTGCAGAACACTAATAGTTGGTTTCATTTATAAATCAGCTTTGTGTCTGTAATTACTTACAGTTAGTCCAACAAATCTGGACTTTGTACTTCTGTTCCAGAGACAAAAAAAACCCCACCAGACATGCAGACAGAGGTTATAACTGGTGCACATGATGTCAGTCGACCCGGTCAACTGCACGGCAACTTTTAATGGGACAAAAAACGCACTCGCATGCAAGAGCATAGACCTACCCAGGCCTTTTCCCATTTTTTAAGGAGTTGCTCATGCTCTGAGAGTGCACCTCTCCATTGGTTTAAATTCCTGGATGGAGCGCTCTCCTCATCTGTCAAACAACAACAGCTTTTATGGATAGAAACAATTAGAAATGTCCATCTCTGGACTCATAAAATGTTGGCAGTGGCATTTGATCACAGCCAATCCCAGGCACTCCGTAGTCCAGATACCTCTAATAGCTAGGCGGAGGTCCACCTTAGACGTATCATTTCCCGTGCTGGCCTCAGCGACACACTGGTAACGGGCGTCCCTGATCAGCGGCCCTTCTCGGAGCCAGCTGCTCACAAGTGCCCCCCTCTGACCCAGCGGCCGGCGGAACTCCATTATGGGCGTGTCCAGACTGTGCCCATTTATTAGCCAGTGAATGTGGACATCACTGGGACCTGAGGGACAGAAGTGGACTTCACGTTTGACCCCCGGATGGTCAAGACACGGACACTCCACACAGACATACATAACATAGGAATACTTGCCTTTGGTAGATCGCTCTGTGGTGTTCAGTTTTTACAGCTATGTCTGAATACACATGCAGTGCATATGTGTGCGCAATGCCGGATCTCGGTTCTGATTTTCAGCTCATCTTGAACAGTTGGACTCACAGATTAAGTCTGATTTACTGCACATTTTCCGAGAAAAGTCAGATTACCAGTATTTCCAGCAATATTTTCTTGTGTATTTTCAGTATGTGAAACACGATCCCAGTCCTTTTGCAACATACGGTAGTTTTCTGTCTTATTTTTCATCATTATTCTCACTATTGAGTCCAAACAAGTCACAAATTTAGGAAAACAAACAAGTGTTGAAAACATTTGACAAGATTTATTTAGCCTCCCTACCAAGAGCAATAGTCCCAAAATGTCCCCTCGATTTATGTACATCTTCAAATGTATTTTCCCATATATACAGATATTTACACTTGCTTACAGCCACAAAACAAAAAGATTCAGGTGAAGTATTGAGATGTAAGACATTTGAGCGTACTATAATTTGTTCTGAAGAGAGATTCTCAACACCCTGGATAAAAAGGATCTAAATATTTTAGAAGTTGCACATCAGACTGCTGTTACACAATAATATACACAAATCTGTACCTTTCATTGACATTAGAACCAGATCATTAATTTGGACTGAATACCAGCTTTGTCTTTTTAAACATCCACTCATTATACAAGACGCCTAAAAAAAAAAAAAAATGGAGATGAGAAGTTCTTCACGAGTCAGGCACCTTAAAGCGAAGGGCAGGCTTGTTTTAAACAGAAAGACACACACACACACACAGGCACACACTCCTGGTTAGTTCCATATTTAGGAAACGGTAACATGCACGGTGTAGAAAGGAGAGAGGATGAGTGAAAAAGTGAGAGGATTAAGATTTGCGAATAGAGTAAGAGGGAATGTTGAGTTGGAGGGGTGAGAGCTGGGTCGATGTCACAGGCACCACTCACCCAAGGCCAGGCAGAAGAGCAGGAAGGGCTCCTGGGCGTGAAGCTCCCAGGCCTGGTCCTTCAGCAGGGGAGGCAACAGTTTAACCTCCGCCTCCCAGGCCTCCACATTGTGGGGCTTAGTGGAGGAGGAGGAAGTGGTGGAAGAAGAGGAGGAAGATGAGGAGGAGGAGGAGGAGGAGGAAGGGAGGGCAGAGCGAATGCTACTTCCAGAGGAGGACAAGGAAGATGAAGTGTCGACAGGAGAGGAGGCTGTGAGAGAGGGAGTGATGGAGAGAGAGAGAGTATTGAGGAAACCAGGAAATCTAACCAAGGGGACGACATGCAAACAAGGGAGCTAATGAGTGAGGGCTAGGACCTAAAAACCAAAGTGGCTGCAATAAATAAAATAAAATCAAAAGAGGAAGTTCACAACTACTTACACATAATAATACCACAGATGTGACTGATTTTAAATAATAATTCTCTGAAAATGTTCTAAAACTGAAGGCTTCATTAAAAATAATTATATATATATCAAAAAAACTTCAGATTGTTTCCAGGGCTGTTTTAGAAAAGAAACAAGTGATGATTGATATTATCAAGCATCGCGTCATACCGAACAACTTTATGTTACTAACAGACCACGTAAGGAAAGAATGGCTAGTAAAGGTTAATACACAGGACCATCAGAGCTGTGCCCATGTTGGAATGTCGACTTCACAGGGAGCAAAAAAACAAGAACAAAATTAAATACAGAGAAACTCGACACAGCTCCACACAACACAGTGGTTTGATTTATTCCAGCATTTTTCTAATACGCAAGACCTCGCTCGTCATGTTTTTCTCTCCGCCTGACCTTCAAACCCGACACTGCCACCTCGCTGGGTGAGATCAAAAAGGCCCACATACCAGGTGCCGCAGATGGCAACGCTATACAACAAAGCCAGGCTATGATGTACCGAGCAAATCTTCCCTGAGAAATTACTGTAACGTCGAAGCATTTACCCAAGTCCGATAACTACAACTACGCTTTAGGGAAAGAAAGAGAAAAAAAAAGCCTCAAGAGATTATTTCACACTGCGGTTGTACAAAAACACAGCTCCAATTTGGAAAACATCAAGGTAACTTACCAATTTGGTAAACAATGTTTCCAATTTGGAATTTAAGAAATAGCTTTTCTTGCTGGACTAAGCTGACAGGCTGCAGCTTCGGTGGAAGCTTCATCATCATAAGTCCTAAATCAGACAGCAGTTAAATCTCTACATGCACAAGTGGGGCGCCTGACTTTCGCCTTATAATGATTAAACTTCATGTGATACTGTACACTAAAACATACTTTCACATGGTGGAAACCACTTAGACTTGGAAAACGCGGGAAGAAGAGCAGCAAGAGTGTGATCTTGCCGACAGAACAGTCTCTGTGCTAACAAAACGCGGAACGTCTGGCTAGCAGTAAGGTTCGTCTGCATCTGCAAACTGGATGGGCTGCGAGTCACAGTCCACATCGAAGGGTTTCTCCTGGGAGGGGCTGTCGTCTCCGAAGTTGTGGGGGACCTGACCGTTGCTGCACTCCGGCTCGGTCTCGTACCCGGTGTCGCGGAGCGCTCGGAGGTTTTGAGAGGTCTGGTTGCCGTTTTGCGTCGGTCGCTCCGTCATGTTGATTTTGTCGGTCGCGGATGTTTCCATCAGACCTGCCTCACAGGCCCGATATTCAGGCTGATGGGCGCTCTTGTGAGTGCCCAGCAGGGCGGCTCGGAGCCGCAGACAGGGGGCCGGAAGATACTGCATGTAGCAGTTGTACGCCAGGGCGGCCAGGAAGAGGACGAAAAACAGGAGGAAGAGGAAGAGAAGGGCGGTGCTGTTGTTGTGCTGCAGATACTCAGCCGCTGGGTCCAGGCTGTCTGGGTGTGGAGCGTTGGAGCTCAGGGGGACGTGGTGCTTTGGCTGGAACTTGATTGTGCTGCTGGGCGGAGGGGTTAGTGATGAGTCAGTTTGGGGTGGGGAGGTGACTGGGACTGTGGCTGTGAAGCTGGGAGGGGCGAGGGCCGAAGTTAGTGGGGCTCTTTCTGTCTTACCATTACCTTCAGCTGCGTGTGTGCTAGCTGCATCCTGGACGCCGAGGGTGGTGGTTACGTGGCCCGCCTGGTGTGGGGGTTTGGGCGGGAGTTCCAGAGTCAGGACATATGCAGCCAGGAGGCGGGTGAAGTTCTTCCCGGCGGCGGGGGCCCATTCCACCGACCAGCACTCGTAGTGACCTTGATCCTCCGGTGCCACGCTGTAAATAAGGAGACCACTTTCCCCTAAGAGGTGGAAGCGAGAGGCCTCAGTGAGAAGTGAGCCGTTGTATTTCCACATCACCTGGGCTAGGTTGGATTGTACCAGGCACGGCAGCTCTGCAGAGCTCCCCGGTTTCACTGTCACACTCCGGTGGTCCTTCAGGGACCGACCAGATGCTACGAGGCAAAACAGAGAGAAAATAATGACTTCTGTGCAGATCAGTCTGGCCTAGTGACTGCTGTAGGACAATTATACAATCATGGCAAAAAAAAAAGGCCTGAGGGTGGAAACAGCATTTAAGTTGTTATGGTATGATGTTGCAACTTACCTGTTGAGGGACACTTGTCTGCGTCACCATTCAGACTCTGAATTAACCTCCTGAAAAAACAAACAAGTGTTATTTTTATGATGACATCAAATACGCCCTCACACAGTGTGAGACAGTAAAGCAGGTCAGGCCGGATTATCGGTAACCAGTGTAATAACGCATGGGCAGAGTACCAGTATGCAGAAAAAAAGATAAGAGTAAGAGAGTGGATCGAGCTCGATGGTGAGTCACCTGTGCCGCTGGCTGGGAGCGTCAAAGATGTTGACACAGGTAGCGGTGTTCGGGTCCCAGGCGCAGTACGGGTCACGGGCCAGGACACAATCGGCGCAGGACAGATACTTGCTACAGAAGGCTGTGGGCGACTGGACTACACCCGAGTCTGAACCGGCGTACAGTGATTGTGTCTGCGGAAGAGAAAGTGCACACACTACCATGTAAAAATGCAACTTACTGACTCAAGGATGAACTCGTAACCACGCAGAAGACAAATCTACAGATCAGAAACATTTCTGTCTGCCACAGTTGCAATTTGCATGACTCCAGACAACCACAGACACACACCACACAAGATAAAACTGCTGCCTCATCTGATTTAGAGAACTGTCGGTCACGCTCGTGCCATCTTCTTGGCTCTGTACTTTTTTTTTTTTTTTTTTTTACAGCAGAGTACGCACTTCAGAAAATGTGGAAAAACACACAACACACATACGCACAGAGAGCTGTATACAGACACATAGATACACTATGTCGATGTGTTATGTATATTTGACACACAGGTTCTCACTATTATGTCTTTGTACATTTACTAACTGTTACAGTAAAGTCACTGACCTCAGAGGACAACAGCAGGTTCTTGATGGACTCGGAGTTCTTCAGGAGTTGGATCTCCTCCACAATATGCACTTCCCCTTCAAACAACACCGACTTGTGCAGGACTCCTTTATCTATGAGAAAATGCCAAAGATTTGTCGCTGTTGCACTCGCAAATGCTAAATACTTAATGACTCGGATTAGTGTTCACAGCTGTTCTTACCCGTTCCAGTGAAGATGACGTCGTAAATGTTCCTATCGAGCGCGCGCACCCTCTCCACGACGATCTGAGTGTAGTTGACGTCTTTGGTGATGAGGCGAGGCCCGTTGCCGATGGGCAGGACGGGATCCTCCAGCAGGGGGTGGTCCTTGACAAACTGAAGGGTCTTGTCTGGCAGGTGGAGAGAGCTGCTAATGTTCTGCTGTCGCATCAGGTTGTTAATGCACTGGTGGAGGAGAGGGGCAGAGAGGACACATTAAATATTTGATTGTAAAGTATGTGCTCCTACATCTGCAGCATGTGCAAAGTTTACACCGGCACTGACGCAAAACTGAGCTCAGTCTTCATTATTGGAGTTGCGTTAAAAGTGCTTACTGCTCCAGGACGTGGAGACGGGGTGATGCCGTTGTATCGGACCCACTTGGTGTGGGACTGCTCCACTGTGGCCTTCTGCATGTACTTGCCCTTGGAGAAGACCTCTTCCACAGCGGTCATGTTGTAAGCACATACTGCTGACAAACCCACGTTACCCCTGAGGGACGAAGATGATTGATGATGGAGTCAGGAGAGGAAAGGGAAGGGAATGCAACGACCTGCATTATATCGCAATATCCCACCCCTGATGCCCAAACTCAAGATCTTAAATCACTGACCACTGGGAGGTGAAGACCCCGTAGATGACCGTGTCCTTCCAGTCCGCACCCTTCAGGATGAAGACATCATGGACAACGTTGAAGACAAAGTTGAGCTCAGGCATGGAGCAGACCAGCTTAGCTTTCAGGAAGGACGTCCATTTCTTCTGCAGAGTGCGCTGTCCCCCGAGGTCACCCTGTGGAAAAGAGGTTTATCACCACGTCAGGCGGTATGAGTGTGTGTGAAACAGCAGAATTTCCACTAAGGATGAAGGAGTGGGCATATCTCCACACTTTTCTTGTTTCGGGTCGATTTTCTCACCAAAGTCTAACTGTAGTCCAGATAATACAAGACAATTGCTGACAAAAATGGTTTACACACTGAGTTACACACTGAAGAGGAGAAAGGCGCAATATAATTATAAAAAAATACAGTCGAGTATAATTATAAGTAACGCTGCAAATGAATGAATCGACAACACAGAGCTTTACATAGCATATTAAAATAAAGTAATACAATTCATGATGAATGGAACTTTTTTTTTTTTTAAATCATCATTTGATAATTGATTATGGATTTGAATCAAGTACAGCATCAAAACTCCTGAAATCAAACCTTCACCCTTGAGTGCGTGTGCGGTTCATTCAACTGCCATTAATTAAAGTCTGATAATGTAATAACATGAACTGTTGTGTTCTGTTTCAGATTATGCTTCTGGCTTTTTCGGGAAGACAGAAATTGTGTTAGAGTTCATTACAGAGCTATCTGATCGTTTCTGGGAATTCACAACACTTTTGCCCATCAGTGATGGGATGCTGGTGGCGTGTGATTTAGATCAGATGAAAACCTGTCCATGTTTTAATTCTGACTAAGTAACAATTCAAAGGCTTCACATATTTTGTACAAATTTCCCCTCGTGTCTGTACGTACGTTAGCAGTATGTTTTTGTAAACCTTGGTTTAGCTCTTTATTTGCTTGAGCAGTATCTTGGGATCTTTTATGCCTGTATGGGTTTGGCACTTGCATGACTCTGCATGACACAGTGAAAGACTATTCATTGACTGACTAACCAGAGTTGACTTGATTTTAAGGTATGAGCTAGATCAAGAAAACAGATTTAAGATAACGAATGGAGGAAGAAAGAAACAATTTACGGCGAGAAAGACACGCACGCACAGGACAACAGGAACATAAGGGCTAAAGAGGGATACTGCTGGTATGTGCAGATGGTGCATGACGTGTACTGACCTTACAGACGCGGGCCACCCTGGGGATGAGCAGCTTGCCAAAGAATTCATACTCCACTGACACCTCAGTGAAGAAGTAGTAGATTTTATCGTCCTCGCCATCTACTCTGTTTGTCCCCTCCCTGATCACATCCGCGAAAACAAAACTGGGCTCTGCAAGGACAGCAGAGGGGGCAGAGAGAGAGAGAGAGAGAGTGTTAATGTATGAATGTGGAACAAAATCCTCCCCTTACAGCTTAAAAATCGCTAAAATGCTTCATCACTTGTACTAACTCACCGTTGAGCCATGATGTAGAGTATTCTGTCCTCAGCAGGGACTGGGATGGAGAGTATCTGGAAATTATTGGTTCACTGCCTAAGAAGTTATAAGCTGTCCCCGAGTACAGCTCTCCATCTGAAAAAAAGCAGGGAATAAACAAACCAAAAAATAAATAAATAAAAACGCAGTTTATTGTCTGGCGATTGCCTCCCCGAAAAAAAAAAACAGAGATTATTGAGGATTATTGTGTATTTTATTGCAGGGCTGACGACCAAAAGAGCTCTTTGTGAAATGACATAAAACTGGCCTCAACTCACCAACCATGACAGTCGTAAAGCTTTGTGAGGGGTCAAAGGAGCACTTTCCCCTGCCGTCTTCAGGTCGGCCATCCAGCGAGAAGTCCGCGAGGTTCTGAACGCAGAGTTCAAGATTAGATTTCAGCTAAAAGGTTGCCGCGGTGATTGGCAAACCCAGGCACATGTTGATTTGTGCTCTGTGATGTTACCAGTCCCAAAGACAGTTTGAGCATGAACCTACCAAGTGATCACACTGAGGCTGAAAGGCATGTGTGCCGCAGACGTACAGCCGCTCATCGTCTACGACTTGGAGCACTCGGATGTAGTTTAGACAATCCCTCTGGAAAGCAACACGCCATAAGCTAGTTAGAATACACTGATTCAGACACCATGTAGGTTAATAAAACAACATTAACATAAGAAACACTGAACTAACCTCTTTTGATTTTCCTTTAAGCGTGCACATTCTCATGTGGTTTTCTGCAACCGTCCACTGAACCTTAAAAAGGGTTAAGAAAAAGGAAATCATCATTAAAATGAATTCATTTCTCCTTCTACATTCATTTACGTTAAGTTTTGGTATTTTGTTGTTACCTTGTTGTTTCTGACTGTCACATTCTTCTTGCTGAGCTCAAAGATGGCCTCCCTGGCTCCCACGTACAGCGCATCCCTTTTCTCACTCAGCAACAACGTGGAGTAGTTGAAGATCTCAGGCTCCGAAAACTCCATCAGGTCTAAATCTGAGCACAAAACAAATGGATCATATTACTTAAACATCCATAACAACTATAAACCTAACATGCAAAGTCCGAATTATCAACATCTGGATTCATCAATATTGGGGATTTCATTTAAAGCTGCTATAATTAATATTTTTATACATTTTATATTCTATATTTATGACCTGGCCCTCCAGAACCTCTCAGTTATACAGCATGTTTTAATGTCTTGCAGATTATTTTGGTTTTACAGATTGGGACGATTTTCCTGAGTTGGTTTGCTCTCTCTCTTCACATCTGTGTTATTTCAAGTCGCAGCAGTTTGCTATTTTTAGCAAAACAAACTGATAACCCAACACTGTGCAAGCTCCAGCACTGCTAGCAACTTGCTGGTGAACCTAGGAGTCATGTAATGGCGGAGACCAAAAACTGAGCTAAAAAGAAAGAGAAAAATTAGAAATGACTGGAAACACAGCTCCAAAAGAACGCTAATGTTGCTCCGTGTCAGCTGGATGGGTAGTTGGATGGATGGCCTCCAAGTGGTCAAAAAAGTTAATGCAACTCAAGTTCATTACGGGTAAAGAGATAAATATCAGCAAAGTTGAAGTGTCAAAGTTGACAGATGACAACATAAAACAACTTTTATTGCTGTAGAGGCTAAATAGACGTTCCTGCCTTTCTACGTGAGACACATTGTGTTGAGTTCATCTCTCGCTCTCTCTCGCTCTGTGTTGATTGATGGCAAACCTAGTGGAGAGTTTGTGTCTGGCTGACTTTAGTTGTGAAACAGTGACTGTGCCACGCTGAGTGAAGAAACTCGACTTTGCTAAAAGGTGAGCTGCACTGGTTCTCACAGAGCTATTTATGTAAACAGAACTTCCGTCTGACAGTAAGCGCTCTAACTTCCTGTGGTGAGACAGACAGCAGATCACTGACTGACATGGACGGAAACAGGTGTCACTGAACTATAGCACAATCTGAAGGCTCAATGCACTGCTAGTGAAGAATACCTCTTGTGAACTAAGCACCAAGTCATACTAGCAAGCATGACTGCCCAAACTGAATGCCTTCACACTCCGTGACTCCATGACTCAAGGTTTCACTATAAATCAGGAGAGCTGTTTCAAAAGAACATTTACCAAAAATAGTTTAGTATTCATGGGGCAGGGACTTACTGTAAGCAGGACACAGAAGTACAGAAATGTACACTAAATTAATCGTTCCTTCTTTCTTTGTCTTTGTTCAGCTTTGCTGTCCAGTATGGACAGAAAATGCAGCTAAAAACAACTGTTAGAACCGTGTATAAGTACACATACAAGGAATATGACTTTCATTGCTCTGTGTACACAATCTTGACCAATAAAGCTGGTTCTAATTTCTATATATTAAATATTTAATATATTTAGAAATCAACTGATTCTAGAAGCAAAGAAATATTGCCAAATGAAAATGACCAGAGCCTATTATCATGATGTTTTGCTAAATTATCTGCATTTCTATTTAATAAATGATTATCAAAACATTTTTTTTGTGATCATTTAACAGCTGATTAATCGTTTAATCATTAATTACTCAGAAACATTTATTGTTATTGTATACATTCAGCCTTACCTTGGTGTCTCCAGGAGGTTCGAGGCACGGCGTGGGGTCCATGGGTGGAGACCTCCAGGAGCAGCCCCAGAAACACTCCCAGCACACCAAATCCCATATTAGACTCTGATAACTTCGGAACTGTGAAGTTTCCTCTGCGAGACAAAAAGCAAAAGCGGCACTTTAAAAAATTTTTTTGTTTATCGCATCGCAGGTTTTAAAGGATGTTGAAATGGATGAGTTCCTCACAGACTGATGCTATCATGCAGCACAGACAGGCGTCAACCACTTCCCTAATACTGAACGATGAACAGACTGATCCATCCTCTTTCGTATCGCGCAGGGGGTTAGCAAAGTATGTCAAGTGTATTTGAATAAAAACGCTGAAAAATACCTTTATCGTGATAAAAGCACACATGAAATATAGATAATATTCCTTGGGAAAACATAAAAGACTAAAAAATAGACAACAGAGCTGCAACTATAACCGTATCATTTTATTAGGTAATGGAAAGAAATTTAATCAGTTAAGCATTTTAGTGAAAACATTTGATGGTTCCAGCTTTTCTTTTTATGACAATGAAAAATTTGGGGGGGTGTTCAAGCCAGTGGAAGAAGTTACTTTTTGGCTCTGGTTTGTGATGGACATGTTTTATTTTTCATTTTCTTAGGTATGCTGTTGTGAAATGAAAAAAAACCCCAGTGTGCCTAGATCACATTTTTAATCAACTGTGGACACATCTGTGTATGCAATCTCTCACTTCACTTTTCTAAAGAAACATGCTTTATTCATGAGGTTTTAAGCAGGCGGTGTACACAATAGTCGTCTGTAGTCTGTAAAAAATCAAAAATAATAAAAATAAGGAACCAATTCTACTCTTGTTCTTTCTTCTGTGTTCATGAATCAGCAGTACACCGCAAAAACAAAAAAGGAAGCAGACTCACTTGCAGATTTCATACTTTCATGCTGATGGACGTGTGAAAGCTGTCCTGAAAATGACTGGTTGCTTTTTGGAGCTCGGAAGCATTTCAGAAATGCGAGGTTAAATAACAAAGCAGGAAAACAGATGGATGAGGAGTTCCACCTGAATGGGGACTCAGAGAGGGGGCAGCGAGGAGGAAAGAGAGGGAGGAGTTCGGCGCACGAAGAGGGCCTAAACTGACACGACTCTCTTTGGGAGAAAAACAGCTCTGTTTGCACAGAAACTACACACGCAGTTGCCCAGACACTCCGACATTAAACTCTATTAACAGTGAAGTTAATGTGATGTGTCTTATGACCGCTGCACTTGAGTTTATTGTTGGAATGTGTGTTATGCAACAGCTTAACACACCTCGGGCTTAAGAAAAAAATCCTCCTTTCATTGATTATCCTGCACTTTATTGTTGAGACAGAGTAATAGGCGTATCGGTTGATGACAATGACAACGATGACAGCACTCCTGCTAGCTATCGGGTCTTATCAGATGCAGGTGTCGTTTTTCATCGACCAATTTGTGAAGCATTGTGATCTTAACAGGAGAGAGCGCTGTCTCGTGAACAGCTCGCTCTCCTGCTACATTTACGTCAGGGCGTGCCCGATAAGGGCTCCATTAGGCTGCTCTCTGCCATTTGTTCAAGTGCTTAACTTATCCAGCAACATCTCAGGATGTCGATGTATTCAATACAAACTTAAGTTGTCATATTTAATTCATGCTTTTCTTTTCCACGAAAACGCAGATCGAGTGCACTGAAAATTAACAGGTTATTCCCAAATTCGGAGAAGTGATTAATAAATGGAAACCAATACTCTTTGTTATCAAGGGCTACATGGGTTTATTTTGAAATACTGTGTATTTTATTTTGGAAGTACCACAGCTAACAATATTTTTGTGCTTTGTCAGGACTCCTTTATGTCTAAAATGATATCTTCTAGTTGAGCAAGCGGCTGTTTTAGGTCAGCACAGCTGAGGGGGAGGAAAAGAAAAGCTCGTGCTTTAAAGCTCGAGTAAAATATTAAAACAAATCCTTAAATCTGTTCTCAATCCTGCTTGTATTTCATGCAATGTTTGCCAAATTTACCACCGGAACGCAGGGCGCATTCAAAATGATCCTTGGGTTAATCTTCATGACTGTCAACCAAATCTATTTTGACATGAACGGAAGACTGATGACCTTTTTTTTTTTTTTACTGTAAATATTATTAACACTGAAATGGTATTAACTCAGAAAGTGATTAACATAATGACATAATTCAATTGTAAGGATCAAGTGCTTCCTTTCTCTTGATCCAATCATGTGAAAGAAGCAGTGCAGGGCCGTGACAGCACAAGTCCAGCTTTGTACCCTGGATTTTCTCTCGTTTGACACAGATGAAGTTGGCTTTTACAATATCGGAGATGACTGATGTTGTAGTAGACAGAAAGCAGGCGGGTCAGGCTGGTCAGATGACTTGCGAGCACGTCTCTTCTCTGACACGGTAAAACGATCTGGCACAAAGCAGGTTATTCTGGTTCTCCGCGAAACGCTCATAAAGAAGCTGAAGTACCCGCAGCACACCTCCGACAATGGGGTGGGCTGTCACGCGAAGACGGTGATAAAAGGTTATCGGATGTCTTGTAAGACGAGGATTGAGATAGCGAAACTTCCCTCTCGCACAGGCAGTTTCACTGCAGTGTTCACTTAAAGTGGCTAAAGGAAGATTTCGTGAATATGAATGACATACAAGATACTACTTTCCGAGGAAAAGTGTTTTTGCCGCTTTATTTTTAGGTCATTTATCCTGATTTAACATTTTACAACCAAAATTACAGAACAAAAAGAGAAGATTATAGGACAAATAAATCACTGTCGAGCACATTTTAATGACCTGGTGGCACCATCGTGGTGCCTTCCCACTCAAATATAGGTTAGTAATCAGTTACCCGGTCGAGGGAGAGATATTTCATGCGCTGCAGCACGAGTAAACAATCAATGAGAGCCACCACAACTAGAGAACAAAAGGGAGAGAATGATAATTGATTATTGATGTGGTGGTAAATAAGAACAAATGGCCCCGGAGGTATGACCCCACCTAATTCTGGGATTGTTGTGTTTTTTTTTTTTTTTAGGCGAGGGTTTCCTGACTAAATCTGGCAAAGATGGAATTCCATCCCGGCTTCGGCTCTAGCCATGGACTCCACTCTGCTAAAGAGGGGGTCAAATACACAAGGACCTATTGTTTACTGAAGATGAGGGTAGCCTCTACTCCACTCCACTCCACCCCCATCACATCCACATCATCGCTGTAGAGTATTCAACAATGAACACAGAGTGAGAGAGAGAGAGAGAGAGTGAAAGAAAGAAGAGAGGACAGGGAGCGAAAGAAAGGAGAAAGGCATCACTTCTCCCCCTCGTCCAGTTCTTTTACAGTCTTGCCAATCTAAATGCCAGGACAGCTTAGCCCTGAGCCAAGCCACTGTTTTCAAAGATCACACAAGCCCATGAGATCTGGATCTAAAAAAAAAAAAAAATGATGCGCCATAAACTGTGTAATGACAGCAGCAGAGACTGTTACAGTTAAAGCAAAGAGAGTGATGTAGGCGCAGCGTTAACACATGAGATAACAACGCTGCATCCGTGATTAAAAACCTTAAACGGACGAAATTCCTCCCAGTTTTTGGCTTTGGAAAAAATCCTCTCTGGACAAACTGCGTAAATAAAAGCCACAAACGAGACTCGTCCTCTGCCTGTACCCTCCATCAATCTTACCACTCTGGACCCCCATTTAGGCAGAAGCTTTTAAAAAAACCCAGCTTCAAGCCCTTTTGAATCAGTGTTACAGTAGCAGAAAGAGCACACTGGCAGCTACCCTATGCCGCTGAGAGATTTAGAGGAGTGGCCACAGTGGCCTGGGATATTTAAGACGGTTACCATGCTGGCAGGTCTCTTTGAGCCCTTTGTGTTCCCCTCTCAGCTCCTTTGGCTGGGCAGGGAGGTTGACACCTGCTTGGGGCCTTGGGGTTCCCAGCAATGTGCTGTTAACTGGGCACAGACATTGGCAAGTTGCCCACTGAGGACAGGGGACAGAGAGGGGGAAACTGGAGCTAGGCCTATCTGTGCACAAGCAATTCGAACACATTGGTAAGTATGAAAGAGGGAGAAAGAAAAACAATCTACGATATCTGGGTTAGTTAGTTAATTAATTAAGTATGACTGCAATGACTGCTCAATTATCAAGGCAGCCCACTGAAACCAAACCCTTCCCTAAGATGTAATTTCTGTAAAAATAAATAAAAATATACCCAGTTTTAATGCAAAAGGAGAACGTTTGTTTGGTCTTCTTACTAACGGAAAGCAGTGACCCCCATAAAGGACAAAATGATACAAAGATACTGACCAGCACCTTCGCGGCAAACAATCTATGCTTGAAGCCACCAACTGTACAAAACATCCCGGTACGATTGAAATAAATGAGTCAAACCCGAAGAAAAACCACTTCCCCCTGGTGGGTGCAGATAAAATTCAAAGTCGGCATGAGAATTTTGCAGATTGCAGTGCTAGACGCAGACTGCTGCCAGCAAGCAAAAACTGTGGTGAAGGCAAATCCGGTCTGTTATGCAACATAGCAAAAACTTTTCACTCCAAGCTGATGTTAGAAACATCAAGAAGCAGAACAAGATGACGGTTACATGACCGTTCCTATATTCAGGATGCAAGTATGTGTTGTGACGCATCAGGGTCTGACAACTATTACAACTTCACGCTCAGGAGTTTACCCTTACTACAATATTGCTTGGCATCGTACTTGAGCTGTGTTGGTAATAAAGCTTGGTTTGCACCACTGCGCTGGGGAGTCATGCCATACCCAGAGTGGCTACAAGCGTAGGCTTGGTAGCTACACCAATAGAGCAAAGCAGTGTTTTCTCAAAGATGGAAGTAAAGGCTGCATATGACAGAGAGTGACCTGCTCTTTATCAGTTAACATACACAAATAGTCTCATGTTCAGTGGTAACAAATATAGCTGATGCGCACATACAGCCTAATCAAAAATAGAGCATGCATTTAGTGCTGCACTGCGCTGCTCGGGTTGGCCTAGCTCTAGTAAGAATTCAGACTCCGGGTGGCAACCAGGATCCACCAGGAATTTGCTCTTGCAAACGCAGCACCTTGCCGGACCCTTCAAGTTAAGTTTATCTGTCACGTATGATCACATAGGTACAGATAATCATAGTGACGTCGCATCGCAGCAGAAGGTTAAGCCTGGTTTAACTTTTATTTTGCTGGAGCACCTTGCGTCGACAGCCTGGATTTGGCCTGAGCCTGGCATCTGATTTTGTCCCGTCTTTGTGATGGTCATCCCTTGACTTTTAGGAAAGAAATGGTTAATACACAAACACTTTAAATAGGCTGATTTACTTAACCAAGCCTCTCTCACTCAAAGAGAGTCTAATTCCCAGATGAAATGGTGGTATGACTTGTCACACAAGACCACATGGTGGCCACTTCAAGACTTTGCCACTTCATTTCCAATGCGTAGAGAAAAGAAGCTTCACATCCTGTGAGCAGAGAGTATGCGAGGATACACAGTGAGTGTGATGGAGGGTGAAGTGAGGGAGTTGGACATTCAGTGCCTGCCAACAACTCCGACCCCTTACTTCTTTTCCCTCACTGGCTCCCTTTTCCATGTACTTACTCATCATCAGCATCAATGCACAGAGATGCTCTTCTTCCTTTTGCCGCAGCACGCCAAGAGGCTGCTTCTAATTTTTTTTCCCCTGCTCCATCTGTTGCTACAATACCAGTGAGCCTAAACCACGAACAAACAAACAGTGTAATGGGAAATGTGCTTCACTGTAAGTAGGTTATTTTATGGAAAGAATGTCTCTTCTGGCAATATGACATTTCCATGCTGTGCTTGTTGTCGAGTTCCTCCTCACTGAGAGGAAAGTTGTTCACCTTCCTCTCAGTGACTTCTGCTCTTGTCCAGTTCCTGCTTCACACCCACCTACATGTAAAGTCTATAATCTAGGGACGCCAAGATCAATTTTCCATTATTTCGTAAAAATATGCGATCGAGGGGTAACGCTTTCAAGCTTTCTCTATTGGGAAAACCAATCGATGATGCACACTTTATTTATTCACTAGTGTCTTGACCTCTCCAATATGATGACCTAGCAGACACAGCAGCGACATACCCCAGGCTCCCTCCAGTCAAGACAGTGGCAAAGCAAATGGGGGTGAAAATGGAGATTTATTCATTTTGTTTTATTTTTTAGCTCCATTTTAAGTTGATACCAAACGTTTCTATGGATGTCCATTTTTGAGCCATGACAAAGACCAAAGTGTGGCCTGCGACAGACTACGTAGGCTTTGTTTTTAGCTCAGCTGTAGTTGTTAGGACTAGGAGTGAGCAGTTGGTTTTAGAATTTTTAATCATCATAACTTGATGAACTGAACTTTGGGCGAAATATCAGACGGCGTAATGCCGTTGATTCTGTTGTAAATGTCACCAGCCTGTAACAATTGCAGGTCATGTATTCTGTCCTCGTCCTACAATCCACAGTGTTGTTGAGGATTCATTTGTCTACATCTTGTATCACTATGCATCAGTTGGTGGCTGGCTGGCACATCCCTAGGAGCCATTAGGCACACCCATCTAAAACTAATGTAGCGTTCATGTTCTAATTTTATTGAAACTGTTTTATTAATTATTAATTATTAATACCAGCAAGGGTAGGCCAAATAACAGAAACAAACATCCTCCAAAACAATTATACCTTTCTTTAAGTTTCAACAAAAGCTAAACATTATAATCTGCATGAAGGGAGGATAGATAGCAAAAACTAATGCAGTCTAATCCCAAGTGTACCCAATAAACTGGCAACTGGAGTGCTTACACAACATTTTCTTAGTTGTATGACTTCTGACTTAATCCACCAGACCATCTGTACACCCACCCAGCTGTGGGAACAGTGATAACACAGCACTGACAGTTTATGCTAATATGCTAAATAGCAAAAAAAGGGTTATTTAGAGTCAGGCCTGTATGAGAAAATGAGTGAGAGAGAGAGAGAGCGTTCTCTTGAAACAAAATACTGAACCCACAGAGGATGACACACTGATGGGGACAGATGTCTACTCCAATGTCATTTGCAGATTAATGGAGTTTGGCTATAGATGTGGCAGAGACTCGAGCACCCTCACATAAGTACACGATAATGCCAACTGCGGGCGCCAAATCCCTCTCGTAAGACCAGATAGGGACCAAGAACATATCTCAAAATACTGCCAGCTGCATCAGAGTTTTGGGTTGTGTTTCCCCACAGGGTGATGAACTGTTTGAGTGTAGACAACTAGGGCTTTACTGCCTCTCAGTATGACCACTCCAGCTGACGATCGAGGCTGTGGTCTTAAAAGAGTACTCTGATTACATCAATTTATCAAATCAAAACTGATGTAGCAGAGCAAGAGAGTCTTAGGTGTTTATTCTGGTCAAAACTTGCCAACATGACCCACAATGCAACTCGAGTGTTAACAGTTCAGTTGGAGATTGCGGACGTGTTATTCTAGAAGCAGCTAGTGTAACCTTGAGCTGCTAGCTTCAAGCAGAGATGAGGAGCGGGCTATAGAGGTCTGGTAACCTAATTTCTTCCAATTCCACACCCACTGCTGTTGTTGTTTTTCCATTTTCAAACTTTTAGCCTTCAGACTCAACCGATGCTGACTCAAGTTACATCACTCGAGGCACTCTATGCAGCTCCTTCTGGAGCCACCAAAGCATTATACAACCAAATACAACCAACCACACCTCAAGCGCCTCCATACTTTCCATTAGTTATCTGGATAAATCACACAGACAACAGTTCAATCTGCAATGTCTGGTCCGTGTCCAAGCCATGTGGAATTCACTGAAGATAGACATCAGCTTGCACTTGTGAAGTGCAAAGTCATATGTCATGTTAACATAAAGTCATCTGAAAGCTGGTGAACAGCTGTGGGACCTCCACTGCGCCGCTGACTACTGGTCATGTGGCGAAAATCATCTAAAAACTGCAACAAATGAGACAGCAGTCATCGTACATTATCCGTGGTGAGCTCAATGGGTGACAGATGGGAGGAAGAGTTCAACTTTAAAAAAAACAAAACAAGCCAGATCCAGGATTAACAGCATGATCTGCGACAACATGAATTCACATTTAAGGCTGCATGATGACAAGGAGCACATGATGCTAATTTCTGATGTGCAGCAGGCTGGAAACTGGTAAAGAAAATGAAGGGTATTTAATTAAAATGTAGCCATCAATGACAGCCCAAATGTCTAAATTGAGGAAAAGAGCTTGTGTTAAGGCAACACTATACAGGGGATGTTAAATGGAAACCCTCCTATATAATTACTAGTTGTAGGGCCCCTGCTGAGCTAGCATGTCGACCTAAAGTGGCCACAGCAAAAGGCAAATGAGGGGTCAGGTCCAGTAAAGGGTATATTTAGTCTGCCGATGGCAAGCTCTTTAAAAAACAACACGCCCTTTCCCTGAGTCACGTGGCTCTGGAATATCTGAAAAACTTCCCTATAAAACATACAGGCAAGTGAAGTAAGCTAACTGGAGAAACAAGGACTGCTGTGTTGTGTTTCCCCGTCCGAATGAGTGCCGAATGTGGCCTCTGTAGCCTGACATGAAAACATAATGACCATCCGCTTTCTCTTTTAATTAAAAGGGAGAACATAAATAAAAAAGGAGTTTTACTATTAACGTCTGCAACGGCAAAACGACAATGAAAAGGAACTTTTGAGGATCATCTAGAAAGAAGCTACTTTTGAATTAGCCTCATCCTGAAGTACAAACTTTTCAGACAGCAGTGACAGCGGTTTCCTGGAGCCCATTCAGACACTAGTCCCATACAAACAGCCCTTTGCCTCTCAATATAAACAAATGGATAAAAAAAAAAAAAAGATATAAAGAGAGTCCAGTTGAAGCTGCTTTGAGTGGAGTTGTAGGTGAATGTAGGTGATACTTCTCCAGATGTGGTAAACCCTGTGAGAGACTTTCGTCACTTATCATTGGATAAACACAACATATAGCCCGGGGTCACATGAAAGCCGCCACCTTTCACAGTAAAGTCATAAACCTTTCACTTGATGTAGTTTCCTTGAGGCTCCTGTGATGCCAGCCAGGCCTTGGGGCGTATAATGTGGGACTATTTTGGGAAGCTGCGAAAGCCCAGCTGAAGGTCTTGTGGTCCCGAGCTGAAGGCCTTGCGGTCCCAAGTTGAATGGTAGTCGCATTGGTGGTAGCGGTTTAAAAATGGCAATATCCAAGGGCAGGTGACTTCAGCTCCCAGAGTGGAATGAACCTCTACGTCTGGGTTTTCAATCAAACGACGCGTGACAGAACTATCTGAATATGATTATACAGATATTTTTTTGGCGCACAGCAAGAAACAAAACAAACCATCTGTCAAAATTACAGTTACTAGGCTTTCCCACCAGTCATGGGACATTTGAAGGGGCTGTAAACATCACAAAAAACCCTGCTATATTTCCTCCTTTCTGCCTTTAAGAAGGACTCCTTTCTCTTCTGCTTTCTCTCAGCTCAGTCTTCAGCAGGCACTGATTTCATGGTGGTAATTTTGGCCGGCAGAGACAAAAACCTCCTTTGGAGTCCTGTGTGAAAACTTGCCCCATCACCCACAGACTGCCACAACACAAACAGTGTGTCCTCCTGAACTTGGCATACCAGGAGATAAAACGCTAATTTCACCGTTTCCCTCGCAGCACAGAGAGGGGTAAACAACACAAAGCCAAGCCCAAAACTCTAAAACACTTTGCACAAAGATTTCTCGTGATCTGACGGGCAGATTTAAGGCACACTTCCGTCATCATGGTAATGAGAATAATTGAAGGCATTTAAGAAAATTAGATCACTTAAAAAAATTCAAGCAGCTGAACAAGCAGAATAACCTCAAAATTATAAATAGTATTAAAGAAAAGCATGCATGGGCAGCACTTTAAAGTACTGGTCGCTGGGAAATTGATGTTGGCATCAGCTGACACTTCACCAGGTCCCTCCTCCCTTAGTTACTGTTGGTATGCACGTGAATCATTCAAAGTAATTTTTTAAAAATGGGTCCTCCATTTCACACTGAAGTGAACAAAAGCAGGCATCTCATTTCTAGCCGATTTCATCAGCTGACTATTTCTAGCTTATTTAATCAGCTGTAGCTAGCAAGTTAACTATTATTAACTGCATGAGTTGGTGGTAAATTATCTGTTACCTTTAATGCTTCCAGTTGCTGATTAACCATAAAATGAAAACCATGTAATTGGCCTAGTATTATAGTATAGCATGAATAAATATATATAAATAAAACAAAGGTTAGAATAAAAAAAAAAAAAAAGTTCCACTTTTTGGTTGTAAAGTGAAACTAATGCGTCTAAAATTGCAGTACCTCAAATGGCCACTTGAGACTGGCTACAAAACAAGTGAAGATGCATAAGATCCCGTATTAAGATGTCCAACTTCAGAGCAGAAATGAACACATTTACAGTCTGGTAATAACTGTTTTGATCTCTATAGCTAATTTCCCTATTCATGACAACTGTACTGGGGTGACAGGCGTCACTGGACCTGCCTAAAGTCGACCAATGCTGCTTTTTAGATTAGCTGGGGTGGCAAAAGAAGCACCAACATGGCGACTACAGGATCCAGAGAGTTCGAGCTTCAAAACGGCTCTTCAGAAACCTACGACTTATGTCATGGATACACCGTCAATTCTTCATACTGTCATGTGATTCTTTTTATGCAATTCTTACTTAAGTTACTGCTCTTACTAGATTTATTCTAACTCCTCACTGCATCATCATTTTGGAAACATTCAAAGCTCAACAGGCCTCCTGTGCCTTTTAAAAGTTGCTGAACTATTATCTATTAAACTATTATCACTAGCAAACAGTCAATGGCAGAGTAAAGGTACAGAGGTACAGGTACAGTGTCCAAAGGGCCACTGAAAGCAAGCATCTGCACCTGTGTACACCATGCATGTCACTATAAACATCATTAGATGTACATAAGACAACATAGAGCGTCAGCTAGCTTCCAAGCGGCTATAAAACAATAAAGAGAATCACAACTTAAAGAGGGAAGGAAAACAAAATCACAAAGTGAAGGCAAACAGCAAAATGACAGGGTAAAAAAAGAAAAGAAAATTTGCACCACAAGCACCAAAGCCAAGCGTGATCAAATCAAAGCTGGATGGCCCAGGTGTGGACATGCAGGGGGGGAATAAAAAAAAAGGAGTAAAGCCCTTAGGTGGTAACAAAGGGGGTTGAAGAAGCATGCGGCATTCGTGTTGAAGCATGCGGGCTTGTGAGCAGCTCAGCGTTGGTCTGCGCAGCAACAAAAAGAGGGGGTGAGGTAGAGGAGTAG
Source organism: Nibea albiflora (assembly GCA_014281875.1). Lineage (NCBI taxonomy): Eukaryota > Metazoa > Chordata > Actinopteri > Sciaenidae > Nibea > Nibea albiflora. The sequence continues at coordinate 10,563,264 of CM024803.1, forward strand.
AGTTTCTGACCTGTGACTCCTTACAAGATGCGACGCTCTTCCTCCGGAGAGAATTATAAAATCCTCAAGCTATGAAAGGGGGGGAGAAGACAGACAGATCAGACAAGACAGTTATGTAGTGTGTGTGTGTGTGTGTGTGTGTGTGTGTGTGCTTACAGGAGGGAGGAAGCACTTTGTGTGTGTGTGTGCGCGCATGTTGTGTGTGTGCACGTTGAGTGTGAGAGAGAGAGAGAGAGATTGAGAGTGTGTGTGAGAGTGTGTGTGTGTGTGTGTGTGTGTGGTTAGTTGTCTAAATCATGGTTAGACAGATATGATGATGAATGAAAACATGTTGCACAACATTTATAAAAACAGGAATATGACCTTTTAATTCACTCAATCGCTCTCACACACACACACACACATAAGTGAGGGTGATAAGCATTCTGGGAAGGACAAAACAATTATACAGTGACTTAAATATCTTCCAAGCACTAAGCTGGTGATATGATATGATGTCTGTCAGGATAACTTTTTATAACCAAGGACAAATGAATGGTGAGCAGCCAAATGATAAACATTATCATGTGTGACTACCATGAGGAGGAACCTGAGGTCTGGAACTGCTACTGTGTATTATTCCCTCTTGCACTTCTTTGTCTGCTGCAGAGCTCGGGCTGCTCGCTGCGGTTTGTCTGAGATAAGCGAGCACAAATAATAGGGCTGTCGGCAGCCACGTCGTTGGACAAACCAGATGCAAATAAAGTGAGAGCGCTCTCCGTTCAACTCTGTTGATTTATATCTGCTCTATGTGGTCTAACCCGCTGAGGGGGTCAGCCACGGTCAGGCCTGCACTTCTGAGAACAGGTTGCACAATTTATAAGATTAGCAAGCTGTTAGTGGAATGCAGAGAAATGTTGCATTGTGCACTGATGAAAATACATTGAGTGTTGATTGTTGCATTTCTTTTTTTCCATTGCAGATGGGGTCATTGAAGGCCACTCTGCCTTAAAACCCCTATAAGCTTGCTGACAAATATTTTTCTTCAAGAAAAAAAATCATTAATTATGATTAATAGTTTAACATAAGCTGTCTCCACCATGGCTTTGAAGTGAAGCCAAAGCTGCAGTTCCTTGAACAGCCACTTGGGACTGGCTACAAAACAAATCAATCTCCATAAGCCCCCATATGGAAATATCCAACTTCACAGCAGAAATAAACATGTTTACAGCCAGGTACAAGAAACAGTTTTGGTCTCTGTAGCAAAACTGACTGGTGCCATTACAGGTGGCTTGTTTGAGCATCCAGGTATCATTCAGCCCTCCTCAGGTGACATCGTTCTTTATACTGTCAGTGATTTAATACACAAAACCTCAGCTAATTCCGCTTCATCGGGACTTAAAGTGTCATCAGATTTTGGTTCAAATATAGTTGAATCAGAATTGGACTTAAACCTCTCTCAGTTGAAAACAACCAAATCTGTTTGAGAAAATAGTTTTACAGTGTCAGCACTTGAGTCGTGCATCACTAATGAATCAAAACGAGAACAAAGACTTTAGGGAATAATCTGTATCAGCAGTAACAGAGCAGTCAGCTGGAAAAAATCCTTTGCTTTTCTTTTTTTATGTGCATGAAAACAAGATTTCATCAGTCAAAAGGTAGAAATCGTCTTATTGCCATTGTGGCAGATGGTTGGGCCTCCATTCACTTTCCAGTCTGTTCCCTTAGACTGCTTCCCTGAGCAAAATGAAAACCTTTACAACAAGGCTGAATACATTCTCCCTGCACAAGTACACAAGCTTTATTCCCACAGTCCACTACAATCCTGCTCTGTTTGAGAGGAAAACATGGACTTACATATTTACTTTGCCTTGACTACAGTTCAACTTATGACTCACTAGTACTTTTTAAACAGAGAATCCATGCCTAATTATCTCTACTTCCTAAAATAACCTTGTTTTTTTCATCTTTAAATAAATACAGATAAACAAAGAATCAGTAAAATCCAAAGATAACATGCTAAACTGTCAGCAACAAATGCTGTCCCAGAACAAGGAGACAAATCTTCCACACAACTGAATTCAGGTCACCTAAATCAACCCAAATATGCAGATTCATTAGCATTTGTTTGGTGGGTTAAGCCACTGTAATGCAGGAGTCCTTCTGTAGTGTATAAAAGAATAATCAGATTATGTTAAGCAGAGATGATACACATCGGACTACAATTGTTCACTTGCATCAGATCATATTAAGACTGCACGTTAATGTCTTTCCACGAGTTCCACATTAATAAACTCAGACCTTGGTATCCTGTAATCGTTGCGGTGGGGAATATTTATCCATGTTAAGATGTATTATTGTATTTCTGTCTTCAAGTATAGATTTTAGCTGACTGAATAATAGCAGATCAGTTTCATGATTACTATCAGTTTCCAAAAGCCACCAAGGATGGGATTCGTGTAGATCAAGGTCAATAACCATGCTTGATAGTTGCACAGTGATGTTCGTCAGTATGCACATGTATCACCCCGTTTTTCTATCTTCCTTCAGATTTCAGATATCATGTTACTTCACTCAGACAAAAAAAAAACAACAAACATGTATGCACGCACCAACATACACGACACAACGAGTCCCTGCCTCTCGTTCTCCTCTGACGGCATCAATGGGCCACTGGGAGAAGATGACAGTTGCATAAGATTGATGAGCTGTAGGCCAAAGGGTGCATCCCCCATGACATCCTTAGGAAGCACTTTGACTTGGCTTCCCTCGGCTCCCACAAAAACCCAGTGACAGCTGATACAGACTTTTTAGCCATGCACCCACGAATCCCAATGACACCAATGACACCACGTCTCAATGTCTCAATTCAGGATGTAGGGAGTGGGTGTCGAGCCTGGGTACGAGACCAGTGGTGCCCCCAAACCACGCCCTTGGTGACACCGTGGTCCGGAGAGGGCACAGAGAGGAAGTGGAGATGTCACGGGTCTGGGTTTCTTTTAATTGATGAGTGGACTTGAATGAGGACTAGGCAAAGCTGGCCTTTTGAAGACTCTTTAAGCCAGAACAAATTTATTAATAGACCCTACTTCAGAAACTGAACCGATGGTAAACATACTGACAGGACGGACTATTGAGCTCACTCCACTGTGACACCTGATTTCTCCCTTGAGCTGATAAAAGGTCCCAGCTTGAGCTTTGGTCAGTATCTCATGACTACCGCAACTCCATTTTCTCTCACTACACTCTCAGTTACAGCAGCAGTGAATTTGTTTTTTTAAATATTTAAAATGTCCAAATCTATCAGTAGAATCTTTAAATCTCAAGTGCTGCCACCATGCTAACATGCTGATGTTTACCAGCAGGTTTACCGTGTTTTGCACGTCATTTATGTTGATGGTGAAGCTGTTGGTTGCATTCAGGTGCTTGGTGGAAAGCAGGAAAAATGCAAGATTCAATTGGTCAGAGAGAGAGCATGAGCGTAGTCTCACAAAAAAAATCCATGTATTGAGTGTTAAATGTCTTTACTTTTATGGGTGCATCTTCTGACCACACATCAGGGGGGTTTCTAACCTGCATACGTGTTGCAGGTTTGAAAGTGACAGTTGGAAAAGCTCTTAAGCGGCTTCAGATGGTGGGTTTGGATCCTTACTCCCCTGTGGCTGACATGAATACACACATGTAGGACCAAAATTGATAGACAAAGCAAACAGATATACAGTAGAGTGGGAAAGGCCTGTTGTCTCTATGACAGTGTGGTCATTCCAGTAAAAAAACCCCAGCCTAACCCAACCCAACCCCACCCCACCCTTCCGCACACACACTCATTCTCATCTGTGCAGCCACCCTTACTGTCCATCTATCCCAAGTCTCTGACAGGGCTGTCAATGCGCACCACCACAGGTGGGGGAGGGAAGGAAAACGAGAGGGGTAGAGGAAGAGAGAGAAAACAGGGTTTGCTATGAGAAAGGATATCCGAGCGTGCAAATGCATACAGTGGTTGAAGGACAAAGAGGAGAGAAATGAGTAGGAGGGTTTTCCTTATGGAAAACAAGAATGGAACTGTTGCATAAAGAAACATGAACATACAGTTTGAGGGGCTTAAGGGACACATTCTTCCATCGCACTTTTGTTTCTGTGTTTTCTCCCAATGAACGGAGGCACCCAGTTGGAGATCACATTTAAAATAATCATGTTTTTAATTGTCAAGTGACATATTGTCATACGTCTACATCCTCTCTGCGCATGTCAGGCATCGTCTTTCTGTCCTACTTTCACATATGATGCAACAGAGTGAACCCTGGTGCAAATCACTTTGGAAGAAGAAAAACAACTACTAGATGAAATTCCTGTTGATTCAAATCCTTGTTGGAGCGTGCATGGACTCTGTACATTTGCACGCACACACACACACACACACAAAAGCAGTGTGTTGAAGGGGATTATACAGGCTTGAATTTCAACAGAAAGAATCCCCCGTCGTCTACAAGCACTACAGAGCAAATCTGGCTTTGGAAACTTTCCTCATCCCCGGAGCATCCTGGTACAATAGGAGGCTGAACTTAAAAATCCTGCAATCAAAACATGGTCATTTGAGGATGGTGGTGGTTAATCAGCTCCTGAATTGAGAGTGAAATCTGCACGGAAAACAAAGTTCTTAAACTACGTGAATGTTAAGATTGTGCACATGTGGGCAAGATGCACTTTGTTCCAGAAAATGATGCGTCTGCAGGCTAGTGTGTATCTGTGAATACTGACTGGAATGCGCATATCTAGAGGAATGTCCACTGATATCCCGCTATGTGTAAATGTTTGCTCATGAGCGCGCTAGAGAAAAAAAGTGTGTGTGCGTGTTTGTGTGTTAGAGAGAAAATAAGTGGCTGTCTTCTTCTGCCTTTGTATGAATCTTAAGTAGTCCCATGTTGAGGAGGGCTTTGTTCGCCATCACCGTCGGGGGCCACGTCCTCCAACTTCTCCCCTCACTTCCTTTCGGCGTAACATTTATCATTCTTCCCCCGATGAACAATCATCCTACAACATGGACAAGCATCTAGCGCACAATAAACTTACTGCCCTGCCCCCTTCTTTCGCCCCTTTCTGGTTGCTCGGATACCTTTCATCCAATGGGACAGCTTGTCAACAACATCATCACTTACTTAGAAAGTCCCAACCTTCACTTGACTTTGCTTTCATTTGGTCTAGGCAGAGCCTTATTAAAAAAAATACTGCTGCATCTTGTTTTCAAAATAAAAAAAAAAGGTTTCCAAGAAGATCTTTTTCTTGTTGTTCTTTTATGTTGCATCCAAAAACACTTAAAAACCTCCAAGGCTTAAACGTCTGGCTCTGAAAAAAAATTGCAATGCATCCTTAAGGGAACGACTTAAGTGGTGCAACCTTCTAATTTGCAAGAGAAATTCCCCTCTGGGCAAATATAGCATTATCCGGCTCTACTAACCAACTAGCACGATATTTTATACTGACATTATAGTGTGTTGGTGTTAGCCAGAGGAGCTACGCTGAGGCCTGTTTCAGAAAAGCAGTGACTCAGACCCCCCCCTTTCTCGCTCTCTCTCTCAGGGTCAACAGGTGCATTAACTAACAAGTGCAGTGAATCACATCAACCGCATTTCATCCACCAACTCTGCTTTGGAAACTTTATGCATGCATACAAACCTCTGATCCATGATCACTTCAATTCATCATTCTGAAAGCAACTTGTTTCTTCTGTTTTGTTGCTGGCCGAACTTCTTTTTTTTTTTTTTTTTAACTGCCCCTTTCATTTTCTGTAACTCAAGCACATAATAGGCCTGGCCTTGTTTGGCCTTCACCGTGTTTTTGCGCCTATCCCTTTCAGCTGACTGGCCTACACCACTTATTCCGCTTATTATGAACGCTGACAGCAGATTATTTTGCTTACTGCAACCAAAATTCTCCATCCTCCTATAGATAAAATCCGACAAACACCGGCGTGAGAGACAAAGCCAAAGCTGACAAAAGAGACAAAAAAAAAAGAGATAGGGAGCATAGAGAACGGGTCCAAAATGAAAAAGGGGGGGGGGGGGGATGAAGAACCCCAGAATAAGGAAAAAAGGGGTAGAATACAGACAAGGAGCGAAAGGAAGAGGTAATACGGCAAAGGCTCAAAACCCTTTTATTGACTGTGTTTTGTCAGGGGAATAAAGACCAACTAACAGCAGCAGCAACATACCAGCACAGTGAACGAAAATGCAAATCAGCCCTGATGCAAATGTCACACGTCTTCAGGGGCAAAACAGACTGTCTTTATACCAACCCACCCCCCTCCAACATAACACACTTCTCTCTGTGTTATCAGAGCCCCCTTCGACTCTCCTTCAGTCCTGTACAGAAGCACACAAACCCTTACAGGAGACAATCTTGTGCAGAGCAGGAGAAGTGTAATCACAAGAGACGACATTGTCTTTTTCCTTCACAGTAAACAAAAGGCCAGAGTACAGTGCGCTCTTCACACAAACGCACTTTTTTAAAAAGGAAGATAAACCCACTTACTTGTCTGTCATGGCGTCGGCTAGCGAATACTGATTCATTAAAACTTCTTTTCACTCGTCTTCACACAGTTGGAAATGGTTGAGGGAGAGGCCCGGGTGCTAATGTCAAAACACCAGTCTGTAAAAGAGGGAGATATTCCGTTTATTTTGAGTGAAAAACATAAAATCCTTGCATCTCAGATGCAGGAGCTACAAAATGTTTGCCTGATGACTGAATAAAATAGTAAATTATTATTAAAATGGTCTAAAAACAGTGTTCCAAACACGCCCGCATGGAAATATATAAAGTAACAACAACAATTTGCTGCATATTAGTAAAAAATGTTAATGATGACCCACATTTAAGTCTTCTTTATCAATAATTATGCACATTAGTTTGTTCTTCGTGTAGGTTTCCCATTAGACAGCGCTGAGTCTGCAGAGCACATCTATTGTGATGGCTGTTGTATCATGTCAGGACAAAGAAATCCACTGCACAGTCGGTCGTGCAGGCCGGGACTACACAGCTAACTTTGTAGACATGCTTCACTTGCTCACAAATTAGCCTAGCAAGGCCCGGTCTCTCCAACTTTCTGGGGGATACTGTTACCATAGTTACCAAGGCAGCCAACCAGCCAGCCAGACAGCTAGCATAAATAGAGTGCACCTAGAAATCCTCTACACAGACGGTATGAATCTAATCATGAATGAAGAACGCATTGTGTGACTAAGGAGCAGTGATGACAGTTTTGGATCAGTGGGGCTGGTTATTGTCCAGCATTGAAAAAAAAAGATCATAAACATTGCTAATTATCAAGAGGCTGTAACAAACGATTACTTTGCATAAAACACCTCTGCTAATGATGCATATTTGGGAATGCACATAAATCAGCAGATGTTGCCTGCCAGCATTCAGATTTTTGAAATTTTAATGAGGCGATGAGACAAGGCACATCCTGTGTCCTGCTGCCTGACGAGCAACCTCCAAAACCTGGCATGAGCTCTTCAGCTTATCTGCCTTTAAAAGATTACGACAGCAGCACATTAGATTCATAGATTATACCCAGTTATGTGTTAACACAGTGGAATAACACAGCTTGTGACCTGCCAGAGTGAGATTTCAGCTCTGTAAGCAGATAAAGGTTAGATACCAATTCACAGACAGTCACGTAACAGACCTGAACCAGAAAGCTTTTAAAAAATCACCTCAAAAACATAAATAAACACTGATTAACCAAAGATTAGCTAATTGTTTTATCACTGTCAGCTACATCTGCAGGGAGACAGAGGAGTGGAGGTAGGGTCCCCTCAACCACACCCAATCCTATCAGCTCCAAACCCAGACAGACAGCCAGCAGCCTCGGAGCCAGCCAACGGCAATCTGTCTGTGTGGGGACCACGGCTCAGCAGGCTGATGTGCCCCCTTTTTTTTTTTCCTCGCTGCTTTCCTTTAACCTTTTCCAGATCACCACTGAACTCTGATCTTGAACTGATGCTCCAACGCATTTGTTTAGCTGTCTGTCTCTTTTCATTTTCCGATCGGAGAGCGGCTTGTTGAACTTTTGTCCGCGCCCGTCTTCAGAGCAGAAACATTAGACATTAGCTGCATACACCCAGGTAATCAATTTACTTCCATTTCCTCTGGTCTCTCAACCGCTGTGTTTATGGGAAATATTTTCAAAAGAAGAAAAATGCCAAACATCGCAGTCGCCTTCAGAGAAATTTGGGATGATGCAGCCGAATGAATTGGGGTGATAGTTCAGGGTTATGTGTCAAATTTTTAATTCTTTGTTAGGTTAAAAAGAGGCCGCTGTACACAAGAACGCTCTACATGAAATGTCGCAGCCTTTCTCGCGAAGCACAATATGGCCATTTCCAAATGACATTTCCTTACACTACTGAATTGTTGAAATATGCAAGAGTCCATGCTTTTGCACAATGTGGCAGCCCACCCAAGAATGAGAGATCATATGAAAAATGTCTCGAGCTGGCTGCTGTGATGATGTATATGGTCTTTTCCTGCAAAGCGAGGAGTTCCTTGCCCAAACCCCAAAATTAAACTCCTTCCTTCTCACGCAGACAATACGAATACAGTGCCAGGATGCTGGCGTTTGACAATGCTGAATGCGGTGAACAATAAGTTGGACTGTGCTGCAAGAAATTTGCAGCTGCTGGTTTAAAAAAAAAAAAAAGAAAAAGAAAAAGAACCACGTCAATGACAACAGATGGTGATTTCTTACCCATGCACAGCTAAGATAGAGACCAAGAACGGTGCCCTTTGAAGTGGAGCGATAACACCTGAAGAGACATGTTAGCCAGCTTTGATCTACCTGAGGCCAACGCTCACAAACAATCTAACCAGGCGTCTTTTTCCAAGCGTTTCAATATGCTGTTAACTTGTGGCACGGTAAAGGAAAAAGTCAGGAGGGTAATGCCACTCCTTCTCCTCTCTGGAGATTTATGAACTCCTGACAACAGCCAGCCAGGGGAACATAAACTCTCTCCACATCTGAAGCTGGGCGCACAGGCTCTGCGATTGTATTAATCTTACATTTGTTGTAATCTGCCAGAGCTTGTAACTTATGCTCACAGGTTGCCCGGCCGATGTAACCCAAGATGATGCGAGCGCATCGTGTTGTGGCAATTCCAATAAAGTTTATGAAAACAAGATGGCCGCGTGCTCAATGTTGACAAAAAAGAGAGAAAGGCGGCGTTATTTTGTGCCACTCAAATATGAGAAATGTGGAGCTGCAGATGTCTGGAAGATGCAGACAGTCTGCACCACGTCTCAAGACTACAGCTTTATACACAACATGTACAATAACTACTGCGTTAATATAAAAACAAGATCACTGCAGCTAGGATGGGATCTTTTGATAACAGCCATGAGGAAAATCAGACAACTGCCGTGAAGACAGCTGATCCAATATGCGAGAAATCAATTTGATCTTCCCCCGAGCCAGATCATTGATTGCTGAGGCGATTAATCAGACGTCTGGACCCAATCTGATCCTCGTGCCAAGGAAATTGCAACCAATTTGTCGGTAAAAATCGTGTGTCAAACCCATCTGCATCCGTTTTTTTTCTCTAAAACAGTGGATAACAGTGAAAATAATAATATTTTCTCTCCTTTAAAACATCTCATCTTCAGCTAAAGTGAAGCAAACAGCTCATCTAAGTGAACCTGCGTGGGTCTTTCCTCAAATAAAGACGAGGCAGAGCCCCACTCACTGAAAACACTGAATTATTCACCTCCTGGATGAGATTTGAGTAAAAATAGCATGCGCCGCACTGGGGGACTGTCTCCGCCGCACAGGGTAAACACAAACACGTATCAGAGGGAAAAAAAAGGTGTTGACACTGGGAGATGCCAGCAGTGAACACACACACACACACACACTCTCTCCGCACAAGCCGTTTGCTACGTGAATCTTACCATAATCTGAGTGGGAAGGTCCTGCAGGTTGAGAGAGAAGAGGAGACTCTTCCAGTCACACTGTTATTACCGAGAAAGTCGCCGCTGGTTTGCATGACAGATGCAGGGAAAAAAAAAAATAGAATATGATCATCCAGCACCCGTCCGTCCCTACTCCACGGTCATGCTCGTTTTCTCTCTCTTACACACACACACACACACACACACACACACTCCCTTGCTTCAGTCTCTCTGTCTCTCTTGCATGATAAACACTGCAAAAAAAAAGGCAAAGGGTGGAGAGATAGCGCTCGCCTTAAAAGCCTGTTTCACTTTAACGCATGTCAGTAGCAGACTGTCTCCAACACCCCCTCCCACCTCTGCCTCCTCTGTCACAGCAGTCAAACACTGCTCGCCAGTCGGGAGCGACAGCGCAGAGCTCGCGCCTCTGGAAAGCGTCAATGCACACAATTGCCGAGGAGGGGGAGGGGGAATTTGGGGTGCCGGGTGAAGGGGAGGGAAAAGACAGAGAGAGGGGGAGGAAGGGGGTTGAGGTTAGGATAGTGTGTATGTGCATCTGTGGGAGTGTGTCTATTGTTGTGGGGACGTTTCCCCCCTCTCTCTCTTTCTCCTTTAAGGAATGAATGAGGACTGCAGGTCCAGCTGCTGCCCTCTTTCAGCACTGTATTTAGCCCTCGGCGATACGTGCACGCAGTTGCCGGTTTGTTGTGCACCTTGCTACAAAGTGACGAATGCAACAGTCCTGTCTTCATGAAGTCTAAGCTGAAACTGTTTGAGAGAGGTGTATAAATAACTACGGCTATTTTGGAGGCTGTAGTTTGTGGCGCTGTTAAATTATGCTGCATCATACAAGAAGAGGTTTTCAACCCGTTTATATCAATGGGGGTAGAGTTCATAATAGAAACACCTCCCTGTTTAACACTGAATCAACACCTCTAAAAGTAGGCTTAACAAAAAAAAAATATGATTATGACCTTCCTGAAGGTGAGAATCGTTGCAGGACTGTTTCACCGAGCTAAATGACAGTTTGTGTCCTTGGGCAATGGATCGTTGATGCTGGAGCCAACTTCACACTATGCAAACACCAAACAAAGCGAGCAACGACAAACTGATAGGAGAGGAGATCTGATCAAAATCTGCAACGTAGGATTCTGCCATGCCGCATCTTCCCTATGCAAACCGCCTAACCGCTTCGCTGCCGACCAAAGTTGGGCAAAAGGCGGCGAGGCACCTTCCCCGTTCAGCTGTGTCACACAGTGATCTCCTCCAACAGCGACAGAATGTACTGTATGTGGCTCCCGCTCCATTCCCTTCCAGCTCCCTGCTCTCAACAACACAAGGCTGGGAACCTTTTCAAAACATCAAGTAAGCGGTCAAATAGCGCCGCAGCGATGCATCAGTAAGCTTCCTGCACTCTCAACAAAACACACTCATGGCAGTGGGTGCAGCATCTTAGGATTTCCTGTACAGTTTTTATTCATGTAATTGCTTCCAGCATTTCCAAACAAATAAACGGCTGCTTTGCTCAGTGTGCCAATACTAGATGTACTGTTTGCCAGTGGAAGGCATTAAAGCGTCTGAGCATGCAGGGTGTGGACTGTTCTTCACCTTTATTGTTACCCAACACGCGAACCGTAGAAAAACAGGAAACAAGGCTTAACGTACAGTGTCTACCAATTTGAAAAAAAAAAAAAAAAAAAACCTTTTCAATCATGAGACAATTTTGCGGAGACATCCCTGGAATGCGCCGATGCATTATGCATGGCCAGTAACACATGAGCAAACACATAAAGTGCCTACACATGCCGCTGTCTGCCGCTGATATAGAGCCAGATGCTTCTCTGTTTTGCCAGTAGGAAATTATTCTGGCCCGAGGGGTGTTGGGGTACATGGGTGTGGCAGGGGAGGTTTGTGTTTGTGTGCTTTCAAAAAAAAGGAGGTGGGGGGTTGCCCCAGATGTCTGCTCCACCAGAGCCAGCGCAGCACACCTCAACATCAGAGCAGCAAGAGCCTGGCCCCCTGACCTCTAGCCTTTAACTCCTACAGGACCAAAACAATGAGGCCGCTGCGAGCCATACATCAAACTCGCCCCCCCTCGTTTCCTAAAACTATGACATCCAAAAGGCTCGTCTGAAAGATCACTACAGATGTCACGATCCCACCTTTTAGTGTGCAGCCAGTATGATTTTAAAGTAGCCTTGTTTGCTGACTCAACTCTCAGGAGATTCTTAATGATCAGATTGCTAATGAGCAGGAGGGAACAATGAGGGGCCGTATGTGTCTGCGTCAAAGGCGTCAACACCTTTTACAGTGACCTCCACAGCAGGAGGCCAAGTGCTACAGCCCCAGATCCATTTGCAGGTATTCCAGCCTTTTCTACCGGAGGAGCTGGCTGACGACCAAAACCCAGCAGAGGGGATGCGGGGAAAAAAGGCCACTGAGGGCTTGTGAATGGTCACCCTCGAATCCATTAAGAGTTTATTCAATTTAAAATGACAGTGGCTCGCGGAAGGCATGTGAAGGAACGCGACGTCTCCTTTGAGGTGGTCGAATCATCGCATTCGGATTTGAGGAGTCACATGCACAACGCTGAACACGCTCCAGTGTGAAGCAATTTCCAAGTTTTTACAAGAGAGAAATTTGACACGCAGCCAGAGCTTATTCTGAAACCCAAACAAGGCATCCAAGTAAATAACCCCTGACATCCAAAACAAGTGCCATTTCAGCACAAAGTTCAAGTTTTAAAACAAAACCCTCTTTCAGCCATGCCGTTCCTGACTGGATTTCCACTTCCCACCCATTTTAAATTGATTATTGATTGAAGAGAAGGAAAAAAAAAAAAAAAAAAGGACTCCAAAGCAAAGACGGACTTGCGTGCTTATGTGTAGCGAGAGCTTTCTGTGTAATTGAATTTAGCGCATGTGATTCCTGTGCTTCCAGTGAGTGTGGGAAAAAGACAAAGCGAATCTTAAAGATAGCTTGGTCACTCCACTAACTGGATTTCAACAAATCAAATACAGACACACGTGTTAAAAATAGACTAATTAGTTTGCCTAAAACGGGAAAGTTACATGCCTGCAAAGATTTCTTCCCATACAGAGCAGGTAAGGACAACTGCAAAAGCACAAATGTCAAATTGAACCGCAGGTTATCTTCGGGCCTTTGCGCAGCAGATGAAAAAACATTGATTGTTCTTACTCCTATCCATCTACAGCCACACAATATAATAAAGTTTACCGTGTTTACTTTACTTTCCAATGGCAATTTCAAAACCCGCAACAAGCAATAATCTTACAACGCAAACAAAACCTGTAACCTGAGGGAAAGTCAGGTTGACAGACAGAAAATGCTTGAACCACTCCGCAGCACGCAGCCACTGGTTTAATGATTTGTCTGCTGCTGGTGAATGATCACACGGCAATATCCTGTTCTGGCTAGTTCTCCGGGCCCCCCCTCGAGGGTCTGGCTTGACATGATTCTGGCTTGCCCGGGTGCCACTGAAACGCCAGCAAGCCTATCATATTGACAAGATCCGGGCTGCTGTCCTCATGCCTGCTATGACCCAGCCAAGGACCTGTGGAAATCAGACTCGATGAGGCAGAAGAATTACTTATTGAGGCCGCGAGGGAAGGGATGTCACAGCCAATGCATTTTGGTGAAACGCTGGGCAAAGAGGACGGTGAGGCGGGGTGGTTAATGCCACTGACGAAGCCGCAGAAAGCAGATTTGGACAATACAACAGCTGTATTTAGGGACAAACTAAATAGTTGGCATGGTCCAAAATTCCACAGTGCTTATGCAATGTAAACCAAGCATTTATATGATGTGAGGGACGCTTCTTTAAGCATTCGTTCATTCATTCATTCATTTCCTAGAGCATGTGGGAAAATACTGCTGTTCATTATGAGCAATCAGTTCATTTGTGGATCATTTTCATGATAAATCGATGAGTTGTTTGGTCCATAAACATAAAAAACAGCTTTTCAAAATGCCAAAAATATTCTATTTATTATCTTCTAAGGCATGCAAAAGCTGCAAATCCTCGCATTTGAGAAGCTGGAACCATCAAAAGTTTGCCATTTTAGCTTTAAAATGATGCATCGACGGGGAGCCATTTAAAATTTTCAAACCATTCTTCAAAGAAAACTGCCAAATATTGGATGGATCCAGCTTCTTAAGTGATTTAGACAGTGGGACTGACAAAATATAATATTTAAAGTCATAAATTTAGACTCTGGCAGACAAATCAATAATGGAAACAATCATTAGTTGCAGCCGTACATAAAACTTTTGCCATCTTTGCTTGGAAAAAAAAAGAAAAGAATAATCAACGTGGAGCTGAAACAACTAAATAATCAATCAAATGGACAGAACATTATCCTCCACACTTGTTAAGTCTAAGCAAAAAAATGCACTGCTTCTCAAATGTGAATATTTTCTGGTTTTCTGGGACATAACTGTTGTACCCACAAAATGAACAATATGTGTACAGAAGTCATGGCCATGTTTTGTCTTGTTTTATGACATTTTACAGACAAAACACTTGATTGATGCTGAAAGTAATTCTTCGTCGCAGCCCTAGTTTCCATTTAGTGCAATGGTTATATTGCAATCAACTGATCCACGGTCCAAAACCACAAAATATTTAGCTTACTGTTATATAAGACAAGGAAAGAACCAAATCCTCACGTCTGAGAGGCTGGAATGATTCAACATAGGTGCAAATTCATTTCAAAGAAAGACGACGTAATGCAAGAGGAACTGGAGCTCATGCTGGCAGCTGTCTCTCCTTCAGTAGCCTGCACTTGATTTTAGGGTTGAAGGAGGTCAAGAGAAGGAGCACGGTGATGATGGTGTACTTTGAATTATACAGCCAGGAGCCAAGAGAGTCACGCTGAGACAACAGGACTCTAGTCGAGCCAGGCCAGAGGGCAAATTGTGAGACAGAAAAGCAGCTCCATAACTTCTTATTACTCCCTCCGGTCCACACATCTCCACACCGACTAAAGAGACATGCATGCAAGGTGAAAGGTTTATGGGCATCCAGTGATGAGACCCAGCTGCAGTGTCCTGTCCCGGCATAAGAACTACAAAAACAACACACCTTGAAAAGACAGAACAGTGCATGCTGCAGGCATTTATTTAATCTAAAAAGGCAACTGGATGCTTCATATAGACTGTGGTTAACGCGGAGACGTGTTGCAGCGCTGTCAATAAAAGTCTTTTGTTGCTTGCAGTGAAAGAGCACTCTTGATTTATGCATGCCAAGGCTAGAAAACCCCTGAATGACCTCTGGGTGCCACAGAATGGCATTTTCAAAGTGCAAGGGGAGTTTAATCTTTAAAAAGATTGGCGTGAGCTCGGCTAGTGGACGCGTAATTTTATATTCACGAGTTATTTTGCGCTTCAAGGACAGTTGACAGCGGCTGCGTGGGCACTTTGCGCAACAAGTCGTCCGCTAACATCTTATTTTTCTTTTTCGTCCGTCGCAGTTTCTGCTTTGAAACCTCGGCGGGAAAGTATAAAAGCTGTATGCACTGTATAAAAAAAACACGAAACGTTGAGTAAATTAGACAATTATAACGCTGTTTTCTTTAAATATATATATTCTTTTGTTTCTCAGTGGGGGTTTCGGCTACAGTGCAACAAGTGCAGCTGAGCTTGAAGTCCGCGACAGCACGCATGAATACGAGCAGCGGGGCACGGGCTGAAATAACAGAGCAATTTGAAGCAGACGCTACTTTTTAGCGGCTTAAAAAAGCTGCACCGAAGTGAAAGTGTGTGCCGAGACTCACCGTGGGGGGATTTTTCCCTCTTTGTCCCGGTGCGTACGAAGATGAGCGTCCGTGCAGCAGCGTGACAAAGTTTGGCATGTGTGTGTGTGTGTATATGTGTGGCTCTCTCTCTCTCTCTCTCTCAGCTCAGCATGGCGGCCGACTGGATTCAAACCTCTCCGGGCTGTGATATCAACAGACAGGGGGAGGGTGCAGGGTGCAGGGGGGGAGGTGGTGGTAGACCTAGAGGTGGAAGAAGTACTCAGTACTGCAGTAAAAAAAATACTCTGTTACAAGTCATGCGTTCAAAATTGTACTTAAAAGTAAAAGTACAGAGAAGTAGCCTCTTAGCATCTAAATGTACTTAAAGTAATCCAAGTAAAAGTACTCACATTACAACATTAGATTATAATAATTATTGAAGCACTTCAATGTTGCAGCTTTTTTAATTTAGTTATCAAATGAATGTGGTGGAGTAAAAAAATACAACACTTTCCTCTGAACTGTAATGGAGTATTAGAAAATGAGGTGAAGGAAAGTGCATTAAGTACATTTACTGAGTTACTGGGTAGAATTTTGAGGTATTTGTATATACATATTTCATTGTTATGCTGCTCTTATTCCACTGCATTTTGTTGGTCAATTTGTGCTGTTTAGTTCATTTATTGACAGCTCAAGTTACTGGTTACAATGCAGGTTTAAAAAAATCTGATTATCAGAGAAAAAATCAAAAGTGTGTTTCATTATTTTAGAACACACTCTTCCAGCTTAAAACAGTGTTTATGACATAAGACATATAGTCCAGTGATACTATCAGTGATCATCTGAAAATGTTTGTACTTGTATGACTCTTACATTCTGAGGAGTTTTACGACGTTCTCTTGTAATGGATGATTTGACATTGTGGTATTTCACTTTTGATACTGTAATAGACAAGAGTAACTGCAAGACACACTCAGAATATTGTAACATGGTGCTTTTATTGTCTTCTTTTCAGTGACCTTTCTTTGTATGTCACACAGGGCTGTAGCCAGGATTTTAGACTTATTGAGGTCACGAGTCCCCTGCCGCCTGCAGAACCCCCACACACTTAACAAATTGCTGACTAGCCACTAACCAACTTGTGACATAACCAACTTGTGACATTTTCTTTATCTCACTATATTATTTGTATAAGTCATTCATTACATATATAGGAATATAAATTGGTGAAGAATACTAAGTCTCCTTTGATTTATTTTAGTTTAAGAAAATCAGTCTTAAACAACATGTGCAATCATATAATGTTAACTCCCTGTCATGTCATCAAACCCAGCAGAATTTCAGAAATATGGATGTGGGCATGACCTTAATGTCCTCTATGACAGCTAGCTACGACCCTGGTGAAGAATCAGCTACCTTAAACCTTTGGCCGAGGGGACTCTGTAGGTGGGGCCAGTGGGTTTAAAAGGTCAGTGCTGGAGGTCAAAGTTTATACAACATTTTCCTAAAGGAGAAGTGAATCAAAAACACAGTGGAGGAAAGACAGACTGACCCTTGTCTCATTGTGGCAGGGCAGAGGAGGAGGGAGAGGGGCTTTCCATGGCACTGCGGGCCGAATACAATACCATCTTTGAGTAAAAGACAGATTGCTGCTGGTGGAAGATAGAACAGCGTCGCAGTCTACCTCTGAGGCTGCTTTGTGGGGTTCACTGAATAACAAATGTTGAGAAATTTACCTGCCTAGTTGAGCTGAAATAAGTCCATAATGTCCTTTCACTTCAACAAGAAAGAATTAGATTGTATCCTTTAAATATGCCAAAACTCCGAGGCATCATCAGCTATACTGCAAATTGTTTATTTTCATATCAGCCCGTGGTGATTTGAGAGCTTAGAGTTGAAGGCTGGCTGGAGTTAAAAGGGGATGGTAAGTGCTGCCTGAAATGAATACGAAAAGCAGCTGGGTTTATCTTCACTCACTCTGTGACATGTGCTGCTAAGAGAAAACAGGTGACCGAGGAATGTGTGCTGAAACCCAAATGTAATACTGGAGCTCAAATGATTTGTTGCCACTTAGACAGATCTGCATCTTAAAGACTTACTTGAATGATTTCAATATGAGAAATGTCTTTGTAGGTCTTTCTTGTCTTGTTCTTTCCACTCGGTGGTTCAATTGCTTTCACTCTGCATAAGAATGATATTTTAATGCTTATATTGTAGAAGAGGAATATATACTGATAGGGTACGGTAACACAAAGCCGCCACACACTGAAGCCTATTTGCATGCTGTTCTAGATAATAAATATCAGTTAAATGTCCAACATGCAAATGTAACAGAGTTAGAAACAAACATGGGCACAATAGATAAGAAAGTTATAGGTGTAGATTTGCAATGTAAGTATATGATCTTCATGCCTGAGCTCTTCAGACACCAGTTGGATATATTTAGAGTCCCTAGCTGGTGTATCCATGTTACAAGGCAGACCACAATCATTCACAACACTGGAAGGGCCAGTGCTGGTCTGAGGTCAGTCAAGAGAAGTGTGTGTGTGTGTGTCGACTGGTACGGCACAGGATTGACACCACGAGACTCAGAGGTCAGGGCCACTGACATCAAGAATGTACAGCTCAGGGGTTTTAAATGGAAAACTAACCTAAACTAACTAATGACTTAAAATATGAGAGTCTGCAACACGTCAGTTTTAATACAGAAAGACTTTTATGGCTGATAATGAAAAAAAAAAATACTTTAAATGAACTCAGAATGAATTCAGAACTATAAACAGAGACAGAATCAGATTAATACAACATGTTACTATTATTACTTGACCTCTCTTACTTTCCCTTGTTGAGTAAATGTATGACATATTTGTTGTATCTAAGCTTAATTATTAGCCCGCACTTCTTCCTAAATCAATAACAATGTTCTCTGTGGTCAGGGTCAGGTTGGTTATTTCAAATGACACGTCATTATTCTGCATCCAGACGTTGCAGGTTGACTGACCTCAGTGTGGCAGAGCAGCGCCATCTAGTGGCAAATGACCGCTCATGACATGCTTATATTGAATGAGCCTTCCGCGCGTGCACTGCTGAATCCTGCGCGTGCGTAGACCCTAAATGTGTCCCCTGTCTTCTTCACTTACAACAAACAGTGTTTGTGCTCGTGCGACATGTCTCTAATTTGTTCTATCACACACCACGGAGGTATTATATCTGTGACATTGCGCCAGAGGGGACAGAGAGGAGGTTGTTGTCACCGGAAGTCCGGTCTTACATCTCCAGCAAATAAATTTAATGCACGCGCCCCTAGTGGGCAGTTACAGCTTAATTTGCACTGTTGAGCACATTAAACTGCACAATGTTTGCAAATCCGCTGTGGGGACACAATCAGTGTGATGCAATTGACCTCGAGTGCCTTCAGGATTAAAATAGCCTACCTGATTTACACTATAGTTACAGTGAGGTGATGCTGTTGCCTAAGATGGACAAATAAAACTGTTTGCACTGGAACAAAGAGATAAAGAGTGACCCCAGATGATTTGGCTGAAATGTATTCAAGATAATGTGTATTATATAAAAGAAACCAATTCATACCAATGGTTTCATTTATTTTGTCACAAGTTATGTAGTGAAACCACAACATGTGCAGTTACAAACAGTTTGTAAAAGAAAATTTATATTACATGCTTGCGTGTTCTTCCTTATATAGCCATGTTTGGTCTCGGTAATGTTCTGGAAATTCTCTTATGTATAACACTGTGTGTCGTATAACCTTTCTTGGTTCTACTCAGTAACTTTCATCTAGAAATCTTGACTCACACGGTCTAGCAAGAGTTTGTTAGTGAGCTTAGATAGTGGTGGATACATTTCACTGTACTGTGGACTGCCCCACTCTGAACATTTTCTGCAGACTGTGCTGTGCATTGTAGAACTGCTCCTTTTGCAAGACTAAAAATGACAAAACCTTCAAGGACCAAGTGAGTGACTCAAGATTTTGTTTATTGGTGGGGTGTTTTACAGAAAATTTCAGCTACAAGATAAAGAAAAGTGTCATTTTATTATATATCTCACGTTATTAGTATTTGCAGCATCAGTCAGCAGCAGCGACATCATCATGTCTCCAGCCAGTGTATGTGTCCAATCTGGCCTCAACTAGTCTGAATGATATGAAAATGTGGCGCATCAATACAGGTCATTTATACATTTAAAAATGTCCTCTGACAGTGTCAGGCGGTTAAATTAAATTAAATGTGCTCTTGATGTAATTTTCCATGGAACTCAAACTTCACACACAGCTAAAGCAAGTTTCTGTTAGCAGATTAACAATCCTTTATCTTTAATTGCATTGTGCACATTCACACTGATTAAGTATTACTTTATTGTCATCTCATTTTGTATAGTCAAATATAGCCATATTGTCTATAAATAGATCACACATTTAGTATTACTGTGAAATGCGATACTTTAAAAATACTCATCTATCATAGTAAAACAATCACATTTTTCTACACTAAGTACTTTTACTTTTGTAATGTTATGTACATTTCAGTGTTTACAAACTGTAATAACTGTAGGTAATTAGTCTATGACATAACAGCTATAACATAACAGATTACACATTTACACAGAAACAAAGCAGTACATTAAATAAATTAAGCAGAGTAAAACCAATACATGATTAAAAAACAATAATACATAGAGGCCTTTGGTACATGAATCTTATTACTTCCTCCACCATTGCATTTGGCTGTAGTATTATCAGCTTCGTGGCTTTAGCTTCAGCAGTAAAGTAATAACCATGCATGAATTATATCCAAAGCCCCCCCATCGCCCTCAGTCTGTGGGGCGGGCATGGGAACTCATGGTCCAATCACTCGTCCCGGTGATGTCACGTGCCTCCCGATGGCCAATAGCGAGCCGGGGATTATCCAGTTTGCCGCACCCTAGTGGGATGATGGTGGCTGGGGCGGAGCGACGCAGGGACGACAAGCGCAGAGAGATAAACCCACTCTGAAATCAGCAGGGTCGGGGACAAAAATAGTGCAAACCCGCCGTCCCGCTTTCACCGAGCATTGTTTATATTTCATCGCTTCATCGAAGAGAGGGTAAGCTCTGAAATAACCCGCATGTTTTGCGTTTTAGCAGCGGCGCAGCTTGTCCGCTGACCCATGTGTGTGTGTATGTTTTTTTTTTTAATGTTTGTTGTGTCGTTGTGCTCCCAGTGTGGCGAGCTCTCACTGTTTTGCTAATATGTTGCTCGGCGGAGTCTGCAGAGAGGTGGCGACGCACGTTTTCACACGAGTATTTCTACGTTTTAACGCGATTCAATCCGCGCACACGGTGTCCTGTGCTGAACAACAACAGCCCAGGGGCCACATACTTTGTGCCCGGTGTCTTTTCACTCAAGTATCGTTAGCTAGCTGCTGCCCGAGCAGGCCTGTGGTTGTATTATTTTGCGTTTCACTTGCGCACACTTACTGTTGCTAATTTAATATGGACTCTTGTGCTGCTCGGACGTTTCCTCATGTAGTATTTCTGCACTGGGTAGGTCTGTTTCTCGTCTGGGCGTGTGTCGTAGCAGAGGAAATTGAGCTATATTCACTTGTGTAGTGATGGAGCAGTTTCCTGTTGGTCAGATGGCACAATGCCCTGCATAGTAATAATACTAATAAACTGTGCACATTCATTTTAAAAAATTAAAACCACCCTTTGTTTTTACAGTATAAGCATCATGAACATACTGCATCAGTACTTTAACCACAATGGGAAATTGTGTTTTTGACTTATAAGTGCAATGCAGTGAACAAAATAAGATTATAAATACACAGTTTAAAATATTAGAGCATGGTGATGAAGTACATTAGTCGTGCTAAAATGCAATAAAGCTGTATGCCGATGTGGATTGGCACAACATTTATATCATCAAGGAAAAACATCAGCTTCAAGCATCTCAGATTTGAGAATTAGTATTTTTTTTCCCTGCTTTATCTTCATATATAAATTGATCATCTCCACATTTTGGCTCTTTGTCACACAAAACAAGTCATATGATGATGTTTGCCTGTGATATGAGACTATTACACATAGATTTTATAGACTTTAAAGGCCCAAGGTGTAGGATTTAGTGTCATGTAGCGGTGTAGTTCAGGATTTAAAAAAAAACTTGTCCCACACTCTCTTTCCTATCGTGAAAGAAAAGCTACAGTAGCCGTGAATGCTACAAAAGACATTGTTTAGAGTGAGTGTTAAGCTTGTCCGTTCTGGGCTACTGTAGAAAGATGGTGGACTCCATTGGAGAGGACCCACACATGTGTAGATATAAAAGGCTCATTCTGAGGTAACAAAAACATGACTTAATTAGTTTACATTAATGAAAACATAGTTATCAACATTCTAAATCATACATACTGGACCTTTTTAATGTTAGTAGGGTAATTTAAAACATTAAGTTGAAAAAATAGTGCAAATAATTAGTTGCAGGCTTAATTGTCCAGCTCTAATAAGAGTGTCAGTAGGGGGGTTTAGTGGTGATACTAACATGAGAGGTTGTTTTTAAGGCACTTCAACATAACCACTGTGTTGTTGCTTTGTCTGGCCTCTTTCTCAAGTCCACTGTGAAGTCCCTTCCCCCCTCGTACTGTATGTGGATTAGCAAAGCCAAACTGCCAAGATAAATTGTCTGTGAGGGTGTGTTAAGGGATGGTAACTCCCTGGATTTGGTAATTCTGTTAGAATGAGTGAAATTCCCAAAGGAGGGAGCTAAGCTCTGTCAGTCTGGCTCCATGTTGCCACCCTCCACACATGCACACACACTACACTACACTACACTACACACATACATACACACTCTAGATACGGAGTGTTTGTTTTACTCCCACTCCCCACGCCCACACCCTTGACTGCAGTGCAGCTGAAAATGTGTTCCTCATTTCAAGTCCATACTCTCTATTTCACTCTTTCCTTCCTTTACTCCCCATATGTGATCACTTAGCGAGATTTCAGGAGACTTTTTTTTTTCCAAGTTAGAGATGTGTTAACTGCAATTTTTGAACTTTAGTTCACACCTCAGAGGTCACTAAAGATCATGTAGATACATGTAGCTCTGTCCAATGTTTGCTCTGTCCAATATTTATCCAGCAGAATGCTACACATATGCACGCATGATAGTATCGACCAAAGTGTGAGACAGGGGAAACTGTATGAGGGAGGGGTGTGTTGTTTTAGAGTGCAGTCTTCCGTCACTCTGTCCCATATGACATGCAAAAGCCAGATAAACCCCCAAGCCACATCCTAACACAACACAGTGTCTGGCCTTTGTAGTTAGCAACAGATAATATTTTTTTTCCCGTGCTGCCGCTGCTGCTGATGGCTACATACAGTACATATCTATAAAGCATGTTGTTGGCTTTGTCCGACCAGATATTTCTCTTGTCTTTCAAATTAAATCTGGTCCCATCTTATGACTAAATGATCGTCTAAAGGGTTGAAAGATTTCAACAGCTCGGAAAAGATGACTACCATCGATTACTTGCCAAAGTAAAAACTAATTTTTTGGCCACTTGTGAAAGCAACATTAACATACCATCACACACACATCACAGCTGAGCAGATGGTGTTTCTAACAATTTCCTCCTTCAAAATAACTTTAACACCAGCCTCTAGTTATGGAGACAGTATTTCAATCCACCCGGTGAATGTAAGTCCGACATTCACCGTCTTTTGCTTTGTTTTTGGTCTCCACCAGCTCCTGAGGTCAATATATGTCTCTTTAGCTGCTCAGTGTGCAGCTGTGTTCACGCTGTTGCTAACCGTATCTGTCTGCTGTTTGCGCTGAGCATTGGGCTAATTAATCGGGCTAGCTAATTTGCCACTTTATTTTAGTGTTTAGTCACAAACTACTTTAATCTGCTCACTTTGACTTTCCTTCTCTTTTCCACACACACATACACCGCTGTTTCTTACATACACCTGCTTGCCCTGCTTCTTTCTGTTTCTCTTTCGTTGTATCATAAAGGGACAGCGGTAATTTTAGTCCTCCATGAAAAACAACTCGTCCTGTTTTCACGGCAGTAGATGAGCCACGTGGAGGTGGCTTGTTGTTAATGATGTAGATGCTTGCTTTACCTGGTCAATGCTTGTCAAATAAACAGACTGTTTGAGTCTTCAGTGTAATACTGAATAATGTCGGCTGTCGGTCGAGGGAAGGAGCGAGGTGGAGATTGTTTTTATTTGTATTTAATTATAAATTGTTGATACCTTTTGATAACCCCAGTTTCTTTTTTATTGAAATCAGCTGACTGCAATGATCCAAATCGGGGATGGATATCGAGAGTCAGTTATTGTATCTTATCAGTTTGATCGACGGTGGCATATTTCTCTGACAGTTGCGTATTGCAAGACAATGACGTCAAACTTGCAACAAATAGGACTCATGGCAGAGAGGAAGGCTGAAAATCATTCATGAATCCATTTTTATCAGAGGGTTAGCGTCCGTTGACTAAGCACACATACCTTGAAACTCGTGATCTAATTACATAGTGGAAAATGCATTAGGACTAAATGTAATGTAATCTATTGTAAAGCAGTGAGCGAGTGGATGAACTATAATCCTCTATAGCGGGTCAAGGTGAGCTCACTTCAAAGAGGAAACAAACACAGACGCAGTGATTCATTCAAATGTGCAAACTTCCAAAAAAAATGAGGTGCATGACTGAAAAGAACGGTGTGTAGGATTTAGTGATATCTATTAGTGTAGCTGCAGATTGCAACCACCTTGCTCCACCCTTTACATACTGAATAGTTACCCATGTAACTGTACCATGCTGGAAGTTTTTCATTGTTCTTTTGGGGATTGTTTTTTCCAGATTTGGGTTTTGTGATTGTTTGTTGGACAAGACGAGCTATTTTTAGAGCTCACCTTTGGCTTTAGGAAATTGTGATCCATTTTCTGAGAGAATAATAATAAAATGGTAATAATGGTTTTCAGCCCAGCCATGCTTGCCACAATCTCCAGTTGGATGATTTCATTTTATCACTAAATAAGTGCTCGTTGGAGTATATTTCTGCCAAGATGTGAATTGGACAATTTAAAATACAATTTTTGCACGCAGTGTGATGTGATTTTCATACTAAGAAAGCTGAAATTGAAGCAGAGTATCGCAAGTAATATTGTTAACGAGACCCGGTGACCAAGTGATGAGGTCAGTACATGTATTGTTGTCTCTTCAGTTTGTTAAACACTATATTTTAGTCGGTGTGCTGTTTGTACATGTTGTAAATAACACCATGACCTCTCTCTCTCTGTCAATTACTGTCTGGTGCACACACACATGCTGGTAGTGCTAAAATGACACCTAATGCATTCCTACCAGTTATAGTTGGGGTCTGTAACACACACACACACACACACACTAAAGAGCAGTTGCTTGTGGATTCTTCGTTCCTAGTAATGACAGGCATCCAGCTCAGAGATATAAGGAGCCTTGTCTCAGTGCTTCTCTCAGATGTCTAAAAACTGCTTGAAACACCAACTGTACACACACGCACACTAAAACTGTTAGAGAAAGAGGCATTGAGGCCATAGTGATCTTTTCCAGTGCCAATTGCTTGATTGGCATATTTTTGGAACAAACTAAAAGGATCCTTTTTCAGATTGCCTTCCCTTTTTCAAAGAGCTTAATCATGCTGAAAAGATGTTTTTTAATGCAAGCTTCCGTCTCTCGAAAGAAGAGTTATGATATAAAATGAAACATGTACAATGTACGCCCAGCACTTTAAAGTTAACAAAAAGCCAGCCACCGTGAGCGAGCAGAGAGGCCTGGTACTCGTCTTCATGTAGCGTCTCTAGCTTTTCTTCGCATCCTTGGATCATAGGAACCTCTGTGGAGAATAGAAACATCTGTCATAGCAAGTTCAAAACATCAGTTTGAGGGATGTAGAGGAAAATTAAGACGTGTTTCATGCAACAGCATTCTGTTCACTTGCTGGTGGATCAGTCTGTTATTCCCTGTTGGTGGACTTCACTACCAGTTCCTACCAGATCAGACCTCTGTTCCCATTGCCTACTTTTTAGTCTAAGGGTGCATTTGGACAGGATCAGGCACTGCGGCCAGACGTAGCAGCGTAGGGCTGTGCTGCGGTGGGTTGCCGGGGACGTGTCTATATGTGCTAAATATAACCGCTAACTGTGGAGGTTTGAGCGATCTGAGTGTCTGATTGGCAGCCGGAGCATGACGCTGGGCTCCGTTCATCTAAAAGTTGGATCTGGCTCAACTTCTCGGCGGCACGCCAGAGCCGGTTTTCACCGACACCCCCGCGAAAATTGTGACACGAAGAAGTTTAATTTGATTTGTGTCCGACGGTTTGCGAATTTTATTATTTTCTGAATGTTTTTACAGTTCAACACATATAGACGCCCCCCCCCACCACCAACGTACAACCCAGCTGCATTTCACTGTAGCGCCTGATCCTGTCTGAATGCACGCTTAAACACTTTATTGTTACAATGACAGATCAAAATGTCTCCTCTCATTACTTACTCAGTAGCAGGTGGCGTATACTGTACTGTATGAATGTGATGCTTGATTCATCATCATCATAACATTGCCCTGTTGCTTGGAGACAAGAAAACCCTTGAATGCATACAGGCAAAGGGATTTCCACATCCACAGTGAAAATGGAGGCAGAAATAGCAGCGCTTGGTGTGCGTAAGCTGTTAAATGCTCTTTGTATCGGTGGCCCTCAGCACCTAAGAGAAGATAAGACAAAGCCTGACACTTTCCATCAGCCATCAGCTAGAGCGGGCCCATAGCAGGTTTGTCTGTCCACAGCATCAAAATGTTTCTGACTGTTTTTATCTGCAGGCTGGAGTGAACTCAGTCCTTGTGTCTCCTCTATGAAAATTTAGAAAGTTAGGTTTCTGCCCAGAGCTGTGATTGCATTATGCAACTCTTCATACGGTCACCCCACAACTGGTTCTGTTTGAGTATGGGTTATGTTATTCTTTAGCAGGGCTCTGGGTGGTTGTCGGACCAGACAATACAGTATGCGTGCCCGGAACTGACAGTCAGGGCTGCTGTGCTATAAATTCCCCAACATCTGCAGGGTGGTGCATGAGTTGCAGCTTCAGGCACACCCATGGTTTCACTCTCCGAGGACAGGGTATTTTCCAATACAGATTATTTATTGGGTGCGGTTATGGAAGCCAGAGCGAATCTACATTTAGGGAGACGGGCCATCACAGGATTGTTGCCCTTGTACAATTACTGCATTGTTTTAATGTTCAGTCCCGTTCTGTCGTTCCTAAAGAAGGTTCAAGTGGTGGAAGTGATGAGCAGTTTCTTGTTGTCACGACTTGTCCAGGCGTAAAATGGTGATAATTCCAGCCTTCACTGATAAACAGCGATATTTCCAACCTTAAAAACATCTAAGTTTATCTGCACGTCAGTCTCATCCCATCATAATTATAACCCGGTTGTGTAATCTATCAGATTGATGTAACTTTGGGACATTATTTTGTGTGTATGCTCCATAAAAATCTAGTATTTGAATCCCAAATACTGTTTGAATCTAATACAGATGTAATATTTTTATTTCAGCGCGCACACACGTGATCTTTGAAACGAGTAACGCATCAGTTTGAATGTGTGCGCCTTGTGACACAAACTGGCTTGCAGCGTGATATTGGCCTACAGCTGTTCTTACATAACAGTAATCTTTAAAGGCTGTCCTGTGTTTCCATGGTAATGTACTTGGTTTCCATAGCAATTGCACTCTTAACAGGAGCGGAGGCTAGCCGAGTCCCTGCACCTACATATCTGAGGAGAGATGAGAAGTAGAGGGAGGGGGGTCTTTGTGAGGCGGGGGTGCCAATGGTTGTGAGATGACAACTTTCTGCATTGATGGAGACAGTTCCTGTTTCCACGGCCATTGTTATTGCTACATTGTTCACAAGAAATAAACAAGTTTTGGATGTGGCGGTTTGTTTTAGTATGGTTTAAAAAAAAAAAAGAAGAAGAAGAAAGATGGTCTTGAGATGTTCATGCTGGAGTAGTGTCTAGTACTGCACAGCTGGAGTGGTTCAGTCGTAGCAAGACGGAGTGCAGCAGGAAATGAGTTCACTCAAGCTTTGAGATGGCAATAAAACTGACCTTATTTAACTCCATTACCAATATTCTTTTATATGCACAATGCAGAATGGTGTATTCTCTTTTAACCTCTCATAACTTTGTTTACTCTGACACTGAGCCGAGTGTACTGACAGAGCAGAAACGCTGCACCACCACTTTGTGCATATCATCTGATATTGTCCTCCTTGCTTTTGCGGCTCCTCTTATCTTTCTCCTTCATTGCAGCTTTTAAAAAGGACGTATGGTTCATTCATCATTGTTTTTTTGGATGTGTTGGCAGATTTTGTGGTAGCGTACACTGCAGTGTTGGACTCTGTCTGGACCGATGGCAGCCTCGAGACAGTCAAAAGGATCCCGTTAGACAGTTCCTGCAGTGCTTTAGTGAAGAGAGTTGATTGTGTTCATTTTGTTGACATCAAGCCTAAATTCTGAATTTGGGTGCTAAAATAAATCCCTCTGATTTTGTGAAATGTTCGTGAAAATGTTGCATCCTATCACGTAAAACACTGAAACTCAACTCAGCTTGACTTAATACCTTACACACAGATACCACACATTCCCTCAACTGAGATCTATAATGTCTACCTGCCTGACTGCTGCTTAAATGTTAGTGACATTCTCCTGTAAACAAACCTACATCTGCAATATATGGACATGACCTTGATATTTTCTTCTGACCTTGATAAGTCGATATTGTAATTATTGTGAGACGCTTACCCATCATGTTAAACAGACAGCGAAACATTAAAATGATTTGGTTTGATAATAGTTAAGATTGATACGTGTTTTGAGCATTTTTAAGACTGATTATACATCAGTGATGGGCGTTTTTATTGTAGGCTACGTCAACCTTTCTTTTTCTGTGAAATGTCAGCAGTTGCTCTGTGGCCTCTGTGGTGTTTATTGTAACACTGGATACATTAGTGAAAATGCTGACCGCTTTGTTTTCACCTCTCAGATTGATTTCTTGTATAATTTTTCTCTCTAAGCAACAGAAAAAGGTCAGTCGGAAGAACGTCATGAATGTTGAATCCCTCTGGGTTCTCTCCCTTTTTTTTCTCAGTCGCCTCTTTGTCAGCAGACATGTTTGATTTGTCTCGTTGCCACTAGCAAGAATCACAAACATGAACAACGGACAACGAATGCAGCATAAACAAGTCAGACTAAAGGGAATGAGATTGGACTAACAGTCGAGAAGCATTAAGAGCATCTCCCTGTAAACCCGGGCTGACATTGGACAGTCTTTGAAGGGCTGCAGAGACTTTTGTGTCGTCATGTACCTTTCTTGAAGTGTTGGACATACCACCTCCATCTCTATCAGTATAAACATTTTGTCTAGTGCGGCATTTAAGGATCTTCTTTGTGTCATTATGTGGCAGAACAGTCTTTGGAGATAGATTTGTATTAATGACAAGCCACGGACACTGTCTTTGTTTCTAATGAGAGTATTTGGCACTAGAACTAATTGCTGATGTCCTTATTCTTCTTTGTCAGTAACGCATGTCCTAATCACTCCAGTGAGAGAAACCAGCAGAGCTTTCCTTGCTGAATAGTTGCAGAGACAGTAAGCAGCTTGCGTTTCTCATACTTTGTATTTCATAACTGTAATTTAAGACGGTATGATTTATGACTAAAGGAAGCCATAGCGTGGAGATTCCAATGAAAAGACTGTGGGAGGATTTGATTTTAGGAAATCAGGGTTGAATGTTGTAATAAAGACATGGCTCTCAACTCCACTTACTTCCTCTTTGGACACAGTTTGGAGTTTCTTCACATGTGGAAAGCGTAAGAACTAGTATTTCATTTTATTACAATAATAATCTTAAGAGATGTCGAGAATTTAATGTAGAATAACCCTTTGACAGGATACACAACACAGTTTTTAAAAAATGTTTTATTTGACAGAATTGTATAATTTAAAAGAAAACCACACATTGAATGTGCAGTTATAGTTACTAAATGCAGCTAACAATCAAATCCAGTGACAGATAGCTAGCCGGTGAGATAGCCATGGTTAGCTAAAAGCTAAATTAAGCCTATTTATTTTCCCTGTGAGCTCACTGGTATATTGAAATTATACCAGTGATAATGAACAAACAATCTTAGGAGGTTAGTTTGTTATCCTACATAAACAAGGTGGCCGCTAAATCTGGTTTTAGTGAATTTTAAAAAGGTCAACAGTCCTGCTAAAAGCTAAGCAGCCTAGCTTAGCAAAGTGACAGTGTCTTTTTAAATTGCATATTTAAATGTATTTAATTGTAAATTAATTTTCATAATAATTTCAGGTTAATTATTGATAAACATTCAATGGAAAGCAGAAAGAAAACAGCCTTTAGCCTCCTCTCTACAAGGTTATAATGTTGTAGTAACATGAATTTTCCTTCTTTTTATGGGGTGAACATGAACAAAACATTGCAGGCGTAGAATTAGGCAAACAGCATGAATACACAAAAACAACCTTGAGTGGAACAGGTGACCTGGGATTGTGTGAAAATGTTGGGTTTGGTGTCGTGCAAAATGTCAGAAAAGCGATGAAAGCGGACAGAAACAGAGAGAGTCTCTGTCAGCTCCCAGTGTGATACTGGATGCTTCGGGCTAGGTCTGTAGTTGTCATGGCAGTTTTGGCTGAACATTTGTATTGATGCGAACTAATGGGCTGCATCACTTTCTGCCAGAGCAACCCCCCTTCCCATTACCCATGCATGCTTGCACACACACATTTCCTGATGCTCTTAAGTCTGTCCATGTCCTTCAGAATCAGTGAGCAGTCTGTGCTGTGACAGACAGGTGGACACTATTTATCCACACATACACCCAACCAGCTGGATGGGCATGGATCTATAGGAAATCTGTCTCTCTGTCTATGTCTGTAATTCCTCCGTCTTGTCAGTTGGAGGGGACACATGCTAATGTCTGAGCTAGATGTTGTCGATCAATCCACAGCATACATTAGATTACATCAGAACTTCCTGAGTGATGAGTCAAGCTATACTCGAGCTATGATAGGAGACCTCTGGTCATGCTTCCAGTTTTTGTTTTCCTTTCCTCTGCCCAGCCTTGACAGTTGAGTGTTGTGATTCCAGGAAACACATTGTGGAAATCAATGAGAGCACTGAGCTGCGGAGAGTGGTCACATGATCTTGACAGGAAGTAAGGGAGAGTGTGGTCTGTGTGATTGGCTTTCTGGTCTAATGACTGGTGATGTTTGTTTCCTCCTTTTTAAAAGTTCAAATATGGATAGCAGTATGGATAACGCAGTGTGATCAGCGATCACATGATATAAAATCCAGTGTGCATGTGGCGATCATCACCCCACCCCACATTTAGTTTGGATGATCTGAGAAAGGATAATCAGCAGGTTTTTTCTGTACGACCGCACACAAACCATGTAATTGTGGCAAACTCTGGGTCACTGGGTAGGCGTACTGTACTTACTTACTCAGGTTTAGAGAGGAATTTAGAAACTGGGTGTATTTTTTTTTTAAAAGTCATCTCGCATCACTCTCTCTACAGGAGGCCAGCCCAAGATGAACGGCGAGTCAGGTGCCGGGGTGGTGACGGCTCCCCCTCCCACTACAGCCCCCCACAAGGAGCGGTACTTCGACCGGGTGGATGAGAGCAACCCAGACTACCAGAGGGAGAGAAACATGGCACCCGACCTGCGACAGGACTTCAACATGATGGAACAGAGAAAGAGGGTCTCCATGATACTACAGAGCCCGGTCAGTGGAACATCAAATCTGTCATACATTCATATTCAGTTGATAAATACACACCGCCATGATAAGCAGTTGTGAATAGACTCTTTGAGTGTAAACGCAGCAGCCTTCTCAACATCACATGATGGATCAAGTTTATTTCTCATCAGCAGCATGTCTGTGACCAGTTGAATACCAGAGAACAGCACCGTTTTAATCAAGTCCTGGAAAAAAAAGGCCCAGAGTGGTGCTTGTATCAGGCTTTTACTTCATTAAGTTCATATCAGGTGCTGTTAGAGGCATCGAGCTGTTGCCTTTTTATGACCCTTTTTCTGTGTCAACGAGCATCCTTAATCTTCATGTGACTTACAGTAACATAAGCGTGCTTAGGCGGAGGTGCTTTTCGATGTAGATCTTAAAATCGTCCCTCAAATGTTTGAAACTTGAAAGAGGGTGAACACCGTGCCAATGTTTTTATTACTGCTATCAAGGCAGTTCAGACAAATCGCTCACTAGCTATATAACATACTGACAGTAATAAAAGCAGAGTGTGCTGTCTCAAGCAAGTTTCTGCACGTTCATTTTAACACCACATTGAGCTGAAAACTGACTAAACCTGATCAGTAAACACATGTTGTCAAAAAGTGTGGGCAGTAATGTGGATTTGTAGTAAATGTAAAATTTGTTGTTGTTGTTGTTGTTGTTGTTGTAGTAGTATTATGATATTTAATTTCCTAAATACGGAGGGTGAGTTCTGAAATTGCTCCTCTGTCCACTTTTTCTGTGTGTCTTTGACCTCTTTGTGCCCTTTTCTGCTTTGTTTTTCTGTCATTGTGTCCCTATACGTTTGTTTTTTTTGCTCTTACACTTCTTTGTGTTTCTGTGTGTGTGTGTGTGTTGTTGACCGGCAGGCATTCTGCGATGAGCTGGAGACGATGATCCAGGATCAGCTGAAGAAGGGCAAGACGCCCACTAGCCTGTTGGCTCTGCAGCAGATCGCAGACTTCATGACCACCAGCATGCCTTCCATGTATCCCGCTGCACCACAAGGAGGCATGGCGGCGCTCAACATGAGTAAGCAGAGAAGAGAATGAGAGTGTGTGTCTGTGTGTGCGCATGACTTTTTGACCTTAGCCCTGCGATGTCTGTTCACAATGAATAATGCAGCGTATGCCAAATTACATTTCTGGACAAAGAGTCCACTTGTCTAATTATCTGCAAGTCAGATTTTTTTTTTTTTTGTGTCCCGTTAGCATTTGTTTTCTACTTGCTCCTGTACAGAGCACTGGATTTGATCCATTTCTGCCCTTATAGTCTCTCTGTCTCCTCACTATTATTATTATTTTTTATAACTTCTTTCAAATAAACAAATGTTGTCTTCCTGTCTGACCTCATCTCTCCCTCCTAGGTTTGGGCATGGTGACTCCAGTGAATGATCTGCGTGGCTCAGACTCTATTTCCTATGACAAAGGCGAGAAGCTGCTTCGCTGCAAGCTGGCTGCCTTTTATCGGCTCACTGACTTGTTCGGCTGGTCGCAGCTCATCTACAACCACCTTTCAGTAAGATGGGCTTCGTTCTTTATAATACTACCCACCACGTTGACTGAATCACGTGCCTCAGAGCTTATCAGTTCCTTTTATTGATACTGGCATGTTTTCCTGAAAGTTGGGTGTAACAATGACGTCAAAGTCTGGTTTGCGGTGCTGGAAAGTTGCAACAAGGAGTCACTTTGGAGAGGAAGGAGCGTCCAAAGCGTAGTTTCATTTCAAAAAGACAGATGACACACTGCTAGATGTCTGTAAAATTATTATTTTATGTAAGTGTGTAAATGCCAGCAAACATCTTCCTACACCACATAGGATTCCAAGAGTGCCGTGTATTTGACACTTTGATTATCACTTCCTCCCAGCAGTGTGTCTGTTACTAAGGGTAAATATATTTATATTATAACTTTAGCATCACGCAGACAGGATTAACAGATTTTTCTTTGACCAAGACAAACTAAATGATCATGAATATTGTATAAATATTCTCATTTCATTCATTTTAGATGATGATACAGACTGTTGGCTCGCAGTGCAACCAGCTCCAAATGAGCAGTTAAACCACAAAGCTTTTGCAAACCTGTGTAGGCCTACAGAAAATTGCTACTACTTTTGTCCCATCCAACCACCTTTTATTAATCAATCGTCTCATGCACAATTCATGAAACGTTGTAATCTAACTGTGTTTTCTGCTCTTTTAGGTCAGGGTGAACTCCGACCAGGAGCGCTTCCTAATTGTCCCTTTTGGGCTGCTGTACAGTGAAGTCACCGCCTCCAGTCTGGTGAGAATCTGTGCTGATCTCTATTAAAACTGCATGTCTTTTCTTTTTGTCATTGAGGGAACTATTTTCCTTACTTCTTCCTCTATTCCTGGAGATTAAATATGTTGAAACAAGTCAAATGCCAAATGAACTCCCTGCTGTCTGCTTGAGATTCATTTAAAGTCGGTAAACCTTTTCTTTGGGTAACCCCTTGTTGTCTGCCTTGCTCTCCAGGTGAAGATCAACCTTCAAGGTGAGATAGTGGACCGGGGCAGCACCAATCTCGGGGTGAACCAGGCCGGCTTCGTCCTACACGCTGCCATCTATGCCGCACGGCCCGATGTCAAGTGTATTGTACACATACACACACCTGCAGGTGCTGCGGTAAGGAAGCGTATATGCAAAGTAACTCTACCCCATACAAACACAGGCGATGACGCGTTATAGTTTTACGTGACCTGGTTTGTTTGGTTGCAGGTATCAGCCATGAAATGCGGGCTGTTGCCCATCTCACCTGAGGCATTGTCCCTGGGTGAAGTGGCCTATCACGACTACTACGGCATACTAGTGGATGAGGAAGAAAGTGCTCTCATACAGAGGAACCTCGGGCCAAACAGCAAGGTAACAGCAGAGTTTCACTACCAAACCTGCTAACTTTAAAACGCATGAAGAAATGAAAACGTGCTTGTTTAATTAAACCAGCAGCAGTGTGTGTGATTATCCTTTTCTTTGGTCCCAGGTGCTCATCCTGAGAAACCACGGCTTGGTCTCTGTAGGCGAAACAGTGGAGGAAGCTTTCTATTACATCCACAATCTGGTCACCGCCTGTGAGATTCAGGTAGGATGCACACTGAACTTTATTCAGGTCAAAGAATCTCAAGGATTATCTCCTTAGCTTTCAGTGTGTAAGGCTGTATAGAAGCATGTATTTTCATTTGGGTTATATTTGGCACCATATGTTTGTCTGCATTTTTCATAACAATGGTCTTTGTCCCTTGTCTCTCCACATCTTTATATACGTTCATTTACCTTCATGTTGATGTCTGGATTTGTCTGCGTCATGTTGGATGTTTGTGTGTCCTCATGTCCACATTTTATTTTCTTTCTGTATTCTGGATCCTGTCTGTGGTTTGTCTGTCTTTACTCCCCCCCCTCACCCCCAATTTCTTTCAGGTGCGAACACTGGCCAGCGCTGGAGGACCAGATAATCTGGTGATGCTGGATCCGGGGAAATACAAAGCGCGCCCACGGGTCCCGGAGCCAGCGGGCGACGGGTCCTCTACACATCCCAAGTGGCAAGTCGGGGAGCAGGAGTTTGAGGCTCTCATGAGAATGCTCGACAACTTGGTAAGAGCAAAGAAAAGGGGGCGACTTAAAGCTTTTGCAGGGGAGGGGGTGGTTACACAACTGATGAAAAGGCATGAATTATTCCAAATTGAAGAATTTACTCAACAAGAACAAAGATTTTTCTTTCCTTTCATGACAATGGTAAGTGGTGAAGCTCATGAAGAAATGTCTGTTTCACAGCAATCTTTACTGACATTAGCCGCCATACACTACAAACGCTGCATATCATCAGCTAGAACAGACCAAGTAAGGATGTAGCAGTAAAACCCCTGAGTGTATTGAATTGAGTGTATGTTCTATTTCTTATCTATGACAGTTTTTGTTAAGTTATATGGTCTGGACTTCAAACATCGATGGATAGCTACTGTCTTAACCATTTGTTAACCCATGTTTTTGCTGTCGTTTCCCAGGGCTACAGGACGGGCTACCCTTACCGCTGCCCGGCATTGCGAGACAAAGCTAAAAAGTACAGTGACGCGGAGATCGCGTCCTCTGCCCATGGTGGTTACTCATACGGCGAGGACAGCGACTCAGGCGCTCGCTCCCCGCTGAAACACAGCTTCCAGCGCGGCCAGCGCGACAAGACCCGCTGGCTCAATGCCGGCGGCCGTCCCGACGAGCCCTGCGAGGACGGGCCCGACGGCAGCAGCCCCAAGTCGAAGCCTAAGGTGTGGACGAACATAACACACGATCACGTCAAACCCTTGCTGCAGTCTCTCTCGTCTGGTGTCTGCGTGCCAAGCTGTATAACCAACTGCTTGGTCTGTGCCTACCTTATTGTTCATAGTATAGACTTTACAGCTACCTTCTTGGTGGAAACGGGTAGGTGGTCGGCATCCTGAGGTTCTGGAGACAGTGAGGACTAAAAGTATAGTGCAAAGCTCAGTTTATCGTTTATTGAGCCTTCTTAAGTCACTGTAATTCTGCTTCTCTCTACATTTATGACTTTTTTTTTTTTTTTAGGCTCCCTTTCACTGTAATCTCAGATGTCCTATTAACCCACCTTTTTAAATGCAGTTAACTGGTCTGTTAATTACTTTATAACACAGCTGTGATCATTTGTTGACCCTCTTTTGCTCTTTTTTTCCCCTTGTGGTCTCCTAATGCTTCATGATGCCGGGCCAGCTGCCCACAGCATGCCCCACTGCATGCGTAGTAGTGAAATGCATTGTTGGTGTTGATGTTTTTCCCAGAGGAGCGAGCAGCAGGGGTGTGGCATGAGTCCTCGAGTGGGCCAGGTGTATGTGGCAGAACACGGTGACGTTGCTGCCAACCACACCATCGATCACCGCCCCGTAATACACAGTCCGACTTCTGTCTTTGCATACTGAAGTTATCTTAGTCGCTCAAACATGATTCAGTGGAGGAAAATAAAGAAAGTACAGTGAGATCTGAGGCTATATCAACCAAAAGCTCCAGAGAGTTTGCTTTGTGGCCTGCTCACGAGGTGTATTTATACAAGATTTACATTGCCTGCATAACGGAGGGAGGTGGCATGTCTCTGACAGAGAATCCAGAAGAATGCCAGATACCTAACACAAGAAAGCAACATTTTCTTGGCAAACGGGTTATGCAGCCTGCTTTTCTAATTCAACTGTTCCCAGTTGTATGTTTCTGTTTCCTCTCTTATAATATTCTTTTTTTTTTTTTTTTTTAAGTTTCTGGTTTCAGTTTATTCTGAAAATGGATTTGAACAGCTCAAGGCCTGCATGAGTGGATTTGTTTTGGGGGGGGGGAACAGAAAAAAAGCCATGGTATTTGACCTGACTTTTAAATCAATTATCTCCTGTTGGGAAAGTAGGAAATGTTGTGTTGTGAGACTCTTTCTCAGTGAGTATATCGCGTTTACATGTTCATCTCATACTCAATCAACCACCTACTTCCATCCAGTAAAGCTCCCCCGCCCCCTTCCTCATCTAGCCTCCTCCCGGTTTGGCAGCTAAGCAGCCAGGCTTAAAGTGAACGCAGGAATGAAGTCATGAGCTTCCGCTTTCCACTGTGAATTACATGCCTAGTTTAAAACGGTTAAACAAAATGTTTTTTTGCATGACAGCTGACGATTTGATTTGTATATTCACCCGCTGCTCTTTCAGTTTGGTGCAAGAAATGGGTACAGACTTTTTTTTCCTTCAATCATGCTGAGCATTACCAGGTTTATAAACACTGTGTAAAGTAAATGGTGGGGGTGGGGGGGTATTTCTTTTTTTTCCTCACATAGACAATAAAAGCTTCCATCCTCTGCAGGAAAGATACACTCTTGTGTTAGTCTGTAGCGTTGTGACAATGGCTTTGTTTTGTCCCAACGTGGGCGAGTGTCCTCGGGTGTGTTTCTCTCTTATCTCTGTCGTCCTTGTTGTTGTGTATCAGCCTGGGAAATGACTTTGGTGATGCCAGCTCACCCCTCACTGCCACTCTCGCTTCGTAAGCCAGACTCATCATCTCAGTCACCCACCCAGCCATGCCTCACTCTCCCCTCACCTCTCGCACCACCCACCCCTTACTTCTCCTTCCCTGACCCCCCCACCCCTACCCTTTTTTTTTTTTTTTTCTCTCATTCTGTGATGTTTTCAGTTGAGCTTCAGTGTGCTCCTTTCTGTTTCGTTTTGATTCTAATTGTATATCAATGATGATGACAAATGGATTTCAGTAGTACAGATACACTGTTAGGCTTTAGTCTTGCGGGTCTTGCGCCTTAAAATGTCGTCATGCATATAGTCTTCATGCAGCCAGTTTCTGGTGCAAACACTGATCCTGAAAGTATGAAGCAGAATCGTGTATTCAACCGTCTGAAGGTTTTTAAAATCAGTGTGTCCTCTCTGTGTGGGCTCCTCGAACCTGTCATAGAATCTTTAATTCTCAGCAGCTTAGGAAAAGATGAGCCACAACTCCTTCTCTTACCCAATATGTTCATGGAACATTTTGCAGCTCCTCTGTACAGCTAAGATATCAAGAGATGCCACCAGACGGCATGTAAAAACAGATTTTTTAAACATCTGTTTCTGTTGTCTTTCACAACTTGTGATTTCACTTCTCCCTCCCAGTAGGCTTGTACAGGTTAATCTGTGAGTTTCTATTGGTAACATTGACCCTTATGGATGAATAAACTGCAACGGTTTGTCAGTAGAAATCACACGAATATGAGATCTCTCGATTTTAGATTTAGACTGAATTAGATGATATCATCCCACATTACTGGGAAAAGAAATCCAATATCATAGGTCAAGTAAGCATCAAGCAGGAAAGATTGTCACTGATATAGAACAGTCCCCAGCTAAACTGATAAAACTAAATAAACCTGTATGTTCCTCATCATCATTGGTTCACTTTTTAACATTCAAACATTTTTACAGCCATCCAACTTTGTCTTTTTCAGTTCAGCATGGTTTTTGTATTGTGAAGCCTGCATAGTATTTTGTCTAAATCTGTTTTTGTGCCTGGGTTTTCATGTCACTCAGTGCATTTGGTTTTAGCTGGTTTTTTAACACTTCCTGTGGTGTTTACAGTGGACAAAAGAAGACGGACTCCGCCAGGCTGCTGTAGCCAATCAGTTCATCCCAATGAACACCAACCCAAAAGAAGTCCTGGAAATGAGGAATAAGGTATCACACGTTTCTTCTTTTGCTGCTTTTTTTTTTTACTCTTGCTCCCGATGCACTGCATGTTTATTTATCAGTTCATGACTTCAAATGTCGTCGTTTGTAGATCCGGGAGCAGAACCTGCAGGACATAAAGACAGCAGGGCCCCAGTCTCAGGTTCTGTGTGCCAGCACCGTGGTGGAACGTTCCTTTAACCAGGTCAGTCTGATTATAGAAAACCCTCGCTGCCACTGCTGTCCTGCCCTGGAGATGAATATGTGTCTCATCCTGATGAAACACTTGAGATTTTGTGCTGTTTGGCCTCTTTTTGTTCAGTTTAAATGCACTTAATTAAAGAAAATCTCATATTCTGTCCAGGTCTGGATTCACCCCTTTAAACCAAAATGCTGCAAATATTATGTGTGAAGTTGTCCTGGGCACAAAGCTTTAATGAAAGAAATTGGCTGCAGTCAAAACCCATTCAGTATAATCTGATCTGACATCAGGAATAACTTCACCAATAATAATAATAATAACAGAGAGCAAAACATGTCCTCCATGTTGTGTCCGAGAGCGATGGGGTGACTTTGTAACTGTCACATTATTCTTTGACCACAGAGATTGTCAATCTGGCAGGTGAGTAGTGTTTGTGAGAGGTAACCTCACTCTGCTCTCCAAACCTGCCAGCTCAGGTTGTGTCCATATTCAT
Source organism: Nibea albiflora (assembly GCA_014281875.1). Classification (NCBI taxonomy): domain Eukaryota; kingdom Metazoa; phylum Chordata; class Actinopteri; family Sciaenidae; genus Nibea; species Nibea albiflora. Next base: position 10,602,702 of record CM024803.1, read on the forward strand.
ACATTGTTGTTTTTTTACATTACTTTTTTTTTAACTTTGCCATCTCTTTTCGAGAGCTGAGGCTTTTATCCGTCTCAGTCATTTTGGTCTCTGGCAAGGTGTAATAAAATCCCCACTATAGTCTAATATTTTATTTTATTTCTGTGCATGCACTCGATCCTGAAAAAGCAAAATAAAATGTTACGTTTGAGTTAAGTTAGCATGGTTTTCCCTCCCTTCACTTAGCCCAGTTTAACTCAAACACTTGGAGCAGCATAACATCAGCAAATGAAAACGGAGCTTCTAATTATTTCAAAACTTTAACCAAGTTTTAGGGTTATCTAAAACTTGTTCCAGCATGTTTGTAGTAAGACCAAAGCAGCCCTCGATGTGCTTTTATTTTGTTAAGACTGCTACATGCTGTATAGCACCCCCCTGTGTGGACAGTTGGTCTCTACAGTGCATGATCTCGGCTATTTGTTGCATCACTGCAATGCTTTTCACGGCCCCACATCTCCTTCCAGAACCATGTCTCTTTGCATGCATTACCAATGTTTGTTTGTCTCTCTGTGGTATGCGTGTATGCGGAGGTGGAAAGTAACACAATTAGCCCTGATTAACAAGCTCTCGCACTGCTTTTTAATGAAGGAAAAATGCTACTACAGACAGAATTACAGATTGTCCTGTAGTTGTGTGTTTTATAACGAGGACTTATTCTTTGAGCCTCTTTTCTAAAAGACAATCTCACGTCTACACGAGTATTACATACTTTATCCTATAGAGATATTGTAGTACTCTTTCCACCTTTGTGCGTGTGAAAGGTGGTATGCTCCTGAATGAACGCACTCATACCTGCCTGACAGACTGCTGATTTGAATGTGCTGGTGTTTTAAGAGCTGGGTTGTGCCCCCTTCCCCCCCTCACTGGGTTTACTATTGCAGGACGCCCCTCTGTCTGACTGTACAGACACTATTGATGGCCTCGATGTGTCCGAGGGGTCCTATAGTCCTGCTAAATCATTTAGAAAGGTACTTACTGCTCCAGTCACAATTACTATTCACCTGTACTTCACATCATCCTCCAGTCATTCCTCTGAGCCTGCAGATAGGCACCATGCCTGGGCCTGTATAGATAGTGCTAGAATGAGGTTATACGTTAGTTTCATATGTGTATATATATGTGAGATAGTTTTCTCTTCTACGTGTTTTTAAACTCTAAAGCCTGAGAACTTTGGATACAGCTTTGGTTTTTTGCGCTGGTTAGGATCCTTGAGGTGAAAGTTTGATATCATGAGTTTGTCTGAAGACTTTCACTAATATTTCAAAAACATCTTGTTTGAAGCTGAAGTGGGCAGTAAAGAGAGAAGGTGTTAGATCCAGTGATGGTGGTGCAGAATTTAAAAAAGCCCTTGAAAGAGTGAGCAAAGTTAGCAAGTGAAAGAACACTACTGCTGTTAATGATAGTTTACTTCAAGCTTCTGCTTCACCTCGACTACTTTCTGTGTGCCTGGCGATGTACTGTCAGCTGTCTCACATGTGTCAGCGCTTGGCTTTTATGTAGCAGTGTTAGCGTATGGAATGAAAAAGCACAATGCCGCTATTTCCTGATATGATTAAACCTTTTGTTTTACATCTATACATGTGCTTCCTGAATTATGAGACGGCCTGTTAGCTTTATTTGTGCTCTGAAGATATACATTTGTTCATCTATGGCTGATACTGCATACTAGTTCTGTGTGTACACTCAAATCTGTTAATCCTGTTCAACTTTTTAAACTATGAGACTTTCTGAAACTGCAGCTAGTTTTCAAAATGTCAAATTCTTCCATGTGTAACTTGCAGTAACTCGTCTCCTGTCTCACCGTGACGTCTCACCGCTTCTCTCTGCCTTCTCTCTGTGTGCCCTGAAGGGGGAGCTGGTGACCGCGTCCAAGGCCATCATCGAAAAGGAGTACCAGCCCAAGGTTATCGTCAGCAAGCAGGGTCCCAACCCCTTCACCAAACTCACCGACCAGGAGCTGGAGGCATACCGCAAGGAGGTGGAGCAGAAACAGAAAGGCCCTGAAGGTAAAGATGACGAATGGAGAATAAAACACGAGCCGAGTCTCACTATAATATAAAAAATCTATATATATATTCTTACCACACCCTTTCTGCCTCTGTGTAACAACATTTCTCTAAACTGAACAAATAGAACTTGAAATGTTTTAATCCTACTCAGGATACAACTGTGCTGTGTAATTTACAGCTCTGTCCTTCTGTAATCACTCTTCCTTGACCTCTCTCAAGAAAGAAATTCACTCTGAGAGACACAGTAATGTCAGAGAACACCTGAGCTGTTAGAGTTAGACAGCTTTTAGATAGATCATTGTAATAAAGGAAAAGATCTTCCTGCAGAGTCATGCAAACACCTAATGAACTTCAGACTGGCCGAACTGTGACGTTATCTCTCCACACACGCACGCACATACACAAATTCGCAGTGCAGGGACGAGACGATAGTAAGGAGGGATCGGCCTCCAGCATACCTTGTTCTGAGCCTGAAATGCTCCTGGGGGATCAAGACTCCACACCTCTGGATTCTGCAACTGACTCACCCACCTTCTTGAAAGCCCCACCTACAACTGCCACGCCGGCTACACCGGCCTCTGAGCAGGACTCTCCTTCCTGCCGCCTCTCCAGCGGGGCTGAGCCAGCCCAGGTTGGAGCAGGCTCAGCGGACACGGTTGCCGACGATGTTTTTTCGACCACAGACGAGGCTCTTTCAGCTCCGGACTCCCCGCATAAGGAATTCCACTGCGCCGTGCTGCGAGCCCTCAGCAAGGAGTCTTCAATGGTAGATGCGGCTAAGGCAGATCAGGCTCCAGGTACACCAGATGAAGCGGAGTCCTGACTTAAAATCTGGCCTTCCGCTTCCCTCCTCCCCTGCTCAGGCTTGGCCCATCTCACTACATACCTCTGCAGTGGGAGTTGTGGAAATCCCTGCCTGCTGTGTCCTCTCCTTTTTCTGGGGGTTCGGAGTCTGCTGCCGTTGTTTTTTTTTTTACTACGCGCAAGCATCCTCCCTACCCACATCTTCGACGCCTTTGCTTGATTATTTGCCCACCCCATCCCCATCCTCTCTCTGTCTCTCTCTCTCTCTCTGATGTCTTGTGCAAAAGGCATCAGAGGTGTGTCAGATCAGATAACTTTCTGCAGTTTGATTGGACGAGGAGCTGAGCAGAGACGATGTGAGGTGTTAAAAGCGAGCTCACTATGAGATTTCGGACCACCCCCTCTCTTTGAGGGTGCTCTCTCCTCGAGTCTAAAAGTGCTTCTTTTTTTTTGTTTTGCCGTGGAGTGATGTGCTAACCTTTTGAGGAAGCTGTGTCTGAGCTCAGTCATCCAATCAGAGCAAATCCATGTGTGGACATAAATAATGGTGCCCTCCTTTTCTTCCTGCTAACCTGTCCTGGATGGTGTCCACTCTCCTCTGTGCCTCCGACTGATTTTTTTCAATGAAACTAATGTTAGTTTAGGTTTGTTTGGGAGTTTCAAGGTTGATTTTAGCGGGAAACCTTTGACCGCTTTTTGCAGTGTTCTCCTGAAGGCTTCCTCCCTGGTTTGGTTCTTTGTGTTGTCCTCCCTTTTTCTTTGTGTTGCGATGTTGTTGGTGTTGACCTTTTGTCCTTTAGACAAAATGCGGCGTTCGATCAAACCCTTGCTGCCAATTTGCTCTTGATTTGCGTTTTGATTTGTGTTTAACACAAATTTCTTGTGGTTTAATTCCTGCTGATTTTCATTCAGACCTGGAGGTAGAGCAAGTAGAGCCTGAGGAGGAGCCCAAAGACCAGAAACCCACCACCACACCACCCAGCACCCCGATCAGAGCAGAAGAAGGTACGTTTCCCTGACATACTCGATATACCCGGCTTGCCTGGTTCAGCATGGGTTTATCCAGTCCCCTGGCTGGGTTTTTGAGCTTTTCCAGGGTCTACAGCGGGAATGCAGAGGCTTCTGCCTGTCCACCTGCCTGTCTGTCTTGGGGTCTGTTCATGTTGTGGTCTTTTTAATACTACTACTACGGGTGCTGTGCTGTGTTTTCTGTAATAACAGGCCAAGAGGTTTTGATTATATCATCACATTGATGCTATGAGAGATGGGGAAATTACAGGTGCAGATAAGACTTTAATACACAGTATCCAGACGTAATGTGAGGGAATATTCTATAGTTGAAAAATGAGTCATTTTAGCATTTATTAATAGACCCCAGTGCAGACATCTCAGTCTATTTCTGTTCTTTTAATTTTATTTCCTCCCTCTTGGTCTTTATTACTATTGGATTACACCTATGTGAAGAGTATCATCCACGATGATACCAGAATCGTTGCCCTGAAACTACCAAGCAGTCTTACTTACTTACTTTTATTCAAACAGTAATTGGCGTTATTCAAATTATTATTCAGTTAGTTATTAATTGTTTTAGTCAGCAGACCGTTATAGTCAGTGTGAGGGATGAAGGGGATACGTAGCTACGCAGGTGTAATCTAATGAAATTGAAATGTTGTTATATAACATATGTCTCTATGTACGGTATCTCCTTTACCCCTTCACTTCCATTCTCCATCTTTTTGGGGTTACTAAGAATGGTTCCAGCCATTCTTTAAAAAAATCTTCCTCTGGTGTTTTTTTTTTTTTTTTCTCTATTACATTTTAATTTCTTTTTTTTAATTTAACACAGTGCCTGTGGTTTGATCTGCATAGACATTTGTTTCTACTTGTGCTTTTTCTTCTTTGTGGCTGCGATTACAATCAGGAGATGGAAATACAAAAGAGTACCTGTTGCCATAGTAAGTATGTACTGTTCCACCTCCTCACCATCCTCCCAGTTACCCTCCACCCTCCACAGCTGTGTTTGGTCATTTACCCCCCCCTCGTTTTTTTTTTCTTTGCATGGCTTCACTAGTAGAGCTGCTCTGTGTTCTGAACTAACCCATTGTCTCGGGGTTTGAGACTGTTCAGTCAGTTTTAACTCTGTTCTCTGATCTATGACTCTCTTTCTCGGGGTTGATGGGGGTTATTTCAGAGCTCCTCCCTCTCTTGTAATTAGCCACAAATCACTGTTGCCAGTATCGTGGAATTTTCACGGCACATCAGGTGTGATCCTTTAGATCTGGAATATAAGCATTAAAGTCCCATTCACCTGATAGACAGTGACCTGGTCGTAACAAAAGCGGAGGATGTTTCTGAAGTAAACCTTACAATCCACCAAACTTTTATGTTGGATAACCTCTCTTCTCTTCCTGCCAACGATCCACTATCAACTTAACCAAACCCCCTCGCACATATGCACATTCTGTCGATGTTGTATGACACTCTATATATTTGTTTGATAGAAAAATCAGGTAACGTTTTGAAAATGTGTTGAATGTTGTTTGTCTTACAGACGCGTCCTTTACCAGGTACATCAATGCTTTATTTGAGTGTGGCTTTGGAAACAAACTTGCTGCTGTTGGCTTTGCTGGGACTCACTGTTGGTTTAGCTTGAAAGATGGTTGAGATCCGGTGCTTGGCTGCGCGGTGTTGTTTAGTCTCCATTTTATCCGTCTGTGTGTTCGGCCTCATCTCTGTTCTGACAGACATGAGATGTAAAATGAAGACTTGGTTGTGTAGCGTTTTCTCAGGTCTTGACAAAATGTTTTGTTTTTTTTAACGCTAGTCTCTGTAGCATGTGAGCTATATTAAACACGAAGAAAGCTGCAGTTGTTTTGACTGATTATCTGACTGCACTGTGTGAGCAGCTTCTACCTGAGCTTGACATACAGTGTCTTGGATGCTGTCTGGGCCAGTGATCTGTGGAGGTCTCCTGGATCCAGCGCTAACATTTCTTTCTTTTTGCTGGGAGTATTTTTAAACGCACTAACTCGAGTAACTAGCTTAGTTGAAGCATAGTTGAATCGAGAAAGAAAAACAGCAAAACATATGACCAGTTTCAGCAGTCACACTGTAGTGATTTCATTTATCACTCCCCTTTAGTTATTGTTGCTACACTACACATGACCACTAATGTCAAATGGTAAAATCAAATTATCATGGTAATTTTTTCAACAGTGGGTAAAAAAATGAGTTTGACAAAAGCAACATCTCATCTTCAGCCTGTGATCATTGATTTATTATTATTATTATTATTATTATTATTATTATTATTATCATCAGAGCAAATAAAAACACTGACGTTATCTGAAGAAGAAACTCAAGTGTTTTTGTTTGTAGATATTTTTCAATTTCAAGATAAAGAGACTCTTCATTGTGATCATTGAAAACAACTCTCAGTGAAATCAACTCTCTCTAGCATTCTTTATTAAAACCAAAGGGAATGTCTCAGTAGTTTCTATACTCCCAGCAACTGGATTAAATTGCGGTCAAATGTAATGCTGTACACACTGGTTAAGACTTTCTAACTCTTTTTGATAATCAAGGCCTTTTTTCTAAACATATTTGTCCTCGAGTGGCAGTTTTGACTCAGTTTAACTTTTAATTCTGCACCTGACTTGTTATGTAACCTCACTTGTGTGGTTATGTTGTTGCAGTCTTGGAAGACATTGCAATGTTTTTGTGTTGTATGCGTTGATTTTTCTTTGTTTCGTACACAGGGTGCAAATGAACCAGAGAACTGCACTCATTAAGTTTTCCCTGCTTAAATGAAGGTAAAAGGAAAATGGTGTGGTGTGCCAGCTCGGGCCTGTCAAAATAAAAGGGTTAATATGAGCAACTTTTTATGTTTAGTTGCTCATTGGCATTCTTAAACATAATAAGGAAAGGCGTGTGTGTCTGGGATGCTTTTGTGTTATGCAATGTGAGAGAGACAGCAAATCTTGGCTTTGGTTTTGGTGTCAGGTGTACTGTGTCATCAGAGTGTGTGTTAAGAGCTGTGTTAGACTTCAGTGCTCTAAAGCTTTGTTCAACTATGGAGCACATGTTGTCTCTGTGTTGCTCAAAGTATCTTAAAATACATGATTCTCATAGATGCCATGAACTAAAGAGGGCAAGTTGTGTGAACTTGTGCACTACAGTAGAAGATCCTGTGGATTTAAGAGCTTATCCAGTGGTCAATTTGTTGTGGCCTTAGTGCTGTGGAAGCTCAGCAGCGCAGATCCATCAAATGTCCTCTGTGATCAATAACTCTCTGCTTCCTCCTCCCGCCAGAGTCCTTGCCAGAACAGTCCTATAAAGATGAGAGTGACGCAGCCACCCTGAGACAGACCCTTCCAGATCTAACACCTGATGACCCCTCTGATGCCCCAGCACTTCCTGCCGAAGACTCCGCCTCTGCCCCTGCCACCGCAGACGCAGATGCAGCGGAGGGGGAGGAACCCGCTGACACTGGCGACCAGGACGGTGAAGAGTCTCCCAGCAAATCACCGTCCAAAAAGAAAAAGAAGTTCCGCACTCCTTCCTTCCTAAAGAAAAACAAAAAAAAGACAGAGTCCTAGATTGGTGAATGTCGGATCGGTCCTCAAGGCTGGCCTCTGCCTCTTTTCATTTTCGCTTTTTGTCCGCTATCATTGCACCCTTCGAGCAAAGCCACAGTTACACACAGTTACGCTTTTTTGTTGTTTTGATATGATTTGTTGCTGGCTTATTAACCTATTTTTCCTCGTTAGTGTGTGCCAATTTTGTATACAGTGTAAAAATGATTGATTGCATAAAGGTTTTTAATTATTAGAGGCTTTTAGTTGTGAGTGAGTGATGCATTGTCTTGTCCACTCCATCTGGCCTTTTATGCATGTCGATTACTACAGGCCCACACACTTGATGTGAGGTTTTAGGGTTTTATCGCCCTCCTTTTTTTAAAAGAGTATTACTAAACTGTTGTAACCACTAGAATGTATTGGGATTGTATCAAAAAAAATAATGTCCAAGTGTCTTTTAGAAATAATGAATGCTGAAAGAAATGCTTGTACCGTCTCATTGAACTGGTCATTTCTGACAGCACGAAATACAAATTGCATAGTGCTAATTTTTACCTCTGAAGCTGTGCACTGATGTAATTACATGTTAGCAGGCCAGAAGAACTACAGTTGGAAAATGCAGTCATACAAAATCCACGTTGACGTCTCCATTAATCCAATATTTTTTGATTAAATCGTCCACATACAAGCTAAATCACATCTGGTTGTTTTGTTGACGTTTTTTTTTTTTAAATCTCAAAATCCCACAATCATCTGTCACAGCCTTAACTTACAGGTATGCTGTATAGTGCGTCAGAGCTTTATATTGTTTGGAAGTTTAGCGTGGTTCAAGACAAAGCATGAGTCGTCCCGGCAAGTGTTGGCAAGCGATTGAGCTCGCTGAATACTCAATGGGTTGATCATGTATTTGCTCCTGGCTGTAAGTCGTTGATATGAAGGAATGTGTTTTAAAAAAAACAACAAAAAGAACTCCGTTTATGTTTTTCATTTATTCTAATTATTTGAGCCTGTCTTTGTTTAGCTCCCTCTCTCCCTGTCTCTTAAAAACAGACAGATATGCTACAAATTGTGAGTTTACATATTTCATTCATGTCATTTTTTTTCCCGTCTTCTTTTTTTTTAATCTTCTTGCGCTTTTTCTCACAATATAGATTGAGCCATGATCGCTTGCTGTGAGAGAGCACTGTGAACCTCCTCTTTTATAAACCACTGTCTGGGAACTCATACCACCTGTTGCATTTAGATAGTCACAGTCTGTCATCATAAATATAGATACAGGTGTTACAGAACGTGTGTATGACAATGTCACTGTTATGAAGCTGCATGATCAATCATATTTCAGAGCCTTTCAACCTGGTCTTTCCTGTGTAAAACTCCACTCTGAGCAAATAGACTTCATCATAGATACTTGTGTGTTTCCAGTTGCAGTAAAGACACGGTGTACACTGGAGAAGCTATTTTATTATTATTTTTTTTATGTCACTGATATGTAATCAATGGTATGATGGCAAATGGGCTGTGCTTAAGGTTGCAGGGCATTAATAAGGAGACCATCTCTACGCATTGTATTCATCCTGTTTTAGTGAAGCGTTAATTCTCGGTCTAACTCATGGTGAACCAAAAGGCAAAAATAAAAGCTCCACATAACCTGAGACGCTTAATAAACCTTCGCCTTTGTTCACAGCAGGTGGTGTATCTACGTCTTTACATACACAGACTGTCTAACTCATGAATGACTGCATGCGTAGAGTGCTTAAAGTGTGCGCTGTCCTTTTCAAATAACTAACTACCCCTAATTATAGTTTAATTTAGCTATAGGCTGCCTTGTAGTCATGGTTTTCATTTGAGTCAACCATAGATCTTGTTTTTTAATCTCACAGCTACGCTGATTTGTATTCTCTGTTTGATCTACTTCCAACTTAAATGTGTCTCATCATTATATCATCTACAGACTTAATACTTCCACCTATCTTTTTCTCATGGTTCTGCCTCTTTTACAACCATGAATAAAAAACACTACCGTAAAAGTCATTGTGTGATTGCAGTCATTTACATGTAATGTAAAGTCATTTACCACAACAATTAATCTCATGTTTCACAGGCAAGTGATTGGACTATTGTATAATTACTATATATGAGTCGATATTAAAAGTATGAATCTTCCTGGGTAACGGTTTAGCAAATGATAAAGATGGATCGATCTGTTTAGCTTCATCAACAATTTATAAGCAGATTAAGCATATGTGTGTATACATATAAGTATACACACATATAAAAGTGTTATATTTTAAACAATGAAACCAGCAAACAAAACAAAAACAGGCAGTAAAATAGTTGATAAGGGTCAAAAATATTTGAGCACATTACTATAATTGTGTTTGAATGTGCAGACAAGTGATAGGAACACGGATAATGGATGTTCTGGTTATCAGTAAACTATGCAGCGGTGGAAGATCTTTTACTTGAGTAAAACTAGCAATGCCACAGTGTAGAAATACTCTGTTGTGAAAGCCCTGCATTCAAGATGGGTTTTATCCTAAATGTATCCTCTGGGGACCATGAACACGTGAACTACATTTCAGTGTAGCCCAGGGATGTTTTGTGCAAACGCTTCCAATACAGATCTCTTGCTGCAGATACAGTTTGTGCGTGTGTGCACACAAAACAGTGTAGAAAACAATGGACCAATAATTTATTCTTTGTGTACTTCTATTATTTTTGTCATTCATGCTCTTAGTTTAAAGGATGAACCTCCGGTTGTGGACACTAGAGGCGCTGTAGGAGAAAGTCAAACCGGAAGTGCCTCTTGTTCGCTTCTTCGTTTTGAACTCTGACCTCGGACGGCGCACGCTGGATATGGAAACAACGTGGACGGCAGAAGATTAAAGTGTTATTTGCTGAATTTAAAGTTGGCAGGGTGTTGGTGTCTCATGTTTTCTTTCGCCTGGATTTAACCCCTTGGCTCGTGAACGCGGTTAAAAGGTAAACTCTGCTTCAGCGCGACAACGTCAGTTTGTTTACAAACCGTTGACGGCTCGTGCTGAGGCTAACTGGCTATAAAGTAGCTCCAGTGTTTAGTTTTTTGTATTAAAGTCGTCTTTTTTAAATTACATTTGGTGCTTTTGTTTCATGAGTACATGTATAAGTCAGCGTTGAACAAAAATACATTCAAAGCTAACTGCTAACGGGGACGAAACTTGGCTGACTGATGCAGGATGGATGTTTGCACTGCTACAGGAGCTAAGATTCAAAACCAAAGGCAGCCAGATGAATAGTCTGTATTCACTGATGTTGGCTTTACTCTCTTCCAGATGGGGAAGGCACCTAAGAAAAGGAGCCTTGCTGACAAGGTCCGCAAAACTAAGACCTCCACTGAGATCAAAAACAATCCGTTTGAAGTGAAAATCAACAGGAAGAAATTTGACATTCTGGGCAGGAAATCCAAACATGACGTGGGTCTGCCTGGTGTGTCTCGATCCAAAGCCATCAATAAGGTAAGAAAACATGGTGCGTTGTTACACCTTCAACAGCCTTATTTCTTAATCATAAAATTCATTTTCAGGTCCCATAAATATCCAAATTTAAACCCTCATTAGAAACTACTTTTAATTTATCAATACACAGGAGCACATAAAATAAGTACTATATATATTATTGTCATTAACAAATGTTAATGTAACAAACTAGGTAACTAATTAGGTAAGCCTATGAATGTCAGTTGGTGACTGCATTTGATATTTTCTGCGTTCATCTGTGCTGCAAACTCACGCACGAAACTGCTGTGCGACCGTCTTCTCCAGTGTTACTGGATCGTTGAACGTCTTGATTAGCTGATCGGATCCTAATTAAGCCATCAAATAGTGTTTTTGAAAGTTCAGCTCCAGTGTAATTTTTACAAAAGGTTAAAGCAAAGAGCACTTCCTGCACTTGTAGCTGATTTCAGTGCCCGTTCTTTGATCAAACACCGAGGGAGCTGCAGCTGCAAATAGATGCCACAGAAGTGTAAAATGTCAGTGTGAGACAAACGCGGTCAGCGCGGCAGAATAAAGAAAAGGAAGTCAGACTCTGAATAAAACATAAGAGATTCTGCCATCGGATGAAATGAAATAAAAGATAAACTCTTCGACTGCAGCACTGTAGCTGGCAGCCACGGGTCACAGCTCATCATCCATTTAACACTGTCTGTGCTGTGAAGCCTGGTGCTCACAGTATCATGCTGGGAGGTGGGATTTTCTGTGCTTTGGGAGCACCGAGAAGAGCATGAACAAAACCAAACACAAGTTACAGTAGAAACCGCACACTTACTTTTGACTTCAAATGTATGTTTGTTTTTTTAATTAATCATTGAAGCAGAATTAACATAACTCTCGTTACACTCAACAACTTGTGCCTGCATTTCAGAATATTTTTGTAGCATGTTTTATCTTTGTGCGTGCTTGCAGATCAGATCATACAATTGTTGATCTTTATCTTGAATGTGTAGAGAAAAGAAACCCTCCTGAAGGAATACAAACAGAAGAACAAGTCCAACAAATTAATTGACAGGCGCTTTGGAGAGTATGACACCAAGATGGCACCAGAGGACAAAATCCTGCAGAGGTTCGCGATGGAGAGACAGGTGAGTGACGTAACAACACGCAAAGACGCTCTGGACATCGGGTCCTGACACGCAGGCTACTTTTCACTCTGACTTTCATCAGTTCTGTTACTGACTTCGGCTTTCAAAACTAAGAACGTTTTGTTTCGATCTGCCAGCGCGTCCATGATAAGAAGGATGTGTACAACCTAAACGAGGAGGAGGAGCTGACACATTATGGACAGTCACTGGCTGAGATGGAGAAATTCAATGACCTTGTGAATAGCGACGATGAATCGGAAGAGAAAGGTCTTTTGTCAGGTGAGTGTCGCCTGTGTTCAAACACCGAATGAACAGAAAGTTAATTTAATATCGACTGATGTGTCACTTTCCTCTTAGCCTCATAAAACACTGTCAGTTTTTTTTACCTTCCTCTTTTGTCAGTCCATAAACTTTATATTTACAGTTAGCCATGTTCCTATTATCAAAATGCAAAGCCTATGAATACGGTGGCTTTTTATTGGGGGGTCCCAGTCCAAAACTGGATTTGATAAGTCATGTTATAGACGGCCGAGCTGGTACATAATAGTGGCACTTCTCTTCCTCATCTAGCTGAGCTGACCGCCTCTCACTTCGGAGGAGGAGGGGGTCTCCTCAAAAAGAAAACATCAGGGGATCAGCAGGAGGACGAAGGAAACCAGAGAGCCAAGTCCAGACAGGAGCTCATTGAAGAACTCATCCAGAAGTCCAAGCAGGAGAAGGTGACACAATCCTTTTGATTACTTTGGCTCCACGCTGATCTTTTCAACCTGTTAAACGAGAATGTGCGTCCGCAAGAGAACCGCACTCTCACCATGTCGTCCAAAAACTATTAAAGCCACTCATGGTCCTTCATTACTTTGATAGTTTACTTTGAGTTAATAGAGCATACAACATCCAGCCGCTATAAATACTGTGCACCAAAGCTACAGCTGTAAATAGTCTCAAAGAAATGCAGTAATTATTCCAGACTTAATAACGCTCACTAAAGGTTTCTTACATTCTTTTGACTGATTAGCGGGAGCGACAGGTGCAGAAAGAGGAGGCACAGGAGCTGACTGAGAAGCTGGATCAAGAGTGGAAGAGCATCCAGGCTCTGATGGTGAAAAAGACGCCCAAAGGTGAAAGTGCAGACAAACCGGAGGAGAAGCCCAAGGTACCGTGCACTGATCAATCAACAGGATGTGTGCTTTCATCCATCTGTGACAGAGCCTGATGTTTTTTTTTTTGTTTCCTGTCTCATTACTTTCTCTGTGTGTTCCAGCTTGAAGAGTATGACATGAGGGTCAGAGAGCTCGGCTTCGAGATGAAGGCTCAGCCTTCAGAGAAGATGAAAACCCCAGAGGAGCTTGCCCGGGAGGCGAAAGAGAAGCTGCAGAAGCTAGAGGCACGTTCACAGTGAATATTTTAATCTAAATGTGAACAACTTTCTGTCATCTGTCACCTCGATGAAATATTATTTTAATATAGTTTAAGGCTCCGTGTGACAGTTTTCTATCCCTGTGCTTCCTCCAGGCTGATCGTCTGAGGAGGATGATGGGAGATGAAGTTGGGGACAGTGCACAGAGTCAGGTCCACATGTCTGCTGATGACCTCAACGATGGCTTCATCCTGGATAAGGAAGACAAGAAGACCCTGTCTTATCAGGTAAGGGAGAACAGGTTTTATTTCTGGAATCTTCTTCGATTTATTTAAGTGTTATTACAGAATTTATTCCTGTCACATTTCTTTTGTCTGTCCAGGATGGAAAATGGAACATTGGAGAGGAGTCTGAAGAAGATAAGGATGATGATGAAGAAGGGGGAGAGAGTGATGAGGAGCAAGAATCGGAGGCAGAGGAGGACGGTGGAGATGAAGAGGAAGAAGAAGGCGGGGAGGACGAGGAGGAGGAGGAGGAGCAAGAGGATGGCAGTGAAGAAGAAGAAGAAGAAGATGGTCACTCTGACCTAGATTCTGAGCCAGAAAGCGAGGATGGGGAGAGAAGACAGGAGGACGAAGAGACCAGTGCCAAACCGAGTCTGAGCAAAGAGGAGCTGAAGGCTCAGCAGGAGGCAGCTAAAGCAGAGCTCCCATACACATTTACTGGTAACTACACACAGAAATAAATGTCCTTAATAGTCTTTTTATTTGTCAGAGTCAGAGTCATATTAAGGACAGATTTTAATCTGTTTTACTTATATCCTCTGTCTCCTGCTCTCGTAGCTCCAGAGAGCTACAGCGACTTGAAAGATTTGCTCCATGGCCACACTCCGGACAACCAGCGCATCATCGTGGCCAGGACTCAAAAATGCAACCATCCTAGTTTGGCTGCAGGCAATAAGCTCAAACTGCAGGTACAACATGGAGGAGGTTATATATTTGTGTAAATCAGCATGGCGTCTCTTCAGACAGTTTCAGGTTGCATTCAGCGCTGAATGAACTCACAGCGTAACCTCCGTTTGTCTCAGAAACTGTTCGGCTTCCTCTTGGAGTACATTGGAGAACTGGCCGCCAGGAGTCCACCTGAACTCGCCACCATCGATAGGCTCATACCGTGAGTTCAAAAAGCGGCTCGCTCTCGACAGGTTCATATTTATCCCTCCAAATGTCTCATTCCTTCTCTGTTTTTCTTTCTTTCTCTCTCTAGAGAGATATACACCTTGTGTCAGATGTTTCCGGAAGCAGCCTGTAAGGCCATGCAGACCGTCCTCGGAGACGCCGGCCATAGCGTGGAGGAGGTGCTCGAGGTCAAAGGGCATGTTGCTTTCCCAACACTAGACATGGTATGGATTATTTGCCGTGAATAAGCATAAACATGACTGATGGAAAAAAAAAAATGACTGATGATCAATTCTTTGTCTTGTAGGAAGATAATGACTGTAAATACTAAGTAATAGTACAGTACAGATTCTTTTTTAAACCTGAAAAACTAAAAACTACTAGCTAAAGTGCTTATTTAAGTCCTGATTAGTGCCTGTAGTCCTCTTCTCTGGACCAACAACCTCCAAGAGAAAGGTAGAACGACCTGTAGTCTGAGAGGCAAAACCCAGGGCGTAAAAATGATGCTCTTGTTTTTATCAAATGAGAATTTTTTTTTTGCTCATTCTTTCTTCTGTAAATGACAAAAAGAGTCACGGTATGTTCTGTTTTTGTGTTTCAAGCTAATCTACCTTAAAGTGACAGCGCTGCTGTTTCCCACCTCCGACTTCAGACACCCTGTTACCACTCCAGCGCAGCTTTACATCAGCCAGGCTCTCACTAAGGTACACAGAGTCTTCACTGTGTTCTCCTCAGACATATTCAGTGTTTACATGGCAGCTATGTTGAAGTAAATCTCCTCAATGCTACCAAGTCAGTTTCACCGGACAAATGAATGTTTGGTTTCAGCACATAATTATACGTGTGTGTGTGTGTGTGTTTTTGTCTGTCCTTAGTGTCCAGTCAGATCATTACAGGACGTCACATCAGGGTTAGCGCTGTGCTGCCTGGCACTGGAGTACGTCTCTTTTTCAAAGCGCTTCATGCCTGAACTTATCAACTTCCTGGCTGGAGCGCTGCACCTGGCCGTGCAGGACAAGACCTCTCTAGGTAGCTGCGCGCTCGTGTTTCACAACACACAGGTCTGTCACGCCTGTTTTTTGGCGCCAGCATTCGTAAAGTGAATCCGTGTGTGCCTTTGTTGCAGGTTATACTGTGGTACCACCTTTTAGGCCATCGGGGAAGTGCTGCGATCTTCTGGTTTTGTCAGACTCTGAATCCTGCAGAAGCTGGAGCAAGAAGAGCCTTCCGCTGTCTGCTACCCAACACCTGGACCTCAGAAATGACCTAGACAGAGATCACCATAGGTAGGAGGAGAGACATTTAAGCAAAGCTATTTTACAGTTCGCTACAACAACATAGGCAAAAACAACGACCTAATTAATAAGTTTAGAAAGCAAAGTAGTCAGAGTGTAATGACTCATTTTGCAGGGCCAGATATGATTCATTCATTCTGACAGAATACGGCTCTGTTAACAGCAGCGACATTAATAGACTTTGATTGTACACCTCTAACCTCCCTCTGTGCACCTTGAGTCTGTGTCCCGCAGCGGTTAGCAGCTCGAGTGAAGGCGACACTGCGCTTTTGAATGATGTTTGCGTCATTCAGGTAACATTGAGCCTCTAAAATCTATCCTCTGCGTGAGTCCTCTCTGTTCACATCACATTTGCTGGAGCTGTGTTATTGTGAATACTGTGAACGTCAGGCGATGTATGAAGTTGCAATTAACTTGTCAAGGTTTAACAAACAGGGTTTTTTTTTATTATTATTTAAAGATCCTTACAAAATTAAAGCTAAGGCATTGTCCCACACATAATCCTCGTAAAAAAGTAAGCCAACGTGATGATG
The DNA here is from genome assembly GCA_014281875.1 of Nibea albiflora. Lineage (NCBI taxonomy): Eukaryota > Metazoa > Chordata > Actinopteri > Sciaenidae > Nibea > Nibea albiflora. The sequence goes on from CM024803.1 coordinate 10,619,112, forward strand.
TTTTATTTATTTGAGTCACGACAAGGACTGACTAATGCTAGTGAACACGAGTTAAAAGATAGGTGCACATTTCTTCTAGTTGATTTTCTAGAAAAACAAGTTTCTGGTTTGACGTGTCCGCAGCTCAGCAACGAAATCCTGTCGAGTAAAACAAAAATAGCTTCCTATTTAAATGTGGACAGTGCCAACTTGATTCGTCTCGGGCTGCTGTAGGTTCATATTAGCCCGTGTCTTTAATAATATGTGGTACTGGTTCACCGTTCCAAGATGACAAAGCCAAACTCGGTGTTCTCAGACGTATTGTGTCCAACTTTAACTGGTTGTTGAGGTGTTCAGAAATGTCTCAATGCCTTACAGGACCATCCAGAATGGTCTGGAATAGTACCATGTAAATGTACCAAATATAGACCCAGTTGGAGGAGAGGGAGGCCGATAAAGTGTGTTTTCACACAGCTTCTCGTACACTTTGGACTAGAATAGGATGGGCAAGATGGGAGGAGATGAAGTGAGACTCATTAAATTAGACTCATTAATGACCTTTTATAGACCTGTGAAGAAAAGACCAGCTCATTTGTTGTTCTGCAAAACAGGAGGACAAAGTGCGAGCACACAAACCTTTACAACATTGTATAAAGTGTCCCACAGGTCTAAAGAATCCATTTGTGAGTGCGCAGCATTAATGGCCGCCATTGTACGGATATGAAAAGATAAACCATCAAAGTGTGTTTACCTGTACAGACTGTGCATGGCTCAGCGCTGATACATCCACTCGTGTGAATCTGATGAGTCGCCAGCGTGGCTTCACACAGCAGCTGTTGTGTGGGCACGCAGCAAAGCTTGCAAACAGGCTCCGACGGACCGTGATTGTGCACGAGTTTGTGCGAGTATACATTTTTATTTGTGCTAAACTAAAATTAAGACTCGTAATAACACGCCCGCAAAAGAACGCGGTTCTGTTGGGGAGAAATTGATTTTAATTTAATTTATTTGCAAAACAAAAATAAATAAACGCATGAGTCACAAAGATTAAGCACATAAAGTTCCAAATCTAATTATTTATTTATTTATCTATAAATGAAAAAGAAGCTATTTTTGTCTGTAATCATTAACCAGAAGCATACACTGATTTATTCAGTGTATAAATCTAAAGCAGCAGCTGTGATACTGTATTTTAATGCGTAATGATTCAGACCGAAGCTTGCTGCAACCCCAATTATCTAATCAGTAAACGAGGTCTGATCCAGTCCAATCTACTCCACACTGTTGTGACCAACAGCACCGCATGGCTCCCGCTCGGCACACCTAGGCGCCAAGTAATATTCTAATTTCTGCCTTCCTTCAGGCCTCGCGATGACACACGGACACCAGCAGATCTAGCCTCTGTGGTAATTACCGTCAGGGTAACACAGGCTGTGTGTTGGTAGGGAAAGGACAGAGTGAGCGTATTAAAGAGAAAGTGTGTCCAAGTGTGTAAAGAAGAATGTCGAACTCATGGAGGAACGGTGAGGAAAGTTTATTGTAGATAACTATATACAGCAGGAAGAGCTTCTGTTTTGCAAGTACCACTACAAGGAGGACGAGTACCACCAGCGGTACACACACCATAGTTTGAGAACCAGTGCTGTAGACTCGGTCACGTTAGAGCACCGAGCTGGTCAAACTAAAACCTGAGACCTGTGTCTCTCTGCAGGTTGGCGTGTCTTTCCACTTGCCTGGACCTGGTGAAGCGGTGCTGCCTCCTCTACAAAGACCTCATTTCATTCACGTGCGTCTTCCAGCCAATCAGAACGCTGCTGTCCAAACATCTTCCAGCCCAAACATTGCCAGAGCTGCTACAGGTTGGTGCCAAAGAGCGTTTGGAGACAGTGAGGTTTCTCTCTCAAAGCGTCTTATATTCAGTTCCCCGATGTCAATGTTTGTTGCAGGAGCTTCACAGTGAGATCCTGGAGAGCATCAGCAGTGCTCCTGTGACTCACGCCCGGCTGGTTTTAGACAAGAAGAAGCCTATTCCTCTGAAGCTGCTCACACCAAAGATTGTTGAAGTGTAAGTCAAAAGTTCAAATTAATACCAGCATATAAATGTGCTAGTACATCTGTTTTGATACGCCGTTTGCCCTTTATTATTTGTCAGGTTGGACTATGGGAAGAAGCGTGGCAGCACCAGAGAAGAGAGAGAGAAGGAGCGATTGAAGCACAAGTATAAGAAGGAGTTCAAGGGCGCTCTGAGGGAGATCAGGAAGGACTCTCGCTTCCTGGCCAGAGAGAAGCTCACTGAGGTCATGAACAGGTGGGGATGACGCGTGCACACACACACACACACACACACACACACACACACACAGTGTCAAACCAGAATGTTTCTGTGAAATGCTTCTGTCATTAAACGCCTCTCTACTTTTTTCCCCGTCGTCTGCTGCAGAGATGCGGAGAGAAAGAGGAAGGTGAAGGAACTCTTTGGCAGCTTGGCCACTCAGGAGGGAGAGTGGAAGGCCCTGAAGAGGAGGAAGAGGAAGTGAGATACAGAAGCTCCGTCGTCATCGCTCCTCTCCATCAGCTGCAGCCCTGTCAAACGGACGTCTCACATCCAGCTGTGGACGGCAGAATGTACATGGCTGAAGCTGAACTGCGAACTTTGTGGATTTTTTTTTTTTTTTTTTAAATCATGAGGATAAATTGAATTTCCTTGTCGCAACACATTTTGTACTGTTTGAGAAATATCTGTCAGTGATGCACACCGAGTTGTCAAATACTCAGACGGGGGCGGTTGATGCGATGAACGGATACTGTTGCCGGAAATGTCAGTCAGCCCAGCAGTGAACACTTGGTTTGCACCCCCCCCCCCCCCCCCCACCCCCCCCCACCCCCCCCCCACCCCCACCCACCACCACCACCAGAATCCATCACTATGAAAAACACAACAAAAAAAATAAATGTCAGTGTTTTTCTGTTCTCTTATTTTCTGCAAGTCATTTCAGCAACGTAAAATCAGGATTGTCTCAACTGTGGAAAAACAAATACTGTTACAGAGAGTCTACACATATTTTACATGTATGCATGACTGTCAGGTCTATTATACGAATCTTAAGTGGGCGTCTTTACAGGGAGTGAAGCCAGTTTTGTGGTTGAAGTGAGAATGAAACCACAGCCATGCAGGATTGTTGAAGGATGGAGGAGGGATGTGTGAGGAAAAAAATAGCGATGGAGATGCATATGGAGAAGAAAAGAAGCTGACCCGGACCACGAATGACATGTCATTTCCAAGGGAACACAGCAAAGTGGGTGTAGTCAGGTAGGTGTCATTGAATTTCTTTCGTCACGTTTTAATAGAATTCACACAGCAATCACACACTTTAAGGTTGTAGGTTGGTAGAGCGGAGTTAGAGCTGGTAAAGACTTGACTGGCTGGGTCTGAGGATTTTAAGGTCTCTGCAGTCTGGAGTGACAAAATGGCCTGAAGACTGCTATTTAGTTCACCTTACCATTTCACTTAAAATCATCTCACCCGTTCACGCCTTTCTCATTATTCCACGTCTTCTCTTCTCACGTCCCCCTTTTGGAATATCCTGTAGGTGGCAGTCTCTGCATCCAGCAACAGTCTGCATACGCTCACCTTGTCCATGTTATGTTTCCCCCCAGCTGCTGCTCTGTTGCTGCAAGCTGTCAAACTGACCCCGCCGGTTTGTCACATTCTTTAGGTGCTCAGTGCTGATCCCCAGCTCATCTTGGACATCTTGACCGAATCACATTGTAGTGGAGGCTGGTGAAGTGTAAACCATGAAGTGTGAGCTCTTTTTCCAGCTTGATGACAACCTCCCTTTCAAGGTATCCCTGCTCAATATCAGCTGCTTCTTTCTCATTGATCAGAGCGTCAGTGTAGTCCTTCATCTCCTTTTAGTTTGAGCTCGCTGATGCTGCCACTTCCTCCTAGTGGTTCTGCATGGTTTTGAGCTTGTAGAGCAGCATTCCTCTGGTGTTGTGCCTGGACGTCCTCTGCATCCTGTAAACCTGACATTCAACTCCTGCATTTTCCCACCTTTTCATTGGCCTGATACAAGTTTATTGCTGTTCCCAATTTGATTGTGGTGCCCTGAAAACCCGAGACCTGAAACCACACCCGACTCTGGTCATGTCATCCTGGTCTCTATCTGATCAATACTCTGGCGAACATAAGGAATACTTTAATAGTCTCAAAGGTGAAAAATAATTAAAATTATGAGAGCATGAAGTCAACTATGAGTATTATATATCAAATAGAAGCTGAGTTTTGAGTTTTTTGGGACACTTGAACATAGAATGAACGAACTGACATACAGACGATATACACAAGTGAAGCCAGTCTAACAAGACAGAGGTGAAACTAATCAGGGTGGAACAGACAATCAAGACTGGCCTGAAATACAACAAAGGCAGAAAATAAAATAACAGACACCAGGAGAGGATTACACAATAAAACAGGGAACACTAAATAAGAAATCCAAAACTATGATAGGTTGAATGTGTCAAATGAGCACGCAGAGTCCAAGGACACACCACTGTTTTTGTGTACAAGTAAAATTGCATTTAAATTCAATGAAATGTGGTTAATAATAGTGTTTTTATAGTGAAGCTCAATCTGATAACACAAAAGATTATGTTCTGATTATGTTCAGTACGTTGGAACAGCAGCTCTTCTGTAAAAATCCGATAAATGACGTATTTTCGGCTCCAAGCCCTTGATTAGCTAATGACCACATTATTTATTATTTGGTCATGTTGTGGGCCAGTTGGTTACCAATTTAATATGTTATTACTGGACAATGTGAAGCTAAAGCTGCGTCTTTGTTTTTTTGTTTTTTCACACGGATGCATGGATCTGCCGTGATGAACAACCAGGACTCATCGGCTACTTTGAGCCTGCGGGGAAGTTCCAGGAAACCGCAGCTGACAGGTATGTGGACAATAACAAAGCGGGGAGGTCTAAGGCCTCGCTGCGGGATTCATTAGTAAGAAATGGAAGTGAGAAGTGGTGAATGAAATGACTCGCTGTTTTCTTGCTGAGTGCTGATCTTTATGTAAAAGGCCATGTTTACGTCTGTATCAAATGTGGCTTTAAAACATGACTTTTTGAATGTTTTTCACCCTAGTAAAGGCGACAAAAAGTCGATGTATTGATGCATTGCAGTTGGATGTGGACGTGGACTTGGCTGGTATGATGCTGGACAAATAAAAATGGGTCAGCAAAAACCTGTTGATGCGTTCGGTGGTCCTGGTGTTAATGGAGCAGAACTGTCTCTCAGAGGAAAGATGCTGGAGGAGTTGGTTGCAAGGACGAACCTCTCTAAGGGCACGTCTGTCTCCTCTTTCTTTCTTAACACACACACACACAGACACAGGCACACACACACGCCTATAGAGTCTGCTGCTAGACAGCTTTGTGCAGCACATAGTCAAGGCCAACATGCTCTATAGTAATAAAACCAGTGTTACAGGCAGAATTATTACTGCAGCTCAACTGTAATCCAAGACATATTCCCTCTGATGAACGTGTAACAGAAATCTAATCCTGAATATTAATATTACTAAATCCTTAAAACAGCAATCTGCAGCTGGTGCAGGAGTACATGTTGTCCCCTGCGCTCCCCATAGATGATTGTTTAACGGCTGACAAATGCATGCTTTCACACACTTCATTCTTTGGTACTTGCTGTCATTTCCGTTTATATAACAATGTCATAATGCACCGCGAGTTCATTATTGAGTTATTTAGCGGGCAAACAGTTTGCAGTGTTTAACATGTACTAATTATCCAATTAAAACATGTTAACATAAATAGGCAAAATATGAATTTGCTGAACTTTTAATGGGAGCGATGTGTTGAAATCAACTGTGGACTGAACAATAGTTTTGTGTTGGAAATTAAGATTCAGCGCTTGTATTTAGTATTGAAGAGGACTGAAAAGATCCAGTGGGTAAGATTTACAGGGCTCTATTGGCAGAAATGTTTAACAGTGCTTTCATTAGTGTATAATCAGCTTTAAATAAGAATCATTATGTTTTTGGTTAATAAGCCTTTTGTAGTTACAGATGCTACAGGTTGTATGGAGTCCATCATGTTACCCTGCAAGGCTTCCACAGTCGCTCATTGTCCTAGTTTCTTGTTCTTGGAACAGGACTCTGAGTGAAAAATGGCATCCATTAAACTCTTAGTATCTCGTCAACTGCTCTGAGAAGATGATAGTAATGTTATCGGCATCCAGAGTCACGTGACTGACTGATTCACTGGAACCAGACACCATTCTGATGAAGGCGAGATAGCCGATATATTTGGTGTATAAAAGATGTGTATAATATTGCAGGCAGACTGAATGATGTGGTTAAATTTTGATATTTTGATATTGAAGCTCACACTGATCAGCACCTCACTGCGTGTGCATTCTCAGACGACAACTTATTCAATACAAGTATTTGAGATGACGGAGGTAAACGCTTGAAAAGACACAATCTAATAAGGAAAACACGAATTATTCAATACTGAATCTATCATAGAAAATCTGATTTGTGATTATTATAAATATACATCCTGAATGTCACCCCTAACCATTTGATCAGGTTCATTTCTTCCATTTGCACCATTAAACATCTCTGTGGCTATTATTGCCTGTATTAGCAGACAGGAAGAACACTGACCAAGACCATCAGTTTAGATCAGATTACATCCCCATTCTCTGAGCATGGTGATGTAAGCAGCTAACTGCAGAACATTTGTTGCCTTGAAGCAACAGATGGAAAGTCCTATTTTGAGACTATGTTTAAAGTAAAATGTGTCTTTAATGCGGTGGCCCGGTCTCATTTAGGGGCAGAGAGGAGTTGTTTGTGATGGGTGTCACCTTTGCTAACATCCTCCTCTACCTGACTTCCTCTATGGAGTCTAGAGGACAGTCCCTCTCCGTGCTTCCCCCTTCCCAGCAGACAACTACAGAACTTCACTTTTGTATGTGTTTTACAATTTCTAGCTTCCTGGAGATTTGGAGTTAATTCCATAAATTGTTGTGCTTTTGCTTTTGTATGTGTTTCCTCACCTTATTTTAAACCGTCAGTTATGCTTCTTTAGAGATTCATGCACATCATAGGATTCTTGTATTTCTTCCAAGTTATTTTGATTTGAGTGTTAGATAGTCACAAGTGTGTATTTGCGTATTTCTCTGGAGTGCATTTGACTCGAAAAGAGCTTTTTTGGTTTAGGCGAGCTTCATCTATTAGATTTCTGCACAATACTTAGATGAACAGCAACATGTTAAGATACAGATAAACAAAATGTCAACGACAACACTCTTTTTGCATATTTTATTCAACATTTAGCTCCAAATAAATTCATATAACAGCCGTTAAGCTAAATAGTTTCACATGCTCTTGGTCTTCAAAAGTCCATTCAGTATGAGATATATTTGTTATCGCGGAGATAACTTAAAAAATACAATATGAATGCACAAAGAGCTCAGCACTTTATAGTCCACCGCAAATAACAGACAAAAATAGAGAATATCATTACGCTTCCATCTTAAACAGACCACTGTAAATTGTTCATTTATATAGAGACACTTAGGTGCTTGAAGTGGTAAAGTGTGGTATAGTTTCATGTTTGAGTTACTGACATAGCCACGCAGTTAGACATGTACACGTAGACACACACTCACACTCACACACACACACACACACACACACACACACACACACACACAATGAACAGGTGGCACTCTCAGTGGTAGGGAATCACTGCGAATGACAGCTGGTCACAGATGACACACACCTGAGGCCCTTTTCAGGACTGATAAACACTATGTACACACTCACACAAACTGTCTGTCTCTACAACATTTACACATATACTGCTGTACAGACATATGTAACAACATAAACACACACACAAACACACACACGCGCGCGCACACACAGATGTTGGGCACAGACTCGGTAAAAGGACAAAAAAATACGAGGCACAACGGGACTTGGCAGAGCGACATGGAATGTATTTCGGTCATTGATTTTTGAATCTCTCCATCCGTTTACTCATCGGAGTCGTCCTGAGGGAGAAGAGGGACAAGAAGTGAGCGTTTCACTGTGATGCGACCATTTTAACCTTGAATGAAGCGTCAACACAACACAGCGTGATATTGCATCTCAGGAACTGTCGCAACAGCCATTCAAATGGTTCATTCATTACTCTGGCTGTTGTCACATTTGTTAACAAGGTTTCACGTTGGAAATGTTGATTTGTTAGTTAGCAGGTTTTGGAGACAATTCAATTGCCTCCACCAAAGTCGTACAATATAGTGTTGTTAGTGGAGTCTCACCTCTGTAGCATCAGCAGGCTCGGTGTCAACCGGTGACTCTGCCATGTTCTGTGCCGGTGAGGCGTCATCACCCTGGAAAAATACAAAAAGGAAACTTTTTACTTTGAATATGATCCAGTTTGATGAGAGTTACTGTAAGTTACTGTATGTTTAGTATGAACACAGACAATATAAAAAAAGAAAGAAAATAAACAGAACTGCTTAACAAAGTCGTTTTTTGTGCCCAAACCAAACCACAACTCTTTTTTTTTTTCACAGCTCTGATTTGCAACAGTTATTGATCAATGGCGTTGTCCTAGCGGTACGCCTCTAGGTGAAGGAAACCATGCATTTTGTCCTTCAAACGAGGCACAGAGCACTAATGAAGAGGGGAGGAGTGACGTCTCTTTTTAGCTGAAAGGGTGCCTTGATTGCACCGTGCCATTGAACTGACCTTCCTTAATGGGGAGCGGTCACACTGCGCAGACGTGGGCGCGCGTGTACGTGTGCGCGGATGTGTTTGTGTGTGTGTGTGTGTGTGTGTGTCTATGTGCGGCTGACATAACCTTAAACCAGCTATTGCACCTTCTCCTCCTGCTGTTGCATTTAACACCACCCATCAAGTCTCCATCTGTTCACCCAGCAGAGCCAGACAGACGTGCGCTCGTGTAAACACACACACACGCGCACACATTCATAAACACGTACTTCAACTTCAATATGCCAAAAACACTGCCTTGTCCTTGTCCTGTGGTCAGATTAAACTTCAGCCATAAGTTTTGTTGACTTTTTAGGACACATCAAACCTGAAATATCTTCATAATCTTCTGAAGCAGAATCAAAGTAATATCTCGCGTACAGTCTGCGTCGTTTCAAAGCAATTTAGAGGTACGGCAGCTCCTTTTATTGCGCATCGCAGAAATGATCTGAGCAATAAGACGTGTTTGTGGAGCCCATTTTCTATTTCCTGTCATGTATCCTCCTCAGTTCCTCACCACTCTACCCACCACTTTGCCTGCTCCTCTATCTCATATGTCGTTTCCCGCTTCCCTTCTACCTTTCTGCCTTTTTGTGCGTCCCCTGATATGAGTCACCAGCAGCTGATGAATTGCTGAAACAACTAGATGAGAGGAGATTAATCAGACTCAGCATCCCACCATCCTCTGTTTGCTGGCGTGTGTGTGTGCGCGCGTGTGTGTGTTTCAGACACAGGAGACAATCTTTGATGGGCTCTTTCAACCTGGCATCAATTTTTTAAATGAAATCAATATTAATGACGTTTAATGGCTGTGCCACCTGGGAACGACTGTTAAATGACAACAATCTGCTGCTCCCTGCATGTCAATCTCTCGCTGGGGATACCAGAATTTAGTTATATACTTATTCATTTTCTTCATGTGTGTTCTTATTCTTCTGTCAGTCAGTCCACTCTGCTTCTGTTTGTCCATCTGTTTGTCTGTTCTGCCCACCACGTTTGGCTTGTCAGGTTTCCTCATAATGAGCCTGATCACATTCCAGGTGGAGCTCCATCAGTGTTTTATCCCTCAGGGTGAATACTGTGATTAGCTGTCTATCTGCCTTAATAACACAACTACTGAGGGAGGGGGGAAAAAAAGGATTCAACTGAAGGTTTGAAATCAAACACACAGGATGAAAGCGGTGTACAGTTTTTGATCAGACGCGCCGTAATAAAAGAACTACATTTTGTTCAGATGTCAGTTTCGGCCATTGGTTTGAAAATGACTCGATCATTTCTTTGGTGTCTTGACTTTTTATAGGGTACTTCTCAGTGATCACAGCCAATTAAAGCAGAGCTGAATGTGTGCGCGCTGTTATCTCTCGGTGTCTAAATTGTTGTTATCGATTCCCCCCGTGTAGCTTCGCTAATTAAGGGACGGGAGACTGAGCATCACAACAAACATTCAGCAATGTTTGTGTTGCCCAGGGAAATATTTGATTGGCTTATCATATCCTGCTACTCACAGCAATGTTATGAGAAAGGAGGTAATTACAGGCAAATTTACTCCTCCCTTCAGGATGATGTCCAATTTTAACACCTTATTAATTCAGATATAAACCACGGAGAAGTGTAACTGCTTTGGTTCGACAATAAAAGAAGACCAGTGATAGCATTGTTCTTCAGTCTAAAAAAAGAAGGAGCAGAGCACAAACATGAGGGCCATCTGCTCCTTTTGTAAAGTTAGAGTTTCTGAGCTGGTGTAAAGTAAAAGTGAAAATGTCGATATTTCGGTTGGGGTCTTATGCATGTTGTAATTAAAGGAACCCTGTAAAGTTTTCTGGTTAACAAACAAGATTGGTTACAATCAGCCTTTCTCACCAAAACACATTGTATGCATCCTTGTGGTTTAACAAATGTGTTAAATCCCCCCCTTTTAAAGCCATCTATTTAAATATTACTGCACTTTTATGTGTATTGCTGCCATTAATTCTTAAACAAAAGTATCACAAACAAAACAGGGACTTTCTTGTGAAAACATTGCTCATTAGCACTACTAGTGGTCAAAAACTCCACATGGTACCTTTAAAATGCACTGCGATTTTTTCAGTCGATTTCGTTGATGATTTTGGTACTCTATATTTTATTTCATTATGTTAAACCCTTTTTAAATTGTTTATTTATGTTTGGTTTATCTAAAATTGGTTACATTTACTGTAAAGAACCAATGCAATGAATTAATTCATGTCCATAGCCGTGTATACCCATATATGAAAGGCTGGTTCAAATATTTAAATTTATCACATGCTGCACAGTGTCAAAACACAAGTGAATATATTAGTTAATAGGTAGAATGCCCACATATATGAAAAGCCAAAATCAATATCAAGAACTTGAAAATATGAAAAGACTTGAAAGGGTGCTCCACATTATTTTGGATACTGTATGCCCTCAGTGTCCTTGGCCCTTACTGTATCTGTATAAAAAAAGTCTATATGACCAGCTGTTAAAATCTTTGCTAGCGAGAAGGAGAAGGTAACATAGAAGCATTCAGACACATTCAGCAAAGAATAGAAACCCAGTGAAAAGGCGTAAAGAATCATTTTTCATATTCAACTTGTGAAGCGACGGTAAATTGTTTGCTCCGGTAAACTCCTCCTCCTCGTCCTCCGGACAAACGATGGCCAGACTGACTGATGAACAATGCAGGGATGCTAACAATATGGGCTTTCATTTCAGAGAAGAAAGGCACACGGCAGACATGAGAAGCGATGACAAATGACTCAAGGTCAGGAGGCCATTTTGACACAGTGAAGAGTTGAGAGCTGGCAGCCACTGTCATGAAATGGAGGGATGTGCTGTGCTGCAAACTACTGTTTGTAAAAGTGTGCTTAACAGTGCTGCCAATGCGAATTCTCACTTTTCATGTGAGGAAATGTAAGCTACTATTTATTGCTCAAGTTATTGCATATGTTATACACGTTTCAAAAGATGATGAAGTATTTTTTGTATGTTGATACAAGACAATATTGTACATGTACTATTACCAATTTAACATGTATGCTCTGTTACAGCATCCAACATTCAGGAAGACTTCACATCAAAAAGTATCTTTCTTACTTGTTTGGCTGGATCCTTCTTGACCAATCCAGTGGCAGCGACAATAGTGCCCGCACCCTCCACAGTTTTCTGGGCCACAGCGGTAACTCCAGTAACGACAGCTCCACTCACCTGAGACACTCCAGACACGGTTTTACCCGCAACTGTAGGGACGAAAGAAAGAAAGTGAGGAGGGTGTATATCTCTGTGGAGGCTCAACCCGTGGGGATTAGTGTGTCGAAAAATACAGAAACACGAAACAGATCTGACAACAGTAGTTTTCAAAGCTTTCACAGTGATTGGAAGGAGATGTGCTGTTCTTTAGTGTCTCCAGTGTGAACAGGAAATTACTGCTACAACCTGTTATTTTTAAGGTCAACGGCATACTGTGTCGATTACAGTGATTGAGTTTCATTAGCTTAGTTTGACCTGATGGAGGTACTAAAGGAACAAATACAGTCCAACAAAATATGGTGCTGGTTACACAAACAGATGCGTGAAGGGGACTCACTGCTTGTTCCTGGTGCCACAAACCCTAATTGTATTGAACCGAATGTGCGTTTGTTTTAGTTCTTATAAAGACTGTAATATTCCCTCTTTTAAAAGTCTCATTTTATGAATAGTGCTGTTGAATATAGGATATTGTAGCCGTGAGATGAATCTGGATAAGGAACACAAGCCGCTTACTTCCTATTTCTGCAACAGTGTTTTCAGACGTGGTGGAAGCTACAGTCGGCATTACTGTACCTGAAAGTCTAGTGGTTAAATGGCTTCTACCTGTAACGCCCTAGAGAATTATTCAAACAGGATCCGCTCCTATAGTTGAAAAACCTCAGGAACAGCCTAGAGGCGTTTTCCTTTCAAACACGTTTCACCCCGCCTTTCATTGTTTGAACAATCCACTGCTGTGTCATTTGTTATTTTGAACATCAGTGCATCTGCCTTCACATGTGTTGCTTGTGACTTTTATGTAAACTTTTTTTGTGTGATTGACACAATTTTTTTTTTTAATTGACCGAAAAGTCTTCTTGTTGAATTGCCACAACTGGTGCATACACATCCAGTAACATGGTGCAACAAGCCAAAAAAGGTTGGGAACTGATGCTTTGCACCTTATTGTGATTAATCAAAACTAAGCTGTACTTTACTATAGGACATTATCTCTGCCTATGTGTAGCAGATATTAGATCATAGGTCTGATGTAGGTCACTTGGCCCCACTAATTTGCTTTAATAAGACATTCTGTCATCACATTTCTCGCATGTATAATTCCCAGCTTCCATCACACCGACTTCCCTTCCCAACAATATAGCTACGACCCTGGGCTGCCTATTCAACAGCGTCCCTTGGCTTCTCTGCTTGTTATGTATGAGAAATAGCAACGCCTGGCCCATGGGGAGTTAGACAGGTTGTGTTGAGTAAGACAGTGAAATAGGACACTTACTCAACTTGCAGTGTGCCCCTCTTACAGATCACCTGAGGCTCCAGTGAAACAACCCCCCCCCCCCTTCCACCTCTATCTACTAAAATATTGCTCTAATATTATTAATGAGAAGAGCTGTACATTCACAAAAGGCTGGAAAAGATGCATTTATATTAATATGTGGTGTTACCTGTTGTCACTCCATCCTTTGTTTTGGTACCTGAAAGGAAATTGCCAAAAATACATTACAGCAGCCCACAAATGATCAAAATGCCTCAAAGGAGTTGAATAATAATAATAATAATAATAATAATAATAATAATAATAATAATAATAATAATAAAAACATCAACATTTTAAAGCGTTGTGTCCATTTTTCTAGTAACATGACCACATGACCATCAATAAAATTGATTCCCGGCACGCACCGACAAACATAACCCCATCTTTCGTCATCTCAGCTGCTCCAGTCATTCCCTGCTTGGTTTTCTCCGCCGCTGCCACGACCCCTTCCTTGGCTTTAGAGAAACCCTTGATGAACGTGTCCATGGCCGCTTGATTGGCTCCCAAATTAGGCGCACACACAGCTGTGAGGATGTCAAAACAGGCTTAAATGAGAAGACACTCCCGGATTGAAGCGCACGCTATTAAAACACACGCGCACGCACTCACGCACACACACACACAGACACAACGATGCCACCGCCCTACTTTTTTTTTCTTCTTCTCTCTGACAGGTTTGACCGTGTGAAATATGTGTGCAGTTCGTGTAAGCAGCCCTGCTGAAAATCCCACCTGTAGGAATTGGTTACACCCCAACTGAGAGACCATGAATGGATTTACTATTAATTTGACTAGAACAGAGGGAACACACCTATCACGCTGCTGAGCGATAAAAGAATACAAATAATAAAGTAGCCGAGAGTCTAAAATACGTGATTCGTCTATGTTTTAGGTGAAAGAGAACTAGAAATAGGAGAGTCGTGTCCTTACGCACCTGTTCAACTTCCTCCAAGGCGACAATGTGATGAGTCTTCCGGGATGACAGAGGAGAGATTCCCCCAAAGAGAACAGGAAAACCGGTTTAGCTATTGTTTCCAAACTACAACTACTCTAAAACCGACGCGTGCAGCGGTGTTTTCCAAAATGACAGGCGGACACGCAGACAGACGAGAGTGAGAGAGGGAGAGGCAGACAGACGCTCCACAGGTTTGACAGACGCCTCCTAAGCCTCGGTGATGGAGAAGAAGGAGAGCGATTAAACCCCGTGATGCTGATGCGAGAGAAGAGATGCTCTGCTGCCCGTCTGTATGTCTGTAGCACACACACACACACACACGCACACGCACACACACACACACACACACACACACACACACACACACACACACACACACACACACACACACACACACAAAGATTACGTAGCTCTCTATGTACGTGGGTTGCCCACAGCGTGTAGGTGCAGCAGGCTCTTTAAAATCATCAGTTGGCTGAATGCATCTACGGCTGAACTACTAATTAGTGGCAGGATAATTATGCAAGATAAGACCACTGGGCTGCTCACTGTTCCCACATGAGTAGATGTTAACCACAGCTGCACAGCAGCAGGTCCGTGTTGACAGGATGAAAGTGGCTTTCAGTAAATTGAATTTTTACAGTTTTTACATGAATGTTGGTCAAGTTTATGATTTAAAAAAAATACTCGTCGTAGAATGGTACCACTTTTTTAATTAAGTAAGTAAGTAAGTTTTTTAGCGCTAGATCATTTATAAGATTATAATAATTTGTGTTGCCATGTTCTATTTATTTATGTCAGAGTTGATGAATAAAAGCCTTTACACAAGACTTTATAACATAATATAAGATATTCATGACTGCAGAATTTGTGCTGTATTAAGGAGTGAGACCCCCGATGAGCCTTTATATGGCTGATAACTATTCATTTTCTTGTAAACAAACATAACTTTTGTTTATTGGAAAGAAACTCTGTCTGCAGTTATGAACGTTAATACGTTAATATGAATGAATAATGGGTTTTAATGATAATGTTCATGAGTTGTTAATAAATACATTTTGAAAGCTCCAACTTGTGAAGGGTTCCCTCTTAGAACGCGGCCCTCATAATAAACTATGTCACACTGATAAAACTCTACTTGGCTATGAATAATACTAATAATAATGCCAAATATGATACTACTACATAAGTCAAACTTAGGTGTGACCTTTTATTCTGAGTTATGTGTTCTTGAAATCACTTCCTTTCCATGTCTTATCCCCCCCCCCCCCCCCCCCCCATTCATCATGTGTCCAACAGTTCCAGTCTATTTGGGGTCATTGTGCGTAACACAGCTTCGACCAGCTGCAGTGCATGTAAACAGTGGCAAAATGGCAAAGCAGACGCTTACTGAAATTCATCAGCAGTTGTGGCGGAACAATGGACAAAGCAAATTTAGGTCAAATATATTTGCATGACAAATTGTATATACATTCAGAGTGCTGTGTGTAATGCATGAAAGACAAGACAACAATAACACAGCATTGAGTTTTTTGCAATTCATCCTCAAACAAATCAGACTCATGTTCATCTGTATAATATACACACAATATCCAGAGACCGTGCGAAATACACAAATAAATATAATTCTTATTAATGCTACTACATTATACTTTCAAATGTTTCTATAACAACCCTCTAATAATGCAATTACATACATCATCCATTCATTTTCTAGAATATATATATATCAGTGTATATATCAGTTAAAAAACGTGTCTCATCGTGATAAATAAAACACTGCAATCCAGCAAAACATTCCAGGAAAGTTTCAGTGCTTTTCTTTACTTCTGCTAAATACAGTGTGTACGATTTGTTGGAGGCTTGGCCTCACCACGATCAAGGATGTCTGCAGCACTTAAATTCAGTGCCAGCACCATGAGACTGTTAGGAGAGCAGAGAGACAGAATTTTTCTTTTCAAACCAACCTCCAATTCAAATAAGACTATATTCTTTCAGTGGTTAATAACAAAAGCCTTACTGTATCCTCTCCTACTGTTAGACAACAACATTGTATGATCAATATATTTGCATTCACTTCTATTGCACTTTCCACAATACCTGTGTATAGAGTTCGGCGACCCTCCCATTTACAACTTGATGTAAATGGTTAGGTGTGGAAACATCAAAAGTCAATGTATTTCCATGGACACTGGGCTGGTAGAGCAGGTGCTGCAGAGAGACGGTCTCATTGTGCCGCTTGGATGACGTGTCACTCCTTTCAAATTCTGGAAGTTCCAGTTTCATCCTTACATCAGTGTACATTTACAAAGCCTTCTGTATAAAGTGCTGTATTCGTGTGAAAAATGGCTTCAGGGATGATGATTGTTGTTTTCTTCAGTCCACAACTTTGGTCCCAAATGAAATATCGCAACAAGTATTGAATGGATTGCCTTTATATTTCCACAGACATTCATGGTGCCCAGAGGAATCCTAAGCCAGAGTCACTGAGATGGCTGTAGACTCTCAAACTAGATGACAGCTGATTTTCTATCCACATTAGCAGCTCACTTTAGCTTTAATAATCTGTCTTGTCTGGTGAAGAATCCCTATTTATTCATTTTTAGTGAGACACAAATCCTGTTGCTTTCGACTCTTTCTAACACTACTAGAAAGGCAAAAAGAAAAGAAATCCAACCCGCTGAGTGCTGAAACAAATAAACCACTTGTATATTATTAATATTACATATTATTATTTGAGAAGTGAGAGTGTCTAGGACTCAGTCTTCCTGAATGTTACCCATTGAACTCGGTGCTGAAGCTGGCATCTTCCTCTTGAGAAACCAGATGGCCTCAACACTTTCCCTACACTAAGTTTCTAGTAATGTCCTCTCCCCACTCAGAGACTCAGTCCCTGCCAAAGTCTGTTGCTATGTTTTCTTCCTGTGAATCATTATCCGCCAGGAATATCCACAGAAAATTTCACTGGCAATCTGGCCAGGAGTTGCCAAGACATTGGTTGGACAAACAGGTAATCCTTGACTGACTTACATCGTTGCCATTTGGAAGCTGGGCACTTGATCAATACAAGCAATGATGAGAGGGATATAAAAGCAGTTGAACAAGGTATGACAAGGTATGCAGCCTGTGGTACCATACATGAGTTTACAACACTGAAGTCAAATATTTTTCATCTTTAGGAAGACAGAAGTAGTTACAGTTGCTGTGTTTATGCTTTTAACACCGGCCACTTATTTTAAATGGTTTCGGATTAGACAGTGAGATAAACATATTTATCATATTGTGAGCTTGACATGATGGATAGATAACTATAGAAAATGTTCAATATGCAATAGACTGTATGTAGTGCACATCGCGCAGTGACGCACTTCTCTATATGTAGGGCTATTTTAAGCATTTATTGATTTCCTATTTGTAGCTTGGCATGTTGCAGTGTTCCTGATATGTTTTGTCTTTCGCCTTTAAGCTTACACTGACTACACACATACAAAATATTCAAATAATTACCAACATAATCAACATAATCAAGAAAATCATCAATCAGTTAAACAGACAACTAAATGACAAGGAAAACAGCGTGTGATCAGAGCGATGTTGCCAAACCTAAGCCCTGTGTTTAAACGTTTTACATTTCTCACCACCGCATGAAGACATGTATCACACGGCCGAGTCCTGCTTCACTGTGCTGTCAATCACATGCTAGAGAGCAGAGCCATTATGACCCCATGTCATTCATCACTAGCTACAGGGGACAGGCCATGTTCATTACTGTCTGGGCTGGTGAGCCCCAGGCTCAGTACGATGCAGCAGCAGCAGCAGCAACAGCCCACAGGCTCAATTAAAGGACCTGGTGGAACCCACAATAATATCAATGTAAAGAGACAGAGACGAAAAGGAACACATAGTCACACAAACATCATTTGGAAATGATGAGCTTTCATAAGATCGAATGCTTTTAAATTCAGGCGTACAGTACTGATGTGACCATCACTCACAGACACATATTACTGACGCTGTACAACATGAATTCATCATCTGTAGTCTCAACTGGTACTTCCCGACCTCTTTTCTTTGTCAGACTATTACCTCCACAGCCTTCATCAACATCGCCTGTCATGTCCCAGATGTGTTCATTATAACTGATTTTGAACTCAGTACTTGTGTAGTAGATAGTGGATGTTACAATACTTATATATATATTTTTTTGTTTAGTTTAACACCATCTATCCATTAGATTTAGCTAACAATTATGCATTATTCAACCAAAGTTCATTACTCTTAACTGTCATGTATTGCGATTCTTTTTATTATTTAAATCAAATTGTATTTTCTGTTCTATCAAATTAATTCATGTGCAACTGCACAATCTTTCCACATATTTCCTGGTGAACAGCGACGAAGTCTAACCTTGATATCTTTGATCTAAATTATTCATCCAGGCACTCAGATCTTAACTTTGGCCTCACATTCGCCGCCATGAAACTGCGCATATTAATTGTCAGATATGGTGTGTTCAGAATCAGTGACTCTGAACTGTTACTGATCTGTAGAAAAAATAAAAAAAGAAAGAAAGAATAAAAAGTATGAAGATTCTCTGATGGACCATCTAACAGATCTGATAATGAGCCAGCAGTTGGGGGAAAGAGTTTCGTCCGATGAATGCGCGATGCCTTTTACCATTTCATTTAAGGGCGCACTCTATACTGCAATACATACATATTAGTTTTTACATTAGGTTTGCATTCATCTGAAGCATTTTTCACACGTTTATCCCTTTTTAGGTCAGGAAGGGCAGGGCAGTGCCACTAAAGCAATGTAATTTATCTCACTGTCAGCTGGACTCAGCTTCAGATCATTAGGATAGGCTCATTTTCTCATGCTCTAACGCCATAAATCATTTTTATGATAAAAAATGATGTTGTTTGTTTATTTATTTATTTATGCTGTAATTATTGAAAGTAGTAGATCACATTCAATGGACAGGCTAGCTAGATGTATGAATGTGAATGCATCACAGTCAGTCGATTATGAGCATGCTGCTGCTCACAGTGAGCCCACTTGAAAAATCAATTCAAAGTTTTAATTAATGAAAGTCCTGCTTACGTTTTGTTTAGAAGACAAAATGATTGTAAACCACACAAACTGACCCATTTATTTAATTTGTTCCTCTTTATGTAATCCTCTCTAAATGACTACCCTCAGTGAATCATCACCGAGGCTGATAACACAGCATGAGTCATAATTTTATTTATTTATTTTTTAAAATTCAGAATGACTTGATAGAAGTCGTGCTTTAAAGAAGGCTTTGCCATCCCTTGCACATCAGCATTTAGGCTTTGAAATCTGTGACAACTGAACACAGTGCTATCAGGACATTGCAGTGCGTGCACAGTGAGAGGAAGAACCAGTCTGGTGCTGCACTGTGACCAGTGAGGCATAAATAGGCTTATATGGATAAAGACACATCAAAACCTCAGTGTGACTGTGCAGCTCTGCCCTGCTGTCACCAGTGGTCACACAGTAATTGGTGTGTCTGTGTCTGTATCTATCGTTTTCTCCTTTTCTTTTTCCATGCGTGCATTTGTGTATGGCTTGATGTGTGGGGGAGTGCGCACGGAGATCCAAACCAGATTGTTGCTGATGAAATAAAAGCGAACAACTTCACAGTGAAACTCTGATTTTTAAAATTTTTGTCCCCCCCAGTTTGGCCTCGTTAAAGATGAGCTGACTGAGATCTAAAGTTACAAAAAATACTCATTATATCTGAAAATCATACCGACAATCAAAAACAAAAACAAATGATAAACCTATTTTATTAAAATAAGTATAATACTTAATAAAATAAGAATACTACTATACTATACTATATCGCTATTAATGATGGGAGTAGAATGAGAATAATGAGACAGTGTCAGGTCTATAACTGACTACTTTTTAATTGCATTACTATGTATAATCAAGTGTGTCATGATATGAATTCATTTCATGTGAAACAGTGCCACCTACTGTGGGACATCTGCTACAGCTGTCTGAACTCAATGACCTGGACCAGAGGAAAAAAAACAGAAATATTAAAAACCATCGATCACTCAGATGCACAAAGATGTAACCCTGTCTGCATTTGAATCGCCTCCGAAGTCACATTGTCGGCTGATTTATGATCGTCTCGGAGGGGTGAAGGGAGCCTTAAGAGTACATTTCAGAAAGTGCCTTCTCAAGACTTTTAGAAATCAATGAATTCGATGAACATGCTTGTCTTTCCTGTATCGTTCTGTTTTCTCACCCCGGATGATGAATCCTTCAGAGTTGTTTTATGATGAAATCTCACGGATTTTAGACAGCCAAGAAAAAAAAAACCAACAGCTGCTCAGAATATATTTTCTGTTTAGATCTTAGGTGTCCAACATTCAAATTCTGAGCTGTTGTGAAACAAAAAAAACAACCAATCATTTCAGCCATATCGTCAGATTTACACTTAGCAAGTACTTAGCACGTCAGGCATCTTCAGTCATGTAAACCGTCACTTAGCGTTAGTTACTAGTTACTATTAGTTACTCAGTTCTGATTGTCCAAATTAAATAGCACCTTCCCTCATCTAGGATATGGATTGATGTGAAGAAAAAACACTTTCCCCCCTCAACTTTATCACAACAACATTGTTCCTATGTTCTTTTGGTGGCACATGCATCCCAGTAATGTCTCACAAACACTCACACTGTCCATGTTTTGAATCATCAGGCGCTTGGCAGACCATGGAGAAGATATGACTGGTTAGTTAGTCACTTCTTGGGCGTTGGCAGATGTTTCAATTTGAACGTGGGTGCAGCAGCAAGAGGTGAAAAGGTGAGTGTCTGGATAGCCTCTGTGCGTTTTCCATGTATTGTACGTAATGTAACATAGTATGTAATTATAATTGTCCAAGGGATGATTGTCAATTGATGCTGATGTATTTGTAGCCCCCTGTTTGCATTCAAACATGATTTTGGGCTTCATTCATGAGCAAACATTTTTAAACTTTGACTCTAAATCAATTTACAGTAATGCTATTCCCCAAATTTGAGTATTACCGTATACCTGCAGTAGTATTTCTAAGCACTTGGTTCGCATTTTCTAAACAGGAATATACCAATAGGAACCAGAACATATTTGATTAGCAGCTGATTCATTCAAAATTACTCAAAATTTTGGGCTTTGTTGTGTTGCCATCCTTCCTTATCCACTCAAACTTCTGATGATATGATTTGATTTGAGCTATATAAATATAATTCCCCTGATCTGATATTTTCAATGAAGCTGAGTGTTTCTTAATTTATTTTCTGTGAGTCATACAGGATACAGTTAGTTGGTTTAATACATTTCTTCCTCTATATGATCGTTTTTAGGGAGTGACCCCAGTGACTAAGTTAATTACCCTGGTGGGGTGATACCTCACAGAGCAACCCTTACCTTACGCAATACCTCTTCAAATCAGTTTTTTCCTCTCCCACCCAACAGTGGTTTCAGACATTCTGGTTTCACAAGTGAAAATCTCATGCAGTTATTCTTTGATCCAGATGGTATCACTTTAACAGTTTTATTGTTACAATTCCCAGGAATAATCCTGACGATTCCCACCTGGACCTTCTCACAGCCTCATGGATTTTGTTGGCTCCGTATACCGTACGTGTAGGATGCCTGCGTTTTTATGGCTTTGACCCACTTTTCTTTATGAGGTGAAACTGAAATCTGTCAGATTCAAAGTCTGACATTTGTTTCATGATGCATTAAACCTTCCTTGTAACATGGTATGACCAAACTGTATACAGAAATATTGTCACTAGATGGCACCACAAGATACTAAAACAGTGTCACATATCTGAGTAGTGTCCCATATGTACACACAACATAAAGATATCGGCACACATTCATGATTAGTTTTGACAGAAAGAAGAAGAAAAACTATATGAGAGCAGGAGATTGTGTCACTGAGGTGTTATATTTCTTTAACAGATCTTGGGAGAGATGAGTGAATTGTCCACAGTCACCTTAAGATTGCTAGCAGCCTAACCAGGTGGTCATTAAATCTGTAAGGCATTTAACTAGAAATGATAAATGTCCATACCTTAACCTCAGCCTCTCAGTGGAGGCAAGTAGAGATTCTCGTAGAAAGAGGAACATGGAAAACCGAAAAAGCTATATGATGAACAGGAATCTCTAAAATCTAGGAAAGGAATCCTCAGATTCAGCAGGGGGAAATCTGTTGGTTCACAACTGAGAGTCTTAACTAAGCAATAATGAGTGTGTGAAAAACACAAAAAGGATGATCAAATTAATGTGGAAATATGAGCATTTTTATATAATGTCATAAAAGAATGTAAATAAATGACCAACTATATAACTGATAGATAAATGTTGTCTTACCTTGGCCTAAACTAAAAAGAATTTAACAAGCAAAAGTGTATTACGTTAAATATGCTTATTTGCACTGATCCGTTTCTCAAAATTATTGCTCTTACATAACACTACATTTAGTGAAAGCATTTGTGGCATCATGCCCTCTGAGATGATGGTTGGTAACATGAAAACATCTTCGTATCCAGGGAGATACTCGATCGGGATTTATGATAACGCTTTGTAATATGAGTCTTTCGTCAGTGAGGACTTTCATTGTACATCTGATTAGTTTCTTTCAGGGGTCGTATCAGATCTTTAGCACATACTGCTAACAGTTCAGTGCATCTGTTGAAATCCAAACACAAAACTTGAAGAACCTGCAAAACCTCTGGATGACTCATCTGAATACCCACTCGGGAAAACAAGGACTATTTAAGGTCAGATTGAAGCGATAGCTCCAACTCAAAGCGGAGTTTAATCTAATCTACTGTGTTCTATCACTCTGAATGTGAATGCATGAAATGTGATATCTTACCTTATGTTTGTTACGCTAGTTTGTCATTGTTCAGATGAGATCTTACTTACTGTGTTAAAGGTGGATCAAGCACTCATTTTAGCCTTGCTAGCAGCAGGCTTCTGTGGATGGCAATGTCAGTTGGCATTTTGACATTTTGTACAGGCAACTATGTTGAAAGCTACTGACTTGGTGATCTCCTGACCTTTTCTCGTGTGCAACCATGAAGTAGTGAGATATCTTGGATGGATTGTCATGAAATTTTGGTAGGCATACAGATGTCTGTGGTGCACAGAGAAGTACTTTTGTCGAAGAAAGCTTAAAACTAAATGGATTGGCACACCAATTTTGTATAGACAAGTATGTTACTGTGACTTTTCATCTAGTGCCACCATGACATAGATCAGAATTTTATTTTGTCTTTTGTGCTAAACACATGGTAAACATCACCATTGCTAAACATCAGCATGTTTAACTGTGAAAATAGCATGCTCACGTTAGCATTCAGTTTAAAGCATGCCCTAACAGAGCATGTATGTCTAATGTTAATCAGGTTACTCATAGTGACAACCACAGAGAATTATAACCAATATGTCTACAGTATGCTAAAACCTGTGCATACATGTCAGTGTTGTGTTTACTGCCTGCTGCTCTGTCGCCGCAGCTACAACAATCAATGCAGAGTCATACAGAGTCTGTGGCATATAGACTTTTCTAGCTGCAGCATGAAGATGATTTCAGTTGACACACTACCTGCTCAACTCAAACCTGCAGACAGACAAAGTTCATGACTAGCTGGTGCATAGCATTAAGCAGCTTAGGAGCTAGATATTTACATTTAACTGACACTTTTATTCAAAGCGACTCACCGGGAGTAATTTGGGGTACAGTATCTTGCCCAAGGACACTTTGACATGCAGACTGGAAGAGCTGGGGATTGAACCATGGATCACCTGATTAATAGACGACCTGCTCTACCTCCTGAGCCACAGCCACCCTCGGGAGTTGATATTTCCCTTAGGAGTTAATGGAGATGAGAGTTAGGGAGATACATTTGCTATGCAAATACTTTGTGGCCAGACAGACAACTTAAGATTAAAGCTAATCGTGTCTGCTGGATGTGTAATTAAGCAAGGATTTGCTAATATCTTAACCGTGTTAACTTTATATGGTAATAGTATGTCAATATTAAGCTATCCAACTTTTCGCATTGCCCCAAGTGGCCAAAAGTGTGTTTTACATTTTGGTAACTGCAAATTGTTTTCCTTCAAAGATACAAAGAAAGATCCACACTATGTAAAATGTCTTTGAAAGTGACTCAAATAAGATATAGTGTTTCACAGATAACCCCTTTAGAACGAGTATCATCCTTTCTTTTCTTCTCCCTCTGCAACACGTTTCTGGGTTTAATTTCACCATTAACTTACTTAAATTGAAAGTGAAAGAAAACAAAAACCACACCTCTGCCTCAAATGAGCCTTTGGTAAACAAAAGTTCTCCAGTAAATGACGGCCTGTGCTCCAGCTCAGGAGGCTCCAGCTCAATCTGGACACTCGGTGACCGATAATCCATATGTATCAGCTGTCTTCGTGGCTGATAGAGGACACAGCAGACTGTCTTGAGTCATGAAAATAATTCACTCGCACACTGTGACTATCAAATATGTTTTTCTTTTCTCGGTCCACAATGATAGGTTCAAAGGGAAGTCGTGGTATTCCAGACTGAAGGGGACCAGCTTGATGGATGGTTGACTGTTCAGTATATACAGCTGGGTTTGCAATGCTGTTGTTTTGTGGAGCTCAGCAACGTGGATCAAGAGGACAACCTCAAAGACTTAATTAGTAAAGGATGTCTTCTTCAAAACATTTCCATTAAAGAGGAGAGAATACAAAGAAAGAGAGGATAGAAGAAGGAGATATCAAGTTCAAGTTCAGAGATGAGCCCGAGACAACATCTTGAAATTTTTTAAAATCCAAAGCATGTGAAGATTCCGTTGACTCTAGGTATGCAGGGGAAAACAAATCCAACTTTTCCCTGGGTTGACCAATTGAATTACCCTCACCTGGAGTTTTGTTTGGCTGCCAAGCGCTTCACAAGGTTCACTCTCAAACTTCAACTTGACAGTGCATTCATCAGATATTCATTAACCACCTGTTGCAGGTTCTTTATCTTCGCTTTTGATTTCTGGCTATGAAATCGACAAGGCACTCGGTTACAGTTACGATTGAAACCAAATGAAACCATTTTAAACCCATAATCATGTTGGGCCTAGCACCAGGCGCATATGAAAACACACACATTTTCCTGTGGAATTGGATCTGTGTAGTGCTACAGGAAGGCCTATATGGTTCTGTGCCATGGATTTGTGGTTTCCAATACAAATCTCTGGCAGGCAAAGAGGCATTTTCACTTTGGCCTGCTGCTCTACAGCATCACTCACTGTTTCATAACAACATGCTTCACTTGTTTTCTCAACATAACCCAGCAACAGTGAAACCAGGACCTAAGGCAAGACATATCTAACTCTCAGTCTGTGATGTAAAACCATTTCAATCGCAGCAGGAGCTTCATTTAAACCGTTATGATCTAATTTACAACGTTAATTATTTGACATCTCTGAGTTACGAATAGAAATTGTGACCAAAAACTCCTTAAGGTTAACACAATATGCAGAACATCTGCCTTGGCCGCAGACTGTATACGTTTACGTCGAAAGATGAGGTGCTACAGCCGCTGACACCCAATTCATGATATCATGTAAAGTGTGTGTGGATGTGGATGTGTTTGTGTGTGTGTGTGTGTGTGTGTGTGCGCGCTAGTGTTGCTGTTGGAGGGGATCCAGGCATACAGATGGCCCTGGTTTGTGTTTGCACTGAACGGCTGCAAGCCTCTCGCCTCCCTAGTGACCATGACAAACCATGTGCTCACACACACACACACACTTATACACACTAAGGACCATGAACATTGACTTTTCAGAAAACTCTTAAGTCTTATAAAGTACAAGCAGTAGACGTTTCTTTTCCTCATAAACTATTAGTTCAACGCAGATGTCATGTTGATACACTGTTTACATCTACAACACAAGCCCAGTGTGATGCTTTCCACGTCATATCAGTTGTGACGTCTTTTTAGGTGTGCCCGTGTATATATCTAAGGATCGTGTTCTATTTCTGTCAAAAGTTTTCATGGAAGCTAACAGGTAAGAAGTAGTTACAGTAGGTGTACCTGTTTTCACCTGTACACTCACTGGCTGGCAGCCACTACTATAGCAACAACAATAACAATACGGCAGGAAAGCCTTTTGGACTTCCTGGGACATCCTCTGGTATGCAAGTCTGGGCCAATGTTTGTCTATTCAGGAATGTTGCCTGGGTGACTGGGGCCATAAAGAGGGAAACCCCTTATCTGCTGACGTTGTTGTTCAACCGTTGTCACGGTTCAAAGGCTGCTTAGGTAGAGACGAAGAAAAAAAAAAAAGACACACAGACCCACACCTTAAAGGTTGGTATATATACAGTATCTGTCACCATGGTGATACTGTTTGGGTGGAGCGTACACTCCACAGGGCATGAATGGTTGCAAAGCTGAGACAGAGAAAAGAGAAAAAGGGCGTCCCTTGGCTTCGAGTCAGCACTGGTAGACTTACACTTTCTAGCAGGAACTCCAAAGACGTAGATTCATGAATGAGCTACAAACCATAGGCTTGTTTATGTCTTTGAGAGACAAGGGAGGGTTGGATTTTTTAAAACCTCGCTCAGAATGTGGAATGTGATTGTGACACAGTTTTCTCTCCGCCGGGTTGTGCAAGCGCTGTTTGTGAATCTGTCGATGACGTCGGATCTCGCCTCTGTTTTAAAATGGAGATTTGTTTGTGACGCAAAGAAATTAATTTCAGCCTTTATAGGCTCACAAGAAATATGTGTCAGAATGCTGTGATCTAGGACGCCATTAAATAGGGAGTGATCCACAAACACTGTTTTGTATGGTTCTATATTTTCCTATTTTCCTATATTTTTCTACTTGCCTATACAAAGTTACATTAATGTACACAAGGTTACATGAATGGATGTGTAGCATAGTCAGTCTTTATTCTTCATGGACTGCAGGCATTGCACAGTAAAATAGCACCAATTTTACCAGATATAAAAGTTGTTTACGCTGTATTTCCATTTTACTGCAGGGAACAGAAGGTGATTAGAAAACTTAAGTCACGGCTAGATATCAAAATACATGAAACATCTTTATTCGCACATGTCAGATGACGCAACCTGCACAGATGGTGCAGTCTGTGTCAGTGCTCTGATGGCTCTTAAGACGGCCCTCTCAAAACGGATCATAAGTGTCTGCCTCTTCAGTCGACGATGTCGGCTTGATGAATCGTAAACATGAATGTTTTTGCTCACATTGAGAGCAATCCTCGGTAGCTCATGGGAATTCTGCAAAACATGCTTATTCATTTGGTTTGATCTTGTACATCTGAGAAATTTTAAGACGGGAATTTCCAGACAAGAGTGCACCAAGGCCACATTTTTGATCTGAGAATAAAGCGGCCAAATCAGCATTGCTAGGTCTCAGATTAGCAAGAAAACAGTCATGCAAATATAATAAACCAGAAAAAAATCATTTTGGTTGGATTTCTCCCAGAGAAGTTTACTAAAGTCTTTTTCTTTTTATCCAGAGATTTGAGGAGCGCACCGATTTAGATGTCTCCTCTGTTCTCCATCATCTTATGAAATAATAAAAAATCTTTAATGCTTTTGTTTCACCCTGTAACATCACCTTACTTTCTCCTACGTGCCAAATGGAGCATTAGACAGGCATCATAGACCACTACGTGTTCATTAAAAAACAATATCCCTGCCAGGATTAATAATTTAATGCTCTATTCTCAAATTGAATCAAATGTTAGATCAGCTGGACTTACATCACCCTGCAGTCTTGGAATAAAAGAGGACCAGAGGATGAGTACTTGATTTCATTATTTGGCTGCGACTGCTGTGTTCCATTTTCATGATCAAAATGGGGATATTTCTCCAATCAGTGAATCAAAAAAGGCCTGTCTGTTTTGTTGTGGGTTGGAATATCACTGTCATGTAATGTCATAGCTCTCCTCAACATTTTCTTCTTTATCTGGATTCCCATTAGCTTTCACAAAGTAGTTGTAGTCCTCGAGGGGTCCCGCAACAAACATATTAATTCACAAGTGGATGAAGTGACAGACAAAAACAATGTAATCACAAATGATCAGCACCAAAAGGAAATCAATAGATATAACAGCACGTTTTTGCTGTAAGTTGTAAGTTTTTGGTGACCTTCTCAAAGAAAAGGTCACAAACCAAAAAAACTTTTGATTGGTGCAGATTTGAGGCAGAAGATGCTCTATGAAGAGCTTTCACAACACTTTACTGTGCTGCCTAAAACCCTAAAACCTAACAGAAGACGACACCGACACAAGCACAGCAGTGGATTAACACAGCTGCAGGGGTGAGACATTTTTGCAGAGTGTGAACTATGAGTCATCCAGCTCTGAACATAAATTTTTATGGTTTTTCACCAATGTGATCTTTGATTTGCATACAGTAGTTGTGATGATTTATGTCTTCGTTGATTTCTTTATGTTTGTTTTTTTATTGAACTCTCTTATTTGTTTAACACACATTGATGTTTTCTGTATTGCTTCCCTGAAGGGATGTGTAAACATTTACTTATGAATCATTAGTGATGATAAACCTCAGCTCAGCTAAACCATTGATCAATATTACACCATGTCTTCCTATGGAGTCCTCAGGAAGATACCCCTGTTGGACAGCCAAATACATCAAGTGACCTTTCCTTTGATAAACAACATTTAAGGATGTGAAGACACTTAATCAATTTGGATAATGTTAATATATGCGTTGAAATATTAATTAGGGATGATCTACCTCCTATGAGGAGAAGCTCGTTAAAAACATAATCCCCTGAGCATCCAGCCAGCAGAAAAAGATCAGACGGGGGTGTTTATGCTGAGGTTGACCTGCTGAATTAAAGATCAACAAAAAATCAAATTTACCCTTAAATGAGCATCAATGATTTATGCACAAGTCCTACATTTAAAAACAAGGACTTGTTTAATATAGTTATTTTACATGGGCACTGACCTCAGAGGTGACTGTGACTGAAATGTTTACTTTGTTGTTAATTTCTGCTCTCAACACAATAAGATGTATTTGTTACGTTGCTTTTCTACAAGTGACCAAAACTAGAGCATCAAGATCCCTTTTATGTTGGGGAAATGAACTAACAGACAAAAGGAGAGAAGCAATGAATGCGATTATTAATTCATTTATTTTTGAAGATGTGCAGATAAAAACTCGTTGCAATTTATTTAGAGGTAACCCTGTCCAAACAAGTCTAACTGGTTCCTCAAAGCAGCAGTGGACAATGAAACCTGGGAACACCAGTGTAAATGCTTTTCAATAACCTCCACACCCTTGTATGCAGCCGTTGTTTCTATTAAGACACAGACACACAAAGTAACACACGCAATTTCACATTTTCCATGATGACAGTGAGGGAATCCTGTGATGCAGCTCTAAGGACAAACCCCTTTTGTTTATTTCTGTTAATGTTAATAACGATAATGACATACAGCACATGAGAAGATTAACACCACTCCCATTTCTATGCTTATGGAGCAGGATTGACAATTAGCTTAGCTTAGCTTAGCTTAGCTTAGCTTAGCTTAGTTTATTTTAGTTTAACTTAGCTGAGCTTAGTGTACAGACTGGAAGTAGGGTGAAACAGCTAGCTTGATTCTTTTCACATTTCAAGGTTGTCGTTTATTTCTTTAATAATGAAATGCACAAGTTTTAGAGTTACTTGTGGATTGGTTTTAAACATTGTTAAGTTTAAAGATCCAGGCTAGCTGTTTCCGCCAGCTTTTTGTCTTTATGCAACGCTATGCAACGCCTTTTTTTGTCTTAATAGAGGTTTCAGTTGGGTGCCACTTGTTTTCCCAGATTTTGGAGTTTTCTTTATACAATACAATATCCTCACATCCACATATTTTCAACTTTCTTTCTTTCAACTTTGTTTCTGGGAGATCAGGGTTACTTTTGGCATTTCTGCTTTATTTATATAGTTACAGAGGGAGGAAAGATAAGGAAAGGGAGACAAAGCAGATGACATGCGTGGGCTGGAATCAAACCCAGTCTGCTGCAGTAAGAACGCAGCATTGGGTTTTATCCATCATTTTGGCATGGATGATTTGCAATAGTACAAAATCCTTGAGTCTTGTGGTTGCAAATTCAAAACACCTGTTGGATTTTTGAATAAAACGTGGTGCTATGAATTTATCCAAAATTGACACAGTACCCACAGGTGAACTGATTTAAGTTAGAGGCTATAAAAATGCTTTTCTTCCTTTCTCTTTTCCCTGTAATCTGTATCTTTCATCCATCATTAACAATGCACAAAACAGAATTTCACACACTGTGACTGTGATGTTTCTTGTTCAAGTGCACCTTAACTTCCCTGACAAAGTTTTTCTGTACAGGTTTGTTTCTTTGACTTAAGACACAGATAATTTCTATGATTCATGATGATGATTCAGCCGCTGGATTTTCAAGTTCACCCAAAACTGTAGAACCGCTCCAACGGTGAGTCATGTAATATTGTCTATTGGAAAAATGAATGGGGCTCCTCAACTTTGCCTATTTCCCCAAAATGTCTCAATGATTTGTAAAGAAACATTTAAGACTTTCAAGAAACTCAACCAAGATATCCTGATTCTTTTGTTAAACCCTCATCAATCTCAGCTACCATCTAATAATTTAGTGTCCAGGGGCAATAGCCAATGTCTTGGGGCTCCCGGTATAGCTGAGCCAAGACTTCCTCTGCAGTCTGCAAATGCAAGATTGCATTTCAGCCCATGTGTTTCACCTCTTTTTAACAGAAGAAGTTTCCACCCCAAGTAAAATGGAGGGCTGCTCCTTTAACATAGACTGATGTTCTGAGTTGAACTTCAGCTTCACACACCTTGACCTAACTTTGTCTCTCTAATGACCCCACTCATGTTCTCGCTCTCTGTACTTCTTGTGTTACAGGACTGACTAACATTATGGTGGATGCTCTGCTGGCCTCAGGTCACAGATGGTTGACAATTACAGCTCTCATTGTGTTTCCTACAGTTTTCGTACAGTATCTCCCCCCTGGCCTTGTCCTTTCTATCCCAGCTTCCCAGCCGCCTTCTGCCCCCTTAATCAAAGCAGAGTAAGATTTAGAGAGGAGGTAAACACTCTGGTTTTATGATTGGGCCCCTTCTTACAGCGTGGCCTGTATAATTGAAAAGCCCTCATCGACTATTTTAAGACACTAGTGGGAACAGACTGCCATGTGTGTGCTATGGCTGGGAATGGGGCTCTCTCTTTTACTCTTGTGTTCACTGATTGCTAAACAAGTATGGTGTCTTTGGCTTGTCCTCCGTATGATTACCGTATTGTATTGAATATACAGGAAATATACAAACAAAAGCTCAAAACAAATATGTATTGTCTTACCACGACAATGATCTGTCACAGTGTGTGACAAAATAAGAACGGTCAATTTCACAATTAAGAAAAGCTGCACTGTCATAACTGGCTGTGTGTTTTTTGAACAGGTTTTTTACTCAGACCAGCTGTTCTTCACACCGCTCTACAATCCCCGACTGCCAACATCCCGCAAACCAAAATTAACGTTGTTTTACTGTGAGTAAAAAAGTTTAAACAAACAGAAATATCAGCAGTCAGCGTCTTCTCTCTGCCTCTGAATCGGCCATAATAGACTCTTTGTTCAGCTAAAATTATAAACTCTTATTTTGGACGTTGTATGCATGTGTCAACTGGTTCCTTGTGCGTCATCATGATAAATGCTTTGTACCTATGATTTTAACTTCTATAAAGAGAGAAATGTGTTCTCAAAAAAGTCACAAACTAATATTTAAGTTCATCACACTTAAAAACCAACTAACAAATAAGGAGAGCAAAGAGACCACACCAAACAGAAATTGCATGTGAGGACATCCTTTTACAAAACTTATTACGTTGCCAAATCACTCAAGGTGAAGTGAGGTTGTCTAACCGCATGTAGTGGCAGATTTATGTCCTCATCAACTCCCTAACCTGAAATGCCCTGAGCTTATTGCAAGAATGAAGATGAGTCTAGATATAGAATGAGTTGGCAGCGACCCAAAGTCACTGAAAATAGAACTGACATCTGACATAAACATTGTGAATGACACAGAGAGGAAGCACCTTTAATAACAAAGGAGAGTTAGTGTCAGCTGTGTGTGTGGCTGTACTTCAGCGCAGCAGGGCTTTGAGCTAAATGCTAACATCAGCATGTTAACATGCTCACACAGCCAATGTTAATGTGCCGACGCTAAAAAGATGTAATGTTTAGCTTCTTAGTGTGTTAGCATGCTAACATTTGCTAATTAGCAATAAACACAAAGCGCAGCTGAGGGGAATGTCATTAGTTTTATATATATTTAGCAAGTGTCAACCTCCGTGGCTGTGAAATGACGCTAGTGCCCAAGTACCAAAAACTGCAACTCCTCAAACAACCACTTGAGGCTGGCTACAGAACAAGTCAATCTCCATATGCTCCCATGTTAAAATGTCCAACTTCACATCAGAAGTAAATATATTTACAACAAACAGTTCTGGTCTCTATAACAAATTTCCCAATTCATGACAACTGTACCAAGGTTAAATCTTTATTTAAGTCACCCGTTCAAATTATATTAAGGCTTAAAGTTATGGAGATTTAAGAGTGATTTGACTTTGACTTGACGATATTTGGACTATGTTGGAACCAACAGAGGCAGAACTGCCAGTATAGCAGCAGCGGTACCACCACGCTGAACCTACAATAGTTCTATGGGTGATGTCCAGGATACAACGTTCATGTTTTGTACTGTCTATGTATTTAGTCATAAAGTATTGGACAAATGAAAATGTGATTTGATGATGGTGCTAGATTAAAAGCTAAGGGATCACCAGAATTACAATTCATCCTCATGGTACATTCAAAAATTTCATTACAATCCAATCTGGAAACCATGAATGTATACATATAGCAATCCATCAACGGTTGTTGAGATATTTCAGTCTGGACCAAAGTGGTAGAAGAGACCGACTTTGCAATTCTTAAAGCTATGCTGCAAGTAAAATACAAGTATATTCATAGTTAAAGACAAATCATTTTTAAAGGTCCAGTTTGTCAGATTTAGGATGCTGTGTTGAAACAACTATGTTGAACTGCCACGTTTCTATAATAGCACAGTACGGACAAACTAAACACTTGCACTAAATAGGACATGATCCGTATATTTTAGTTTTTCCTACACGATAGGGAGAAGAGGGTGAGACGAGGGGGGTTGTAATTCGCACCTAAATGGTTAGATGTCACTAAATCCTAAACGCTAGTACTTTACATGATACTATAGAACTTTGAGAGAGAAACCAAAAACTATATATTTTTACTACAAAATGCACAATCACATGAAATACACCCTCACCCTGGTGTTTGTGGTAAAACAATCTTTTTTATATATAGAAATATAGTCCCATAAAGCCATTTAAGTAACATGAAGGCACGGTCCCCCAACTCCAACAAATAGGCTTATTACCACATGAAAGACAGGCTAGACTTTCCATCATAGCCCAACATGTCTTAAAGCTGACAGAGCTTTACTGGGTGCACCTCTTCAGACAGAGGCTCTGTTCTTAGCATTGTTTCACCATATAGCCTGCTGGTTTAACAACCAAGAAGAATAATCCCAACCAGTTAACACCAAAACTGAAAGCATACAAATATAAAATTATGAAATTGTGAAAACAAACAAAGAATTGTCCTTTTACCAAGTGGTAATATCAAATGCAAATAATGCGCACCAGCAGAAGATGAAAACAGACTGGGTATATAGTGAGGTTGCAATTAACATCAACCACAGCAGACTCAATCAATATACATTACTCATGCAAAAGCAATCAAACCAAACTGTATAACATTAGAGGACACAAAAAGTACATGTGGTTTCCAGGAATCTGTGATACATTAATACTGTAATGCAATGGAGGGCTGAGAGTATGCAGGTTTCATTATACCCAATCATAACAGATGAATTCAACAGCCAAATTGTAATTATGACAAGGGAACTTTGATAGTTTGGCTCTGAAGTATCTGCATTGACTATTAATAATAAGGAAATGCCTGAAAACAAAACAAACATGGATGACTCATGTCAGCCAAAGCTCATTTTTCAGGGAAATTAAACCCAGCTTTAATTCATGCTGTTATCTTTGATTCACTGTATTTTTAACCCTTACACAGTCGACTCTTCAATCATACAACCTTACCCATATGACTTAAATATGGAGCCAGCTTGCCTGGCTCTGTCCAAATATAAATAAGAAAGTTCACTAATTAATATATTATATCTCATTTGTTTAATCCATACACAAACAGAAATGTAGATATTTCTTATCTTATCGCTCTACCTGATTCCTGGTAGTCACGGCACCTGACTGCCGTTCTTTAAGAAACATCTACATGCAGTTCCTTATACACAATACATTACCTTCCTGTTTTTACATCTCTGTTTGAGCTTCAGGGGTGTATTTCTGAACTTCAGAGAAAGCCAGGCTAGCTGTTTCCCCCTGTTTCCAGTCTTTATGCTAAGCTAAGTTAACCGTCTCCTGGCTACAGCCTGACATGCACAGATATGAGTGTGGTATTGTTCTTTTCATCTAACTCTTGGCAAAAAGATGAATAACTTAATTTCCCATAAATGTCAAATTATTTGATTATTTGATTCTATTGACACAATGAAAACCTGCTAGCAGTTAGCACGTGATGGTACCTCCGCACTAATGAGACAATTGCTTGCTTCATATCTCATCAAGTATTTCAAATAAATAAAGCGGCAGCAAACAGCAGCACAAATGTGCCAGTAAGAATCGTGCAAAGGAGCAATGAGACATAGCAAGTGTGTTTCCAGATTTCAAAGTTAGCCACAATCATTACATTTGATTCCAGAAAAAGATCAAAGAGAGTAGCAGGGAACCCGCACAGTGCAGACATCAGGAAAAGCTCCTCACCAGAGGACTACAAAAATAGATTTCAACCGTGCTCGAAACGCAGCGTACATTTCCATCAATGGATCTTCCACACTGCACTACATCACATACAATGAAAAGTGTGTAGTGCAAGAGATTTTGCCACATTTGTTACACGCCGTAAATGACAAACAAAATTAGAGAATGACTTGTTTTATGGGTGTCCGCTGTGGCAACAACCAGCGTTGCCACACTGTCTCTACACAATAAGGCACAGTGGCAGTAAGTTCTAGACGGTTCTAGTCATTGTTACAAACCTGGATACACCAAATTTTCAAAGAAGGTGAACAAAAAAATGTTTATGTAGCTTGTGCAACAGTTCAGGTGGACTTCTGAACATCTGGAGGGTTTAATGGGACATAGAGGTGCCCTTTGACCTTTCATATATGTACCATATGTGTATGTTGATCCATCTGAATAAACAAATTAATCAAAAATCAACATTTTTCTCAATATCTGACTCTGTATTGGGAATGAAATGTATTTTTTCATCCCTGCAGTCTGCTTTTAACTTTGAATTTGCGTCTTACATTTTAAAGGAACACTTTACGAGTGTAACAAAAACACTTTGTGGGAAGTCTTTAAAAGAGGCAGTAATTTTTCAGTTAAGGAGCCAAGATTGTAAATGATGGAGTCGAATTACAGTTTCCAGATACAGGTGGGATATGTTACTGTTGTTAAAGAAATGTTTCAGCAAGAAATATGGTATCAGCCAGTTGTCAGTCAGTCCACCTGCTTCGAGCCTTCATGTTAACCTAAGCCAACTGCCAGCTTCAGCTAGCAGACGTCAAAGTAAAACTGAGCTTCTTGTCTAACACTCTGCAAAATAACGAGAACAAATAAGCCCAAATGTTGAAGCTATGCCGCTTAAGATGTGTTTAAAAGCAAAAATAAAATGTTGCGTTTAAACAAATACTAAAGGCATGCACACACGCTGTAAGAATTAGTGCTGAAGAGTATACCATAATCCCTAGATCTACTGGCTCTGCATTATACTTAGCTTAAATTAACTGCCACTTCAGTAACAATAAAGCAAGCTAATGAAACACTGAGCTGTTTCCAGCGTGCGAGTGACCCAGACTTCACTCACACCCACCAGCATACTTTCCCCTTACATCAGCAAACAAGAAAACTGCAAAGCTTTTTTTTTTTATTATTCATAAAACAAGATAATATAAACTGTCACTGGCATGGCAGACAACATGGTGGAGGTTTTTTAAACTGCATTACGCTCTCATAAAATCCCCACTTTTTTATTCAATACAGCATGTCTAGACTATATTTTTATTATCATTATCGCCAGTAGCTAATTAGGATTTTTATTGTGCAAGTCAATTGGGGTTTTGGTGTGCCTTTGTTTTTCTAAGTTTTTGTCATTCCTTGTGTCTCTGGGGGAATGCCAGTCAACCAGTTAGTGAGGCACCCACTCAAATTCAGAAGAACCACAAGGAACCAGGAACCGTCTGCATGTCTCTCCGAGCGTCAGACTGAAATAGAAAAAGAGCTGTGCTGCGTATCACACACAATGAAAGGAAACTCAGGAAACTAAGATGGCTAGCTGATATGACAGAACAGTGTCATGTTATAAAACAAAAATTTTAAAACATGTGGGCCCAGGCACTGAGGATCGTACCTACCGTGCTTAAGATTCATACCTGCCTTGTAGGTATGTTGTTACTTTGGCCTACAAAGACCTCTACGATAATGTACGCACTGCAAATCTTGGTAAGCCTAAATTTTTCAAAATCTATGTGGCTGACATGGCCTGTTTCTGTTCAGGATTACAGGGGACTGGAGCCTATCTCAGCATGCAAGAAGCAAAGCCAAGGAAACAGTCTGGATAAGTTGCCAGTCTGTCACAGGGCTAGCACAAAGCAGCAATTATGTTTCCTCCTTAAAGTGTTTAGCCACACAAATTAATACGTTTAGTCAAAATTTCTTTTATGTACATATGTAATGCTATTCTACTGCTTGTGGCTCTATGGATGGTCATGTTGCTTGACTTACGCCAATGTCCAGGATGAAAGATCTCCAAAACTATATGGATTGCTACAATTTGGTAGACAAAGTTTAGCCTCAGCTAAAGTTTGATGCTGATTAGTAAATGTTAGCATGCTAACATGCCGATCTTAGCACCTGCTAAACATCAGCATGTTAGCATTGTCAGTGTAAGCAAGTTGGCGTCCTGACTATGGAAGTATAATAAGACCTGGGCTCTGGTGGAATAGTCTGTTTTAGAACAGGAAGGTTCCTATTTGCATACCACTCACTACACGAGCTGTTTGAATTCTCTAAATGTTAAGGAAAGGAGCTTCAGTGCTTCCTTTCTTAGCTCGTTTAGCGTAGGAAACACTGGATCGTCCTTTACGAAAGGAAATTTCATCCCACAAATCCTTGCAACAAAAAAACCCATCCATCTTTCCTTGACCTCATTATGTTTACCATCAAGGTCAAGGAAAAGTGTTTAGGGACATCACGGCTTTTCTTCACACAACCTTGCTTTTTGATTCATGGAGGTTTATATTTGTCAAACTTTCCTTGAGATACACAAAGTGATTTTAAAATCTGTGTCAACACGATGTTTTGTCTGTGAGCTGTGGGCAGGGCCAGTGGGAAGAACACTACTGTGCATATTCAGTGGACTGCATAACCGGGATGTAAGCCAAGTAGCTATAAAACTTTTTTGGCATGTGCACCAGGGGGACAATTCTCATTGGACTGAACAGGCACCATCTTTGGGTTTGGTATCCAATGGTATAATACAATTGCTGACATTAGCACTAAGCTCAAAGCAAAAGAACAAAGTCAACATGGGTATGGACTTAAGTCTAGAAAAATCAGTCAGGTTTCCTGAAAACTGTTGTTTTATCTCAACAGTGATCGGACTTTGATGTTATTTCACCTGTGTTTAGCCTGACTAAGTGAAATCTCACACCTCGGTTCAATGCATCTACTCTGCTTTGCCCTCAGTCATGCTGAGAATTTTCACTCATTACTATATCTGCATTTGCTTGTGATTCACTTGGTGCCTTGTATATCCCAAATGCATTTTGTGGATAATTAAAACCTGCTAATGGAAGCTCCTTCCTCTTCACTACAGCTAATGTCCTTCCCCTCTGGTGATAGATGAGTAAATGGAGCAGATTATTTGCTCGAGAAGCAAGGAAGAATTTGATTTAATGCTATTTAATGTACGAGCATCCAGCTAAAATACTTCCTATAATGTATGAACCATTAACACAGTGTACTGTAAAGCAGGCATGCCCTTTTGGCTAATCTGTACTGACATTTACCTGCTGATGCGTTTCCAAAGAAGTCAAAAGCAGCTGGTTTCTGTGAGAAAAGACCACATTTTCCACCTTTTTCCCAGAGATGTATTCAGTCATTTCCAATGTGCATGAAACCTTGACTTATGAGCTCATACGCTTGGATGTAGGTAAGCCGGCATACATATTCTGACACTACTCTGTGACTGACAGGTATTAGGGCCGTGAGAGGGGAAAAAGGCTGCCGGAGGGTAGAAATTATGGAGAAAAGCAGAGTAAGAATCACACAGATACAAAGAAAAAGAGAGGGAAGACAGAAACTGAAAGCAGCCCACAAGCTATATATAGGGCAGATGTGGTGCTGGTGATGCTCCTTATAATAGAGGTGGTGGTTGGTGTCAGGTTGCACCCTTTCCCCCCTTCTCTCGCTGTGTCTCTTTCTTGTTACCCTGACTACTTTGGTTCCTGGCTTACAGCTCTTTATTTACCCCCTTAGACCTCAAATTTACAGCGCAATTACTCCAGAGGACGTCATCAGCTCGCGCTCCACTCCACAGCTGTCGGTGGTGGCGTCCAAAGGCAAGAGACGGAGGTGGGGGGGGTGTGGAGGGGCAGAGGTGGGGACAGAAGACGTTACCATCCATGTGCTTCCTTGAGATTCCCTGCCGAACGACTGTCAGGGTATCATGCAGGCTGCTTGTATCCCGATGACTGAGAGGTAAACAACAGGTGTTACATATGGGATGCCTGGGGTGATAATCTAAGAAGGGATTAGCTAAAATAGCAAACAGTAGATTGGGTGACAAAACAAGAAACTTGAAGCATTGTTTGGGATGGCAGTAATGCATAGCTGGCCCTCTGGCACACGCACAGGACACTTTTGTATCTCTTGTCTGTTCATTTATTTGTACCTTTTGGGAGGTGAAGGCCCTACACATGCTGTCGTCATGTTCCTGTCAGTGGATGCGTGACAGTCCATTTAGTACCTTCCTCAGGTGAGCCACAAGGCTGCAGTAAACACATGTTTCATCATCAGAGAAGAAGCGGTACATCCAACATCAGGGTCTGTTCATTCTTTATACCATCATTGGTCTCAACGAGGATCCAGAGTTTTAATGGTAAAATAAAACATTGCTGACAGAAATGGTGTGGCCAGGTTTCCATTCAAATGTAGCACTAACTTTAAACAAATTTGCAGATAGAAAAAGAATGTACATCCACTGTCGCTATGTGATTATTAGACGTTAAAGGTCCAAGATTTCGAGGGCTCCATTTATAAAGTATGTCAGAAATGGAATATGATATGCATAACTATGTTTTCATTAGTGTATAATCACCCCAAAATAAATTGAATTGAATATCTTTCTTAGTGCTTTTAACCTTTCATCCAAGTGGACATATGCACATGCATGCACAGCCTACTATGCCATTATAAGTGAGGCATTCACTGACCACAGCCACTGCCTCAGACCTACAGTATATTAGTATTAACATATGAGGTGCATATGGGCTGCTAGCTCCTACAGAGAGTGAGGTTTTCCAGTTTTCAGTAGGTAGGCTGTGATCATGGTTGTTCTTCAGGCATGTAATTCTGTTTATTGCTTTCTCTGGAGTCATTAAGGGTTACATTAATTCACTACTACTACTGCTGATATAATAAATAAAGACATTTAAAGAAGTTTGAAAGGCAAGGTAACTTCTTGCCCTCAGTGGTGGCTATTTTGGCTTTGTAGAAAAAGGGGAGGGTCCACTGGCATCATGAAACTGGAGGTCAAGGAAGCTGCTGGAGCTAAAACAGTTGCACTGATTATGGCAAATAAGTTGTACATATGTGGTATGTGTATATTTGGCTAGTCAAATGGTGCAAATGCTCAATTCAGTTTGGCAAAGAATAAAATGTTGGGATTGCCATTTGCGGTAAGAGCACAATACTTGAATTGAGACAAGACTACCCTGCCAAAATGAGCACACTATGCCACGAAGTGCACAGTGCATACACAGAAGTATACTAACGGAAGTAAGACACAGCGGTAGTCTCTTTAATTCTGGTACCACCACAGGTATGGGTCTATTGTTTTGTAACAGAATTTATACCAAAGCAGATGAGCTAAATAAAAGATAATTGAATGCTTCATGCTAACATGTACTTAAATAACACTTGGAACAACTAAGAGATGATGTGCCAACAAAATAAGCATATATATATATATATATATAAAACAATAAAAGTATTATATGTTATTATATATTTTATAT
The DNA here is from genome assembly GCA_014281875.1 of Nibea albiflora. NCBI lineage: Eukaryota > Metazoa > Chordata > Actinopteri > Sciaenidae > Nibea > Nibea albiflora. Next base: position 10,659,973 of record CM024803.1, read on the forward strand.
ATTAAATAGAGCCCCGATAAAGCATCCATTTACAGAGTAGTCTTGGTTCTTCTTCTTATGTTCTCTTATATCATGTTTGTCTATGCCTCTCTCTCTCTCTCTCTCTCTTTCTCTCTCTCTCTCTCTCCCTCCCTCCCTCTCTCTCCCTATATATCTCTCTCTCTCACACACACACACACACACACACACACACACACACACACACACACACACACACACACACACACACACACACACACACACACACACACACACACACACGCACGCACACACAGCTGCATGCCAAGCAGTAATCTGGTGGGCAGAGCTGTACCCAGATGGTTTGATTGATATTCCTGCTGTTAGTTGCTGATGTTAAACAGGTGCTACCTGACCTTCATTCCACCTCTGCTCTGCCATCCTTCCCTCCACCACATTTCCTCTACATAAAATCCCACTCTCCTCCCAGCCCTGCTATTTTCACCGTTAGTGATGTTAACAGTGTTGTAATTACGGGATGGCAAATTGACTTTTAGTGACATACTGACGCCTTTTTATTTTGCCAATATTTTAATCAGAATCCAATCACTGTTTTGTATAAACTCGGCCTGAAGCCATTGTCTCCCAGATTGCGTTTTGGTGCCTACACAGTTATAATGTTCTGTTAATGAGAACTTCTTTCCACTGCAGTAAACAGCATGCACTGTTTTAGCTGTTAACACTGATCAAAACCGTTGGCAGCTCTAAACTTAGCTTGTTGGGCACAGGCTTATTGAGGCGTGTACCCATTTTGCCTAATGATCCATGGTGTAATGATTGTTTGCCTTTCTCTCTCAGGGAAACAATTGATTAGGCAAATATTTTTACTGGAGACAAATCTGATTAAAATTTGTGCACGTTTAAAGTTAATTTCAGACATTTTCTCTAATTTCCTGACTGATTTGTTTCTACTTCTACTTCTTGCAAATTAAGCTGTAGCCTTATCTAACTGTTGATATGATTCAAAGCAGCGCAGCCCTAAAAAAAGACTCCTCATTTAATTACTGGGCTTGTGGGAAAACTGATACCCTCTATTTATTTGGCCAAACATTACAGTTCCGGTTGAGACGGATGGAACACACTCCTGCCATCGGTCCTCTCTTTGGTGATGTACTGCAAAGTGTTTAATTATGTCAGAAATTTATGTTCTGAGAAAGTAGATCATTCAGATTAAGTTTGTTTCCCAGGCCCAAGTAAGCATCCATGTACAACCACCCCCCATCCAAACTGGTTTAAATAGACCTCTGGTGTTTCCCTCATGTGAGCACAAGAATATCACATGGGAATTAACTGCCGACTAGCTTCATGAAGTGTTTTCATAATGATGTTATAAAATGTTTGGGTTGACATTCAAGGTCTTAAAACTCCTTCCTGTTTTATTCATAACCGCTCCTAATCATGACAACGAGCCACTTTGGTGCCTAAAAGACATTAATCCCACCTCAGGGCCTAAACCAGCTCTAGTTATCTTTCTCTCTGTTGAATGGAGGGATGCACAAAGGGAAGAGGGTAAGGTGGTAACCCAAGCTTTGGGCCTGTGTTGCTGGGTAGCGTGCTGACTGTGAGAGGCCTAGATTGTGTCCCATGTTTCCCGTGGTTTGGAGAAAACAGTTAATTCTCCTCGGCGGTGTCCAATGTCACTAGATCCAGTGGCTACTCTGGTTACCGGTGTATCCTACTGGGGGAAAGCTGAGAGAGTCTTTTTTTCCCCAATATAAATCATACTACAATAAAAATCTACGTGATATATTTCCAGCATAAAATGAACAATTTATAGCAACCTGCAACAGCCTAACCTCTGTTCTGGGTCGCTATATTTATTATAGTGAGCAAATAGAAACTATATTAAATATTCCAGCATAAAAAAATTACACATTTATTATAATTTTTTATGAGGTGCCTGCTATTTTGGAGAACTTGGCAATCATTCTGCCAGTCATCCTATACTTGTCTCTGGGAAGGCCAGGATAAGGTGACCAGAGAGGATGTTCACGGGATAAAGTGACACAAAGCAGCAGGTGTGGGAAGAAATGGCTCGGCCTATTCTGCACAAACTCTGGCTTTTCCCAAGGTAGCCATCAATAGCTTAGATTTCCAACCGTCTGTTTGACCTGTGTGTGCATTGATATTGTATGTGTGTGTGTGTGTGTGTGTGTGTGTGTGTGTGTGAGAGAAAGAGAGGAAGAGAAAGAGGAGAAAAAGAAAGTGTGTGTGTGTGTGTGTGGGGGGGGGGGGGGGGTAAAGGTTGTAGAATATGGGTACGGGGTGAGAAGCATGCAGGTGTTACACCTTTGATGGTATACACAACTAACTTCCTGATGTGTACCATTTCATATGCAAATCCAGACACTTGGGTGTTAGCTACTTAATAAGGAGCACACTGCCAGTCATTACAAACACATGCTTCGCAGCCAAACATTGCTCAAACCGACAAGACTTCAGTGATCCTGAAGTTTCCAAAGAATTTTGGGGAAAATGATGCACAAGACATCTAGAAGTATTCTAGAAGTCCAAAAGTTTGAAACCAAAAAAAAAAAATCTGGTGGTGAGGTGTTAGCTAGAAGGAATACCCAATACCCTTTAAGTTCTCTTGCTATTACCATATCTAATCTTCAGCTGAATTAGTTGGCGGTTGAGTTGCAGTGTAAGAAGAAAATGGTCTTGCTGCCTTCTCTTGGCAAGAATCAAATGTGAAACACTCCCTTGAAGAGGTCACAAAAGAAGCAACCTGTATGTCAAGGGTTTATGTGTGCCTGTCTCTTCTTCCTCCGCTGTTACAGAAGTATGCAGGTATAGCTGTAAGACAGAACAAAGCTTAAAGCAGATAAAACATAAACATGTGGAAGCCTGCATGCTGCAGTATTTGTCTGACAGTCATTATTTGGCTCATGTTTCACTTAATATAGCTCTCATACAGTATATTAGCAGCGTGTGGTTTGAGGATACATACGTTCACAAGGCTTTGAAGGGCAGAAACATTCTTTTCTCTGATGTGTGTTAAGCTGTTTGGTTCAGCTTGTACCCCCTCTGGCCTGTAATTAGTAGAAGTCTGGTAGAGTCCTCACTACAAAACGCAAGGTTGCTCATTCGCTGTGAGAAATCTGCTCTCATTTCTTACGCTGCTAATGAACCATACCTTGTGTCTGTAAAAAGAAGGAGTAGTAGGGTGGAACATGAAAAAGCTTAAAACACACAGATGACTTGTCAAGTTTGAACTCAAACCTTGATATTACATCGCAGCCTTATCTTCAGTCCACTGCAACACACGCTGAAGGCACCCCAGAGAGTAAAGCAAATATGCTTACTCACTTTCTCTGGATTCTCTCTGAAGTGCGCCTCGGTGTTTGCTGCCAAACTAACAGCATGATTTTGTCATTATTTCTTATCCTTGTTTTCCCCCTTCTGCTCCTTTTTCCTTATTTTATGGCTGGCTGAAACTCTGGTTTCTGTGATATGCTGTGTTGTTTATGTGTCATCTAAACTTGCTTAAGTAAATGCATCATCGCTATGCGTTCAGTGAACCTCATGGGAAAGCCTTGTAAACGTCCCAGAAGGTGCAGTGACATCAAAGAAGCAGTTTATTTGAGGGTAAAGTACACACAGTATATGGAGGAGAAGCAGAATGAGGCAAGACACAGTTTGGATGAAATGTCACAAACATCTGTTCCTCGATGATGCAATTGCATCATGCTGCAAAGCCCGATGTAGCAGGAGCTTTATGGTTTTAAGGGTTTTAAGAAATGGACCAAACCCTTCACCTCGAGACTGCGCATGGAGGTCAAGTGCGAACTTGTCGTGTGGAAACCTGAAAGTGCTCATCCCTTTAAAAGCGCATATGAATCATCAGCACAACACAAGAAGCGTGCTCTCCCTTCACACACCCTTTCCTACGCAGCGAGGAAAGCCCTTTGTGCAGTCTTATTGATGTAAAGCACGCAGCTATGCATTTGCACGTACGAAACCAAGTGTGACACCATCGTCACATGGCGTGATGCCCAGTAATTCCAGATCCTCGCTCCTGCCCCGATGCCAAAAAGAAGACTCCCTGCGCCTTGATCTGCTCTGAGTCAGCAGAGCGAGGATGGTGCCCTGCAGATTATGTGAGGGAGGCAGAGCAGACATGGAAGAGGGGGGTGATGGGGGGGAGAGAAAAGCAAGAGCTGAGCTATGGTTTAGGCAACTTTAATGACACAGTATGTGAAAAGGTATTTAAGAGGTAATTACATAATCACAGAAAAGCATGGGGTTCAGCGCCATTGTACTACAATACAATAGAGGTGACTTAAACAGTATTTCATATTATTAAGAATAAAAAAAGTGCTTTGCTTTGTCATGCTAAGCAGGAATATGACATCATTTTAACGGCAGATTATTTACAGGTAACAATCTGACATCAAGTGACATGAAATACTAGTTTTGGCAGAAGGAGGTGTTATGTATCAGTGATAAAGCGTCACCAGCTGAATTTGATTAAATACTCCTGGTGAAATCACATACAAATAGGACTGATTCAAATTTATATGTCACGTAACAAAAGACCTTGTCTCCTACATAAGCGCTAGGGCCTCGCTTCACATCTCTCCCTTCGTGGAGGTTGGAAACACTGACACTATCATAATTTTATTGCAGTATTTATTGCACCCGCTGAGACATACATTACATGTCGCCTGTGTTTTAGGGCCGCAAATTTGTTACTCTGCTCGCTTTAAACAGCTGCTCAGCCTCTCATGGGCAACACGAGGCTGATGTATTTCATGGGATGTTTCAAAGCATCGTTCCGAGATATGAAATTTTATATCTGCCATATTCTGGAATAGCTCATGGAAAATGACTTCTCGGGGTGTGTTATTGGGTTCATTGGTAATTTATGGACATATTGAGAGCATAACACTTCAGCTGCTCTCCGTGTTTATTGACGGATGTGTGTTTACACAGTGAGACAGCATTCAAATCTGAAATTATTTGGACACATATGTAGATAAAATAGACACTTTTCCAAGCTGTGAGCAGCTATAGAGTCAAATTAATCATATCCACATTTTGCAGTGTGAGATCATCCCACAATACAACACTAAGTAAAGATATTAAATCATGGTTGCAATTAAAGCATGTTCAACTTATGTTTCTGAAACTTCTCATAAAAACTCTGTTCAATATGAAGTTAGGCAGGAGATGTTGTTGTAGCTTAGTTGTCCTGTTAGCTTAGCTTAGCATAAAGACTGGAATCTTGAGGAAAACAGCTAAATCTGCCTACCACTACACACCAAACAATCACTTATTAACAAGTTATTATTGTTTGTTTAATACGTACAAACATCAAAACTATTTGTCTATTTGACTATTTGTTACCCGGGCATAGTGAATCCCTGTACCTAGCTGAGACCTTTGAGCAGAGCCCCTGCTTCCAGTTTTTATGCTAAGCTAAGCTAACTATTTCCTGATTATAGTTTCATATTTCACAAAGAAATGTCATGAGTGATATTGATCTTCTGGCCTAACTCTCAGCAGTAATTGTATTTCACAAAATGTTGAACCATTCCTTTAAGTTAACTTTTAGCCACATTTTTTAAACGATTCATTGAAACTTCATAAAAATATGAGGAGAGAAAGTAACGGAGTAGTCATGAATTAGTTTTTATTTTAGGGTTGTGTCCAATATCACTCCATCCTTTATTCTCTGTATAGTTCCCTCAGATTTCACATAATGGAACAAAAACGCTTGTGTTGTTTGCATTGCAGTGTTTCCTGCTAAGAATCCCACAAAGCAATTTTTACATTACGGATGCAAAAGTAACCTTTATGCAACTCTACACCTGTCAGTGATGGCTGAGAATGACAATGTTCAATATAATTAAACCAGAAGTAATGGATATGTTGTTATCTTGCCACTCACACCACTCTGTAATCACCCAATCAGTTTGAGAATCTTTCCATCTCTATCATCCATCCCATATGACGTAAAACAAGACATTAGGCAATGCAGCATGTTTGCACCATATCCCAGCATGTACTGGACACTAAGCGAGGAAAGAGTCCAACATATTCACACTTGCATTCACCTCTAGGGATAATACTGAGCCACCATGATGTTACTATATCCATATTATTGAGGTGATGCTTAAAGTGCTGCCTCATTCAACTGAGAGATTTTTTGAATGTGGCTGTACAAGACATTTGTGATTTTCCAAGCACTTCATGTAAAGTGAAACAGTAAATATTCAAAAAGCCAGACACACACTAAAAGCTAAGAAGAAGAGTTTTGTTATACTAAAAATATTTTATTTTACATATGTATTTACTATTTATCGTTGTTAGATGTTTAATAATTCGTTTTTGGTTGAATTGTGCCTGTAGAAACCTTCATTAGCAACAGTCATCTGCTGTAAAACTATAATATCAGTAACATAGCAGCTGAGCTCAAATAGTTGGCAGGGTGCTATGAAGAGCATCTGGGGAACAGGACCGTTAATTTTACGCAAATGTTAATAAGCAAAATATCAAAGAAATGCAAAGGTGCTTTTGTCTTGATTACAACATATGAGAATAATAGTGATTTCAACGATGTGCAAATGTTTGTGATATACTGGAGTTTGGCCACATCCCTAACCTGATTTGTCATTTGGCTACATATTTTTTGTTTTATATCATGTTGCTCCTCTGTAATGCATCCAACTGTCTGAGGTCAGAGCTGTTTGTTAGTCCGCAGAGGAAGAGAGAGAGAGGGAGAGAGATAAAGGGTGATGACTGTGAACGAGAGGAAAGAGAGAAGCAGATGCTCCCTCAGGAGGAGGGTTGAGCTGCCCACCTCCTTTCTCCCTCCGTTCCCCCTCTTTTAATTCTAAGAGCATATGGACACTAAAGAAAGACCACAGGACAGGACACATGCGGGAGAGGACAAACAAAGAGAAAGCAAAGGGGGGGGAGGAAAAACTGAGAAAACGAGATGTCGGTAGAGCCCAGAAAAGAAAAGACAGAGGAAAAAAAGTGGTAAAAACAGAGAGAAAGAGGTGTGAGAGGGGCCGCATGTTTTAAATAAACAGGTTTTTTTTTTCTCCTGAAATTAGAGCTGGAATGAGACTGAACGATGGAAAATAGTGAGCATAGCATAGCGCACGAGGCAGCAGGCAGCTTGCCTGCTGAGGCAGGGTGCGGTGAGGATATCCTTGACTTAGTTTGCACCCTTTTCTGGCTTGAATCTAATCACTGTCAAACTGCAGAGAGCCTCTGAGGCTTATCAGTTTAATAAAACCATCTGCTTTGATTGGGTGATTGGACATTTAGTTTACCGTGACAGTTTTGCTTCACAGCAAGGTGAACAGACAAACTTTCTCGAGGAGATGTCCAGATGATCAAATTTGCTTTGCTATGAAGCTGGGCTATTTTCTCCAGTTTGTTTCTTTAGGTGATGTCCTATGACATAAAGCAACTGACACAGAGATATTACAGAAACTGTTTTCAGTCCACCCAACATGTGTTTGGCTCTGATGTCTTTTGCATGTACTGTTATAACCAGTGTCTGCTGTAAGTGGTAGCTGTTTCAGTCCTCTAAGATGTCACCTTGCTTATAAAAGAAAACAGTACTGACAGCTGCAGCTGGCTGTACAGAGGTGCTGGGTGGATTCATGATTATTATTTAATACATCCAACACCGCAACTGCCTGAAAGCTCACACTGATAAATTACATAGAACACAAGAATTAGACAATATGTCAGCTGTCTTCGCTGGAGTCGTCGATGGGGCTAGCTATTTTCAGTCTTCGTGCTAAGCTATGAAAACACATCCTGGAGGTATCGCTCTGCAGGCATGAAAATGTTATTGATATTCTTGACTTGACTCAACTGCAAAACAGAAAACACTGTTTATCCAATGTTCCCTTAAATCCTAAATATTTCACTGTTATGCTTAATGAAATAACCATGGTCATAAAAAATTGGCAACACTAAAGTCAACCACTGTGTTATGTTTGCTGTGAGGTCATTCCCTGAGTGTGATACTACAGTGTGTTGCCCTGATAGTCACCCTTAGTTTGCTTACCAAACTCTGCAGGAAGTTTGGAGTCATAAAATCCAGCTTAGGGTTTATTTAATTTTATCACAATAATCAATTAGGGCTTTATTACCTGGCAGGGGAATAAAAAAATAACCTATATTTTTTTTAGCCCCGGGACGTAATGAAAAGCATATTACAGCTTAAATATGTTATGTTTGTTTTCCTCTCTTCATGGCACCTTGTAAATCTGTCTATTGCTTCCTCTTTATCAAACTCCAAAAACATTTGCGCACACACCCATACACACACACACACACACACACACACACACACACATATACTCACACACACATTCTTCTAGGTGTTTGTTAAAGTATCATATTTGTCTTGTCAGCGTGTTATGAAGTGTTTTTATAAAGTGTGTTGACCAAGTCTTGGAAACGGCGTGACATGACGCTGCATTCATGGATTTTACTTTCAGTGTTCATGTTTGCATCTTACTGGTGACCTATTTATTGAGAATGTAGCGCTCCTCTCAATTTTATACAATTTGCATTAACCACTGGTGATTTTATTTTGTTTTTCCAGACGGCAAAGACAGTCTGATTCAGGAGAATAAACATCCCTACAAACATCCCCCTTCAAACTCCCACTCTTCACTCTTAAAGGCTCTAACGAAGCACAAAACGTCCTACATGAATACTAAATGTTGAAACAGTTTTAAAGATTTCCGTGTTTTTGTTTTTGCCTCTGGTGTGAAGTGAGCTCAGATAGAAACAGGTGATGTCACAAACTTCAGTGCACCAATCAGGATTTAGTGATCAAAACATCACAACCGCTGTTGGACCATAATTGTTGTACACATTATTACTATTATTACTTTTTTATTTCTCAATCAGCTTTATACTATGAGTGATATAGTCATGGATACATAGACAACTTCCTGACAGAGTGCGAACAGTTTTGTTTATTTCAGCTTTAAGTGTTGCATAATTTGTTATGAATATTTAATGTTAGAGAGAAATACTTTGGGTTTGAAACCATGCCTTCAGTGTCCTATGTGTGTTTGTCAAGGTGAAAGGACTTTTTCAATCAGAACGTTTGCGTCTGCTCATTACACCACCCCAGATGTTGCCTCATATGGTACTGATGAGCTCATTTCATTGGCCAAATGACAAATCAGTCTCCTTTTTCACTCAAAACAGTATCTCAAGTGATTGCTTCAGGTCAGTGTAAGTATTATTTGTCAGATGAGAGATTTTAACCTTTGACCTTGGCAAGAAATATCACAAGAAGAGCATGCATTCATTTCACAAGAGGTATGGCTCCTCTGAGCTGCCTCAAGGTGACGCATGGAGCCAAGAATGTGCTGATTTCAGATGTGGCGAATGGCAACCATGATGATTGTCAAATCGTTACAGTGTTGTTATTGAAACCATGTTTCCCTCAGCAGGAGAGACTCGATCCATTTTTTGAGAGGGCCAGCGAACCACAGCAAAAGTAACAGTGGATAATTAGTAGATCTGAGGGCTGATTTAAAAGCTTGTGTTGAGTTAGATCAACACTTGGATCAGGCAACAGTGGCATATGATCACACAATGATTGATTCCTCCAGTGATTAGCTGTGAAATTTCAGCTTTTGATCAATTTTTTTTTCTTTTCTTTTTTTTTTTTTTTTTGGATTGAACCGCTGCAGTTTACGCTGTAAATCTCTAGTGCGGGATTATGATGTTCTCTGGAATTCGGTTTCCTGTTGAAATCCTGATGTTGGTCTGACACAACTCCTGAGAGTTCCATTGAAATGAATACTCACTCACAACAAATAAAAACATAATCAGCTTTAATCTTTAAAGGATTGAGCAATGTGAGCAGTGATGACACTACATATTAAGGTAATGCAACATCAAGACAATGCAATTGCAAACCCAGTTGAGACTTTATATTGGCTTGCAATTATATTTATGCTGTCTGGAGTTTGGTATTTAGCCAGGATTAATAGGAGATTGTCAAATTCCTGCGGTTAAACCCCTCGAGAGAAAATCATTGTTTGCAAAGGCTAATTCATTTAGCAAGTAAAAGACATTACATCTATTGTAGTATAACTGGTTTAGATGGAGTGGATTGCTCTGAAATTATTGCAACTTATTAGGAATTAGGAATGTTCCCCATGAAAGGCAGCAAATCATTTTCACAATCTTATTGGACAACCTATTTTCTAAAAGTCATAATGAATCTTTGTTATATCAACATTGTTGCAGGGTTTCAAAGGATTCCTCAGGGAACGGTCTGACTGGCCACCATCAATCTTCCTGTGTCGAGGGGAAAAATTGGAGGTGGTTAGCACATTATATCATTATAGTAATCATAACTTCTCTTAGGCAGAGTGTTTGTGGGTAAACTCAGTGATCCTATAAAAGTGTTTTCAATAGCACTCCTAAACATTATGTGAGATAATGCTGACTACAGTCTTACTCAATCTATAATATTCTGCTGTTATTAATTCTTTTTGTAATGATTGTTATATCTGGCAGCACACTTACCACAACTAACTGCTGTGGTTCAGTATTATCCAATATATGCTCAATCATTTACAGTAAATTTGGATCATTTGGAACGCCATCTCACATAATATTTTGATTTGTACATGTTTATGCATGAATATGAACTTCTGAGTCGGGGGGTATGTGTTTGTGTTTAGTCTATAGGTTGTTTAACTGTGGCAGTGAAATGGTCCTGATCTCATTGTGAGCCTCTGCCATCAGTATGTGAAATGTGTGTTTACTCAAGCACTGAGCTGCTTTTCTTCCCTGGCCTGAATCCATCGAATCATCTTAGACTTAATAACATCCTGGGGTTTTTTTGTCACTGCGTTTTTTGAGATAAAAAGTGGAGGAAACCGCAACAGCAAAGTAATCAGAGAAGTATACTGACATTGTGTGTGAGGGCTTTTGTTTAACTGTTGCACGACTTCATAAATTGCAGCAGCATTTATTGTCAACAGAGCAACAGTGAGTTGTGATTCTTCATTCAGCGGACAAAGTTTTCTTGTTGCTATTAAAACATCTAGTGTTTTTTTAAAAATGTAATGTAAAAAGCTTCAATGTGCATCTTAACCATATTTATATAAAATCTTACCTGGGTTTCCTCTCTCAGTACTAATCCATTTCCAGAGAAAGAGATTAAAGCTTCTGCTCTTCAGGAGTCAGTATTCAGGTTTCAGGTTACAGAGTCGTCTCTGTAAAGACGTGCTTTTGTACAGCAGATCTTTGGGCTAAATGCTAACATTAGCATGTTGACAAACAAGTGACAAAGCTAAAATGTTTTGTGTTGAATTTAAGATCATTAATAATAATTAAAAAAAAAACTTTTATTATTACTACACTGTATTGCCTAATATATTAACAAAATAAAACATATACTCATCGTAGGTTTGTTACTGGGACATACATTTTCAACAAAGTGAAGCTGGCTGTTTGCTCTATCTTAACTAGTGGTTGTACTGTACTAATGATATGCACGTGATCCAACAAAGTGAACAACATAAATCACTGAAGATTACTCTCCAAAAACTAGATATCGTGTTGAGAAACTAAAGTTAGGATATGTTTTTTTAATGGTTAAATTAGAAATGCGTTTATTCAAATGTTAAAGTATAAGCTGAGAATTAAACTCAGGTCACCGGAGTTTAAGGCCATATCCACCCATCCACCAGTCCAACCACAACAGCCTCCACTTTCCACGACGTTAGTTCAATGTGAAAACCACTGGTTGTTCCCTTCACATTATCCTCATGTGGTGGGAAAAATACCGAACCTTTCATGAATGTATTTGCATTTTAAAACTTGTCATGCCCTTGAACATGAGAATCGATAGATATGAGTGGTGGACATGAAACCATACACACATTAAGATACTTCAAGAGTTTTATCGACGATGAAACCTTTTCAGCGTAAGACTATCTCTGATTGCAAAATTAAATCCCTGTTTCCAAACTTTTCTCTGTGTCGCTCTGTTCCAAACAGCACTGACAGAGTTCCTAATTAAAGCCAGATATGAGCTGCCAAATTCTTCTCAATGGTTTACTGAGCGCTGATGTCAGAGATGCAGCCGAGGTGAAAGTTGAAGCCAATGATTCAGTTTGCCTGCTAGACTATGTAAAAGTTAGCAGGATAATATGGCTTTAACTCTTATTCCTTATTTGTTTTTGACAGTCTGCTGTACTATACTGGAGTTGAAAAAGTCAGAGTGAATCTACGTAGCCATTCATTCATTTAGATTCATCGTTTGACCAGAAACTTAATAAAAATCCAATTAACATTCAGCCTTTTAGTGTTTAAACACTTTTAGCCCAACTGGAATCAATCAACATGAAACTATTACACGTTCCTGCATTTACATTGTGGACTCGCCAAAACATTTACAATGTGTTCCTTCAATTTAAACACAATATTTTTACACTGGCCGTATCGCTCAAAGCTTCCATGAGCCTGGTGACATAAATACTGCAAGATCCGAGCAAGAGGGGAAAAAAAGACATACAACTTTAACTGATTAGCCTTTGTACAAATACAGGATTGTATAAACGGTCAACAGAGCTCTATTAGTGTCATCTTTTGGCCACACATGGTTTAGATTTTGGAGAGGTCAGGGGTCATCATACGTCTTAATCAACCAATAATAAGTATCAGCATGAACTCTCACCTCCATCATCTTCAGCCTATTGTTCCAGACGCAGGGATTGAATCTCAAAAGTCTTTCTCATTAAATTATGTTCTATTGAAGTTCGTTTTCACATTTGCACCATCAGCCTTACATTACAAATCCCATATGCATCCCTTTAACTCTAATCTTCTTCAACACTTCCATGAAATTTGCTAAGATGTGAAGTGAAAATAGAGGCTCACTGAAGATATATACAGACTGTATACGATGCAATATAGCGAGACCGAGTCTGTGCCAGATGGAAAGGACCGAGCAAACATGACACCCTCAGGAGACATAACTCTGACAGACCCCCCCAGACGCCTGTGTGTTCAGCAAATGTAATTAGGGGTCAATTAAGGGAGGAACATTTTGACACATGTCTTATATTTAGAGTGAGAAGAATGAGATATCAGTGGTGGAGATGGTATGGTTGATAGTAGGCTCCTTATGTTAATGGGTCCAGGTGCATTTAAAGTTGTTTCCTAAAGAGCCTAATCTTTAGCGTGACTGCTATCGCTCGGATAAAACTGTGTTTAATGCATTCAAGTTTTTCCAGCCTTTTCACACTTGCATTGTTTGAAGAAAAGTTATGTCAGTACAACTGTGCTTTTGATCCATTGCAGGCCCATGCTTTCATTTGCTTTGGGAATCAGTCCACAGCATAGCACATTCTGGTGAGAAAGTACACTTACAAGACTGACATGACCTCACATTTCTACATGCGTACATAAAGTCAGTAATATGTCGAGGTTTCCTACGTCACTGGATAGCTCTGTGAAACCACTTAAGCAGAGCTGGAAGTCTTGTTTTGGTAAACACTCCTCTAGAAACCACCCCGATCAGAATGTGGCTCGGCGGCTGCTGCCAGAATTAATATGCGGTTAATGACATGGTTTGGCAAGCTGCCCCGCGCTATTGATCCAGTGTGGATTCTTCCAGTCCACTTTATTACCCTAATGTAAAACATTCATCACTGATGATTTCTGCTGTCCAACTCAGCTGGACACTGTACAGTATATGCAGTATTTTCCCTTTGGCAGCATCAGGGTTCTCTCGCATATTTGAGATCATCAGATTTACATAGTTTTGTCCTCTACACCCTTAAGTAGGTTAAAGGTCACTGACTAAGAGTATTATATAATTATTTTTTCCTTTAGCTTTCTACTTAGCAGGTAAGCGCTATCAGAACTATACTGTATATGACAGCATCTGGAGGCCATCAATTCAGAATGGCAGCATGATGTTATGCCTGACAGCTAGTGGGATGTAGAGAGGGTTTCTAAAGGCAGCATGGGCTGCTCTGAATGAAGCAGTTAATCCAGGCGTCGAGAGCTGGGATGCTGTCACAAGCTTTGAGGTTATGGGCTCATCCAACCGTCTCTGTCTGTCTCTCCTTCTCTGTCTCTCTGTCCCCGGGATGGGCTCCAGGTGTGTTGTAACTCTGCGGTTGTTTCCAGTGTATACGCTCACTGCACAGGCGCCAGAGTGGTGCGGTTCCTCACGATAAGTTTTCAAGAATAGTTGGTTTGGATGAGCCAGTGACACAAACTCACGGAGTGACACAGTCTTAAGTTAAATGTCATTAAGGCAGTTTTGGGTCATAGCTATTCAGACTCAAGCCGAGCTCATTAGTCCAGCTTTGTGAAATAGCCAATGAACGATTGAACTCTATTTTCACATCCTGGTCACCGGAAGACAGTTACATGAGTTGATCCAGCAGTGCTCTCATTAGCGGAGAAAGGCTTTAACTTTTGAGGAGATCACCCGTCATCACTCATGACAGAGGGTTCTTGAAGACCAAAACAATTAAACAAGGAGAAAAAAGGGCTCTCACTCTTTGATTCAATGCAAGGATTGAATGTTAAAGCCAGCCCTTCATTGGGGCTAAAGATCCCCTGACAAAAACAAAACCAACAATGGACTGATCTTAATATCAAGTATAGTCTGTGTAGCCAAAGCCTGATAAAGCGTAGTCCTCTCTGCCATAGAGCTCGATTGTTTTTCAAAAAACAAACAAATTTACAGACACTCTCCCCTTCCAATGCGAAACTCACATAAAATGTAAAAGTCACTATGTAGAGCAACCGATTGGTTTGTCTGGTCAAGCAACAACGTCTGGTGTTGGGAAATGAAGCCAATGCGAAGTGCTAAAAACTGTAATTCCTCAAGCCGCCACTTGAGACAGACTGCACTGTCTCTATAGCCAATTTCCGGTCCACGACAACTGTGACGGGGGTGATGTTTTTTTTTTAACTCACCCGTTCAGATGATATTAAGTTGCACATAATTACAGGGTAACAGCTTGACTGACAGGTAGGTGGCACTTTAGAGCATCCGGGCGTCATTTGGCCCGCCTCGGGTCTGCCTATAATCCACATCTTTGCTGATATTTAGATTAATTGGGTGGTGGGGAAGAAACAGTACAACCATCAGGTGATGTCACTCAGGCTCTGTCCATTCTTTATACTGTCACTGGTTCTGCACTACTGTAGAAAAATGGTGCCAGACAAGAAGTGGACCCTCTGCCGATATAAAAGATTCAGTCAGTCAAGGTTACAAAAATACAACAGTTCTTATTTGATTTTATTTGACACTAATGAAAATGTACTTGAATATTACATTACACTTCTGCCAATAGACCCCCCCCCTCTAATCTTCCACACTGGACCTTTGAGTCTTTTTTTTCCCTCCCTTTTGGCAATCATACATTTTTAAGTCTTAAATTGTAACAAAGCATTGTTCTAGTGAAAATGACCACATTTAAGGCCAAGATCCTCAAGTTCACTGATCTTTCTTTTTGTCCCATTTTTGCCCTCTCAAACACTTTCCTAAATTCATCTACCCAATACCATTTTTGCACCTGTCATCATATTTTTACACCACTTTTCCTGTCTTGCCCCACCATGTGATGCCTCACCCTACTGTACTATTCCCTGTCCTGTCCCATCCCATCCCATCCCATCCTATCCGAACCCAACCCATCCTGTCTTGTCACGCCTTGCCTTTGCTTGTCATCCCACCCAATCCTGTCCTGTCCAGTCCCTTCCATGCCATCTTACTCCTTCCCTCCAACCATGCCTCTCTTCTCATGTGTCTGTCTTTTCTCCCCTTGCCTGTGATCCCTAGCTCCCCCTGCCCCACATTTCTCTCTCCCCTTCCTCTTTAATAATTGTTGACACTGTAATATTGAACTTGCAGTTGAAATATTGACAAACACAATGCAAATCTGCACAGAAAGCACTTTATAAACAGAACGAAGTAGCCAAAATAAGCCAAGCTCTGTCTGGCTCAGATTGTTTGAATTAAAGCAATTGCGTCTTTTAGCCTCCCCTCTGCTCCCTCTACACACACACACACACACATACACACACATTCTGACATGTGCAAAGGGTGAAGGAATTGTTGCAATCCAGCTGCCTCCCATCCGAGGCTCGTCCACCACTGCCAAGGGATGATGATGCTGATGATGAAGTTGCACTGGACAGCATGCCAGTATTGGTCCCATGATGACATCACAGACTGATGTCATGCAGACGGGTGTGGTGATTGGACAGGCAGCTGAGAAGGGTTATGTGTATTTGTGTGTGTGCGTGTGCACATGTTAGGGCAGGGTGAAAGTATGCAGTGTCCTCTGGGGCTCTCTGCTGGCTCTCAGTTTTGGATGGACACTCATTATTGCATTTGTACTGGATGAGGAAAAGACTGAGGAAAATAATTAGAAGGAGGAGGTGGAGGAAAAGAAGAGGAAAGAAGAAAAGCAGGAAGGGAAAGAATAGAAATGTAAAGTGATTTAAAGGTGGAAATTGTAAAAAAAGAAATAGAAGAAATAAGTTGTCCATGAGCATGGGAGCTGCTCTGTGAGACTGTACTGTTAACCCAACATGCAAACATGTTCACAATGACTAACATCAGCAGGTATAATGTTTACCATGTGCACTATCTTAGTTTAGTGTGTAAGAATGCTAATATTTGCTAATTAGCATTAAATACAGTAGAAGTAGAACTGAAGCTTGAGGGGTTGTCTTTAGTGGTTAGGGATTACCGAAGTTATTAAAATTCTTATATGCAATATATGGAACAAATTGAAGACATTTCACTCAAAAACAGAAATGTTAATCTTGCGGAGTCACCAAAGTCCTACAGGTTTCATCCTCTGGTGAGCATGAATACACCAAATTTTGTACCAATCCTTCCTGTAGATGTTGAGATATTTCACAGGAAATGTGAACAATTTGACCTGCTGGTGGTGCTGCAAGAAAAGGTAGGGTGTCGCAAAAGATAGTAAGATTCATCCTCTGAGGCTATGAATGTCTGTAACTAATTCTTTGGAAATCTGTCCAATGGTTGTTAAGATATTTCAGTGTATTTCAGACAGACTAACCAACCAATTCAATGCAAGCATTAGCTAAAAATAAAACAGAGCATGAATTTGGGAATAATTATCTTGTAAATGTGTCTTGCCGTGAGGTACGTAGGTCATTGGAAACCTTTCAACAAGCTGTATAGACTGTAATCTCCTGTAGTACCCCATCGTGGACACCAGAGAAGTGGGTTTTCCTTAAAGGCTTCTTTTTTTCCTGACAGTCAAGGTAATCCCTGTGTCATTTCTTGGACTTTGGTTGGCCTCTTTGTGGTAGTAAATTTTTCAACAAACCTCCCACGCAGTCCACAAGCGATAAGAGTATATCAGCAGTCGTGGCTGTTCATAATTTGATGTTGTTACAACAGTAAAAGAGACACACAGTTAAATACGGAGAGCATATTAAGTTAAATATATTACTACAGGCAAGATCTTTAGAAATTGCGTACAGCCAGGTAGACAAACTTGTTTCTCAAAATAGAGGAAAGGACAATGAGTCTTTATCAGATAGCAGGTGATGACTCATGTGTGGGTGAAAGTAGGCCAGTCTGAGAATGAGACGCACAGGTATTCAGGTGTAACCATGTAACCATGGAGCTTGCACACGCAGCCACACACCATGACCTCACCTGACTATCGGTACATTACAGAATATGTATTTAGTTTGGTTGAGTTTGATTTGGCACACTTGTAGGGTTGTAATGCTTTCTACAAATAGCAGATCAGATCAATCATCAGATCAGAAATATGATAAAACATGCAGAAGATGTAAGATAAGGATAGTTGTGATACCAGTTAGTCCAGGAGACATTTATTTAGCATCGGTCTGCTGATATTTGACGTACTAGACAAAACCTGACCTCTTTTCACTGTCTGAAACTCTCCAACATTTTATTTTTACTTGAAAAGGTAGGCGTACCTTTCTATTTTACTACGCATTTGTCTGTATATACTTAAATGAATTTATTAAAGTAGAAAAACTGATAATTTGACACTGAAAATATCTTTATTTTGTGATTCAGCAGGTCACAGAATGTATGAATAAGTTTAAAAAACAGATTATAGCAATGACCTAAAAGATAAAGGCTGAGGCAATGGTTTTATAGGTTAATTACAGATGTACATACAGTGTGTAAGCTCGTGTTTATGTTAGGGGGCGTTTTAGTCAAACAGATAAAACAAGCAAGTAAAAAAAGAATCATGAACCAGTGAGTGAGATTTCTTCAAAGATATAAATATATTTTATAACTTAATACCTACAGCTGCTGAGCTAAGAGCACCATGACTGTGTGTTACATAATTTAGGGTTTGTTTTGCTGCTATGACGCAACTTCAAATATGGCCCCACAAACCCAGGAGGTTAGTTTATAGACATGTAATTTACTTTTATAAGCCCAGCTTTAGTAGTTGGGAGTCAAATATGAAGAAAGAAAACTAACCAATGTTTGCTTGTTTCCTATACGCTCCACAGCAGAATGATAAAAGATATGACAAAATCTAGACACCACTCTTCAGCGTATGTCTTTGCAGTTTAAAAAGGTAAATTAGACAAACACTGGAACTGATATGCTTTGGAAAACAAAGACATTTCTGATATGGCACAGTTTGTAAGTATTTGGACAGTGAAATGAAACAATGACTTTGAGGTCAAAGTGCAGATTTTCAGTGTTAAGGGTGTTCAAGGTGCTGACATTCATATCAGTGAACTATGTAGGAGTATTCATACACACCCTTTTGGGGGATTGTATGAACACAAGGCCTCAATTTCAACACAGTTCAATTCAAAGCTCTGTGTTGGAGAGTAACAACACTTTTGATTTGATTTTCACTTGAGATTTTGAAATCAAACTTGACTAAATAAATCCTGTTAGACCCATATGCAATGGAGAAATAGTTGTAGCCAAGTAGCTAGTATTTTGTATAATTTAATTTACTATCGTTATGGTTTTGGAAGATCATAGTCAGCTCATATGTCTGTTAATATTTAGTAGCTAATATAGATGAAACCACAGAGCATGAAAGGACACATGGAGTGACCGTGCTTGTGGCGTAAGTTTTGAATTTTTAACTGAGTTAGCTTAGCATAAAGACTAGAAACAGAGGGAATAACCTAGCCTGGCTCCGTTAAAAGGCAACAAACTCAGTTTAATCCATACATATGTAAATGTTAATACAATTGGTTGTTATATGTGGGACTATTTCTTGGTCAGGACCGGCAACTTCCTGGAGTTTCTCCTGGCTGCCTGAGAACTGGACCTGACCAAGTAACAGTCTGGCATAAATCATAAAATTGTTGAGACAGAATGTTTTAATTAGATAACTAGTGATGCTGGCAGGTGAATGTTATTACCTAAGAAACAGAGCCTGTTTCCTGTCTTCATGCTACAGACTCCTGGTTGTAGCCAGCTCAAATATTTATGATGGACAAACATGAGAGTGGTATCGACCTTCTAACTCTCTGCAAGAGAACAATGACCATACTTACAAAAATGCTGAATTATTCCTTTAAAGAGATTTCAATATACTACCCACTCACATGCTGCGTGGTTGGGGGATGTTACACTGCCAGGCGAGGCAGGCAGGTAGTGAGGTCTGCAGTGGTTGATTCCTGACTAGCAGGGTGTGGGCTCGCTTCCTCTGCCAGCAGTGTGTCAAAACTCTGGCACAGGGCTGTTCATCCTCTGGTGGGTGGAGAGCTTCTGTGTTGTCTGGTGATGAAGTGCCCCGTCATGGCAGATGAATGAGGGGCTCGGGATAAGAGACTTGAGACTCGTTTGTAAGCGTCAATGGGTGTACACAGATAGAAAGATATCCAACATGTACAAAGGTACTTGTATTTGTGTGCACAGACAGGCACATGGGTGTGTGCATTCCTTGACCGTGGGCCTTTCTTGTGTGTATCCCTCCTCTATCCGCTGACAGGAGCTTCCTGTGTAGTAATTTTTAATCTTTTTATAGCCAGGCTGAGGCGCCCCACGGTCCAGGGCAGACAAAATTATGAGATTTTGAAGTGCTAAGAAGACGCTCACTAAATGACAGCAGGTGAAAGTG
The DNA here is from genome assembly GCA_014281875.1 of Nibea albiflora. Taxonomy (NCBI): domain Eukaryota; kingdom Metazoa; phylum Chordata; class Actinopteri; family Sciaenidae; genus Nibea; species Nibea albiflora. The sequence goes on from CM024803.1 coordinate 10,680,096, forward strand.
AAAGAGAATAGGCCAGTGAATTTAGGAATGTTACCATGTCAGAGGGCCTCGAGGCCAAGCAGTAAAACACTTAAATCAGTGGCAGCAGACGCTCAAGACCTTACATAACTTTCACTCCATTTTGTTTCTCTTGAACTACACTTATCTGAATCTTGGCCCCCGTAAAAGGAGCCCTGTATTGTTTCTGAACAGAATAGTAACAAGATTAGACCTGGCTCAGCTTTGTGTGTGTAATAACTCCACCTCTGTGGCATTCATAACATACGCCTGGGTCACAGTTAAGAGGGAGAATGGATAAAAAATTTTTTTAAAAAAGCAATGGCAGCTCTCTTATCCGACGCTCCCCTCCCTTCTCCTTTCCTTCCTGGGAAATCAGATCTGAGCTCTGGCCTGTCTCTCCACCCGGCCCCCCGAGAGAGAGCGAGAGAGGGGTCTGTCTGTCCTCAGCACTTCCTCCCCAGCCTCACCAACACGGGTGGTGCTGGGGCTGTTGTGTAACTACAGGTTGAAGGCACGATGTTATGAGGTCATCGTCCTGTGACCGACATTATGCCTGGCTGTTCCTCTCCAGCCAGGCTCAAGCTCCAGTCTGTTCCTCCCTTCCTGAGTGCATCCTGTGATGTAGTGAAAGTAGGTCTGAGTCTGAGGTTAAGTCATACTGTTACAGCAGGCGGACAGACAGGGGGTGGAAACATTCATGTTGAGGGTGTTATTATGTCATAATTAAACCAACCAAAAAAGGTCACCTTCTAACACTGTCTCAGCAAAGATGAAAAATTAAGGTTAGAAGAGTAAAATTGGCATCAAAGAGCTATTGCATTTTTAGTTTAGTAACCTCAAACAAATCGCTCGTTGGATTGTCTAACAGCTTGGTGGCTGCCTTTGATTTTTCACAATCACATCATGCAGTATTCATCTGCATGAATGCAGTAGTGCAGTGGTTAGCACTGTTGTCTCACAGCCATAAGGTTCCTCTGTGTCGAGTTTGCATGTTCTCCCCCCGTGTCTCCCCGGGTTCTCTCCAGGTCCAAACTAATAGGTTAATTAGTGACTCTAAATTGGCAAGTGTGAATGGCTGTTTGTCTCTATGTGCCCAGCGATAAGCTGGCGACTTGTCAGGGTGTATACCACCTCTCGTCCACCAAATCCACCAGCAAGCCACACTTTTCACCTATTCCGGGAAATATCTTAGGCCCCACGACATGAAATGTGCTACAGATATCTATTGTTCCCAGATAATATAGCTTAATTAATTAATTAATTTGGTGATTCCATGACTTTTTATAGTATCACAATGAGGTTTTGACATCAAATTTGGTAACGACGATCTGTGTCTCCACCTTTTTGTGATTTCTGAATTGTTCCTTAACGTCATCAGAATTTCACCTTGTAATTTATTCGTTCATGGCCAAATATCTTAACCCACTAATGACATTCCCATCAGCCTCTGTTGTCTATTTAATGGTAAACATGGTAAACATCATACCTGCTCAATACCGCCATGTTATATTGTCATCATGAGTATGTTAGCATGCTGACATTAGCATTTACCTCAATTCACCTCTGACTTTGTGTGTTGTCAGCCTTAGAGGAAAGCCAGCTGAATGTGCACGCAAATAACCGTGATGGTGGAATTTGTTGCACTGATGCAACAAAGGCAAACAAAACATACAGAATTCCTGGAAAGAAATTAGTGAGGTGTCAGGAGGAGGCTGTGATGGCAGTTTTTTTCCCATGCCTTCAATAGTGTCCTATTTGGATAAGTAAGCATTGTAAGCACTGTAGTTGCACATATTAGAATAACGCTTAAGGCAGGTGCTGAAGTAACAGAAGACAGCAATGAAAACATGCCTAATTTATGGCACATCCACAAGTGATGTTTCAAGCTTATGCTTTCATTTTCAGGCTTCGAGTCTGTTACAGTATGAGGACCCTTTTCATGTGAATAAAAACTTTTGTCTTTAGCTGTGGTCAGACAACACATTACATAATCCAGTTCATTCGAAGTACATTGAGCCCAAACGTCTGTCTCAAGCAACATAACTCTCTTTAGATGAGCAAATACTACATTGTGACACCTTCCAACAACCCACCCTTTACCACGGCTCTTGGATTTATGCTTGCAATCTCTGACGACATAAAACTGTGTCTTTGTGCTTATCAATCAAAGCATCAGTGAACTCAAACAGGAAATGTTTTTTAAATGACCACGCTGCCCTTGTACCGTAACGCTAGCCAATTAGTTGCCAATAATTACATGCTCGTGTGTATTTCAGAAATGGACCTTAGCTCTGAGCAGAGTTATTAGTTTTGTTTAGACAGCGAGGGGGGACAAAGTCACAAAAGGTCTCATTGAGAAGCTCCTCAGGTGCTTTTTGTCACTGTGGTCTGCAGCGTTATCTGATGGACTATGAAATGAAGCTAGCGTTCTGTGGTCCACTTTACCATTTCCTACTCCGAAAAACTAAAACATTTTGTGCTGCAGATGGTCAGGACATGAAATGGAGACCAAGTGGCGCACAGAAATGGCGATAAGCATCAAATTACTCTCATCAACGACAAAAACTGTCTCTGTTGCTCACATTTTCAGGCTCGGGCCATGGTCCTTAGGTAAAGGGTGCCTTTTGAAAAGCATCTGAATGAGACACATTATATAGGCAACAGAGAAAACGCTATCGCAGCGTTTAGGTAAGGAATGACAAGTGGTGAAACTGTTTAACATCCATCTTAATACACACGTTTAATGTTTAGTGTGAGTGTAGGGTTTTCATTACTTTCACTTGGCTCATTTCCTTTGAGATATTTTCATACTTATAAATGAGAGTTTTTACAGGCATCCTAAAAATAAAGTACCTTGAAAAAAGTATTTAGTCATGTGTGTGCAAACAGCTAAAATCACTTTAACACTTCAAATGAAATGAGAGAAGAGAAGCACAGACTCTGTATTATGACTGGATATTGTGGGCAAATCATCATAAGTCTACATAAGTCGTATATTGCATCTTTACCATATCATTAATTCCTGATATTTTCCACACTGACTAAAGATGCCCCTTCAGCATTTTCTCACTGCTCAGTGTTGCCGTCTTGTCACCGTTACTGAGCCAGTGTGTGTACAGTTTAAGATAAAAGGCTGCTCCTATCTGTGGGCAGAGGGTGTGTACACCAGATCAGCACGCACATTATCGTCAAGTGAATATTTACTCTCTGGCCCGTTGCCCTAGCTTCTCTCTCTCACGATGGCATCTGACGTTGTTTCTGTGCTGCCATGCTCGCTCAACACGTCCTGACTGTGGACTGTGTCACACTTTGATTCGAGCTGAAGTCGAATTTTTACATTCCTGTCAAGTTTTTCCTCAATTTCAGAACATTACAGCAGCTGGGTTGTATATTGTCATACGGACAAGTTGATACAGTGACTGCTTTAGTACTTTGTGAAGCCAAGTTTAATAGTATTGCTGGCAGTCTCCACTGTGACATTATAATTTAGGTAACACCCTCATTACGGCTTAATGGGGCTGTAAGAGTGACATAATACTACAGAGACCCTCAGCTCAATGGAAAACCCCCTCGACAAAGATCTTTCTCTGACCCAGAGTTGTGTTACTATCCCCAACACCTGCTTTTATCACAACTCTTTCTCCCCATTTCATTCGTCCCCATTTTTCTCCCCCCTTCTACCTCCCTCTTTTCTCTCCACGAGTTTACTTTGGTCTTTCAAACTTACATCCGCCTGTATTTACCCCCTTTCATGTTTCTTTTCTTGTTCTGTATTTGTTTCAGAGCCCTTACTTCCTCTCTTATAGTGAAAAAGAATTACGGTACACGGCATGAAAGAAAGAAAGTAAACAGCTAAACATTTCCATGGAAATGCATTATCTACATTATGATCTAAGCCTGGCTGCCAGGGTGAGCTGCTTTCTGTTTTTGCGCATATCATTTACACCAGCCTGGCACTGGGAGCTAACAGCACAACAACAGCGATGATGATGATGATGAAAATGAAGACAATAATAATGGTAAGAGTAATGGAATACTACTCTCAGGACTGTAGCGGCTGCTTACGCACATATAAGAATGAGTCACAGGGAGGGGAGGGTCCTCCCTCCCTCTGCAACTTTGTGGTGAGGTATTAACATAGTGAGGAGAAAAAAAAGAAAACTGGTTTGACAGACACTTACACAATCGAGATTCTTTGTTATGGAACGCAGGATAAGTCGTGGTGGATGTGTTGATGAGGGATATGTGTGGACACGTGAAAGAAAACTACAGGTGCAGGAGGGTGAAGATAGATTTGAAAATTGGTATTAGGAATAAATGAAAAATTAGCTTGCTGTGTACTTTACATTAAAGGATCATTATGGATTATTACAATTTATGTTAATATTTTGCCCATAAATTCTATTTGTTATTATTAATATAACATTGCACTCAACCGAGTAAACACTGAGATCTGTAAAACTTGAAGCCAGGTTATCTAAACCTCTTTATTTGGATCTAAAACCATTATATAAAACCAATGTGTATTTGGCCCAGTCAACATATTCATGCCAAGTGCGAGGCTAGCAGCAGCAATCTGTCGGTCGCTTGTTCCAACCAATCACAGTATAAAGAATGGACAGAGCCTGAGTGACGTCACCCATAGGTTCACGAAGCGCTGTTTTGAAGCCTAAAATATGAGCCGCTGGCCGCCGCCATATTTGATGTACTGCTTCTTCCACCTCCCGTCTAATCAACATATTGGCAAAGACGTTCATCACGCCTGTGTGCTCCAATACGCCATCTGTAATGGCATGTACCTGTCAATCAAGCGGCCACACTGTTAATGTATGCACAACTTCCAGCCTTTATATCATCTGAACGGGTGAGTTAAAGAAAAATTCACTTCCTTCACAGTTGTCATGGACGGATAGTAACAAAAAACATTTTTTGTAGCAGCAACATGTTTATCTCTGCTGTGAAGTTGGGCATTTTAACATGGGAACTTATGGAGGTGGACTCTGGCTTCTACAGCCTGCCTCAAGCTGCCTCTCAATGAATTATAGTTTTTAGCACTTCCGCATTGGCTTCGTATCCCAGCACTGGAGTTTGCTGTTTGGTTCCAACACTTTGATGCACACTGAAAAATGTATTTGATGGATTGCCTTGACATTTTGTACAAACATTTACGGTCACCAGAGAATGAACTGTATTCACTTTAGTGACAATCTGACTTCTCATCTTCTCACTTTGGCTTATAACCAAATACCAGCAATGCTAATGACATTCCAATCATCCCCATGCTAACAGTACTAAATGTTACCAATGCTACCATGCTAAACTAAGACTAATTTGGTAAGACTAGCTTGCTGGTGGTAGCATTTAGCCTAAAAACAGCCTCACAGGCTACAATAAACAAATATTATGACGTGGCCATGTTCATGATCCTCTGGGCAGTGTGGAACCCAGAGGGGAAAGAGAGGTGAGTTGCTCCAAAAATAGCTTAATGTCCTCCCTGCGGTGGTTCCCAGCTCTGTGACAGAGGAGAGAAACTAACACACTAAACTGTAATCTCCTCAGGTGTACATTACACTGCTTCTCTGTCCTATTCATATGTCTATTTCAGACACACGAGCACATGCAGAATGAGGAAGTGAGGATTCTCATAGCTCCTGGGTATGTGTGAGCACACACACACACGCACGCACACACACACACACACACACAACCGTTTGTTCCTAACGACAACCCATTCACAACAGGTACACACACTGTTGATTGTTCTCCTCTTCACGTCATCGTACGCACTGTGGAGTCATGTCATGCACTTGTTTGCTCTATGCATGAAGGAGCCCCTTATTTATTTAACAAGAAAATAAAAACACAAGGCCAGCTGAATAAGCCTTTTATTGTTAATATGGGTGTGCTTTAAATAGCAAAATGACTTTTTCTTGCTGTACGCGAATGTGGTGACACTGGTGCCGAGGGCTCCAAGACAAACAAAAAGTTGTATTTTTCCCTCAGCGTTCAAGAGCAGAGGTGTGTACGAGCGTGTGTGCGCATATGCTTACACGGTGTTTGTATGCCCACGTCTTACTGGCTCTTTGTCAAGTTCCATAATATGCCGACATCTCACCACAGCACAGTATCCCACATCATATTTTCCCTGGTACAGATGCAGCTAGCTCACGTCTGCCATGTATGTGAGCAGGCATACATACTGTAGCTTGGCATTGTGGTGTAGTGGAATAAGTCCACACACACACACACACACACACACATAGTCACACACACCATCAACAAGCTGGAGAGCGTCCACACTAGCTATAAAGACTTTAAACCAACGCAGGGCAACGAGGTCACATAGTTAGAAACAAGACCGCTGTGACTCACACAGTTCTCTTAAAAAAAAACCAACTGGTGGCTTGAAGTATCGTTGGAAAAGCACACAGTGAGAAAAAGTTAGATATGTTCCATGATAATTATTTTCAATCTGTCAACTGATGAAGACATTCATTTAAAAAAAAAAAAAAAAAAAACAATTGTAGAAGCAATGGATTCCTCAAACAAAACTGCCATCTCCCCAAGTTGGCACAGGCAAAACTTTGCAGCAAATGATGTCTTTAACACTGCAGCTTGTGGAGGCTATGACCAGCAAAACATTGTCACATTCACCATGACGTATAGCCATAATGATGTCTGATTACCTGCCTTTTCATGTAAGTTTTTGGGCTCCGGTTCCAGATTTAGTTCTTGGATATGAGGAGCTTTGGACGGGCGTCTTCTCTGCTCTGCTGAAAAGAGACCGATTTGAACCGCTCCATGATCTGCTACCGTTACCGTCTCCTGGAAAGGCACACAACCAAACCAACCAAATAAAGGATTAAATCACACCATGGTTTCATAATGTATTCACCTATCTCTCAAAGACTGTGTTTAATATTGTTAAATATTTGTTGTTCTGCTGTGGTGAAGGCTCACTGTTAGTCAAAGCTCTGCCTCTACCAGTATGATGTCCATACAACAATGTTCCTGTGCTACTAACTGAAAAAATGAGACCACCAAAGTGACTAGAATCAATATTTGATCTTACGTCAATTTCAGTGGTCAGTGATCTGACCACTTTTTCCAGTGTTTTCAATACTTCTCTCTCCAGGCTTCTTCTAGGCATCTTTACACAATTTACCCACTTTCCCACCATAGATCAATAAAATCTGTGGGCAAGAAACACCCTATTCAGAGTGCTAAAACAGACTTACATGTATTTCCACTGATGGCCAAGCTTTAATGATTACCATGCTTTTGTCATGTTTATGGGCATTTATGTGGAAGGTTTTGCAAGGAGAATCCTAATTTAGTTCTCAAGAACGTCTCTGTGTTTTTCTCAAGCCTGTTTGATTACAGTACTATAGCCTACAAGCTGCATCATGAATGTCATTAATGGTTGGTGAAATTACTTTAATGCCTTCACTATAGATCGCAGTGGGTATGAAATCAGAAAGTCTCTGAAGTCGTTTCAAAAATGCCCGCAAACGAACAGTGTTTTGCCGATGTGGCAAATTTCCCATTTTGGATCTAAAGAATGTGAACCTACTAATTTAGTTCACTTCTAACAGCCAGTTTTCTCTTCAGACTCATTAAATCCATGTGTCTGATGAACAGCCTGTGTAGTAGCTCTCAGTGTATGATGTGTGTGCACATGTGTGTGTCATGTTAATAACTCTGGATTGGAACTTTTACTTTGGCTTCAAAGGAATAGTTTGAACTTTTGGGATTTATGTTTATTTTCTGTCCTGCAGAGAAGATTAATACCACTCGCACAATTTTATCCTACACATGTAGCTGGACCCAGCAGCCAGTTAGCTTAGCTTAGCATAAAGATTGGAAACGGGGAAACAGCTAGCCTGCCAAAGGGTTGTTCATATATGCCAGCACGTTATATTTTCTTTTCCTGGCAAATGGTTGGTTGATTGTGCACAGCAGATTAGCAGATAAGCTAAGCTAAGTGGCTGCTAGCTCTGACATATCCACAGTGGACTCAATCGTCTGACTCTTGAGAAGAATTTCCCAAAGTCTTGAACTATTCCCTCATTTGTCTGGGAATCAAATTCGATATAAAATCCATGGAGTTCGACATGCCAAGATAACGCTTTCACCCTTTACTTTCCCCCTACCAGCTTCGAGTGACTTGATAAATGACATGCTATCAGATTCTTACAATCAATATAAATCTGAGTAAATAGGTCAGTTTTACGACATTTTATTTCATGATAAGTCTTTCATTGAGCCAAAATAGCTGAGTATAAGAGAGAGAGAGAGAGAGAGAGAGAGTTAGATGCAGTGAGTGAGAAAGCGTGGAGAGAGAGGGGGGCTGTTAGTTCATGAGCTGGTGGCCCATCTGGTTTAAGTTACTGAAACCCCCCTCCTCAATTAGACTCAGCATGATGTCAATAAAACGTCAGACTGGAGAAGCTATCACTTAAATTGGGCCTGTCAAGTATTGTTCTTTCCTCAGCATTCCAGCGGGGACGAGCAGTCTGAAATGATTTGTAGTTTGATTAAGGTTACCACAATGTGCCATTTCTGATTCGATTTGGACACTTGGCTTGAAAATGTTGCCGTAAAAGTTGTTTGCCTATTAGTAGGGAAATGCACCGAGGAGGGAAAAGTAATGGTATTGAGCGAGAGAAAAAAAAACAAGAAATAAATTTCTTCTTTGAACTTTAAAGTATTTTTCTGACTATAATTTTCCATGTCTCTCCTCTTAGTCTTTAACAACATTCCTCTTATATTCAACTCTTCCAAAGTTTTGCCATCTAGCTCCCAGATTTATGCGTGAATATTAAAGTTCATACCATAGGGACGTTTGGAGAAACAGTGGTGACATTTATGTTTCTCCTCTGTGATTGCACGGCAAATTTATTAGGAGTTTCCTGCTTTAAGACACGGAAGTTTCCCCAACAAGACTGTCTCCCCTCTTCTATGAACCATTGATCATTCTGCAGTGCCTATGTGCTGATATTCACAATTATTACTGTCATTTTACATCTCTGAATGAATGTTCCAGAGAGTTAATCCAGGGCCTGAAAAACAGTGATCCATGGAAAAGGTCACACATTCCCAACCACTCCCAGCGGGAAAACAGGAGAGTCCACACCTTCTCAGGAACGCAGAGGCCTACTACCCTGAAATCTGACAACAATTACCACATGAATTTCTGCATATTATAATGCCAAACTCTTTATCTGCAGACCTCCACTCAGTTGTGCTTAGCCAGTCTGGAGATCATCAGCAAGTGATGTGTAGGCTATTTGGTAGTGCAATGATACGCGAGCTCAAAGCTCTGTAAATCACAAACCGTAGGCTGCGAGTCTGTGTCGCTGAACCGCCGAGCCTTTATCAAATTGCATCTCGGATTCCACGAACATAAAGATTTAATCAAGTGTTGTGAAAATGTGACAACCACGGTTTAACGGCGGTGCATTGAGAGCATAGACGACCGATTACTGTAGCTACGTCTGAATCAGTGCCAGGGCGCTCTTGAAGGTTTGAGAATGCTGGTGATTGCCATAATTGCTGTGCAGCGGGGGTCTGATACAGACTCATACATAGAAATAAAAAACTTTAACACTCATATGTTTCTATAGGAACCTTTCGAACATTGTAAAGATGTGGTCTTGGTTAACTGACAGCCTGTACACTTAGCTTTTATGGTGCGAGCGTGACTGAAAGGGTTCGTGATAAACTTGATTATTCTATAGCTCATGTTCCTCTGGAACTTTATAAGGCAACATAGTGGAAACATTTTAAGAAGAAGGACTTTCAGTGCTAACATGGCTACAGATGTGGGTCAAAGCTGAACTATATGGAACAATGTACCGTACTTAATCCACATACTTCATCTCAGCTCGTGAATGCAATACTTGTTTTCTGTTCTGTTTTGTCTGTGTTTATTACTTGTCACCATGATTTCTGGGATTGTTCCTATTACACTTTTTTCCCCGCACCTGCGCTGTAGTCACAGATGACTTGGCCTCCATGGAGCTCACTTAATGTCTCCTATTGTGCTGAAACTTTGAAAACTTCTATCAAAGAGCTGATTGCCAGATCTGTTTTATAGCTGACAGATGCTGCTGACTGATATTTAACCTTAGATGACCCGTGTTTGAAGCAGCGTTTGTAATGTGATTAAAGTACCGGAGGAATTAAGTTCCTTTTCATGTTTACATTAGATTGTCTACACTATCTGAATACACACAGTATCTGTTGTATTAAGGGCTGTCTTGCTTATACAGGTAGCTTAATTATTTGGACAGGGAGTCACATAAAAAATAACCCATAAAAAGCAGAATAAGTAAGATTTATTGTCTTGCCATTAGTAAACACAACATTGAAAGTTAGTCCCTTCTTCCTAGCTCAACAACACCAGAGGTTCCTCTTGGGAGCATGCTTACAATCTGGCTTCCAGTTGCCACGTATCTATCAAGACCTATTTATCACACCCTATGCTGTTATTGGCTGAGGGTTGCACACCCATTGCCCAAAGGTTGATGCCCAGAAACATCCTGAACACAAGAAAATAAGAAACAATCTTAGGGCAGGGTCTCTGATGATTGAGTGGGATTATTTTTTTTTATGAGTCCATAGATCGACAGGAAAGGAAAATCCTTCTCATTCTCCCTTTAAGCATAAAGCATGAAGAATCATGTTGAGGGGTTGAGTAACTTAATGCTCAGCTCATTTAAGTCTAGGATTACCAATCAAAAGAATTCACAAACTTTTGATTGCAATTAATGTTGAAGTCCTGAAGTTGGAGTTGGAGTAATTTTGCTTTTATTAGTAAGAGTTGTACATTAGCATTACATTTCTGTTTGACTTCCCATAGACTCAGAAATGTTCCTTCTCTCTGAATGTGAATCAGTCTTTAAATGTGAATCCCACTTGTTCGTGTCAGTAACAGTAACTAAACCTTGAGAATATGTCACCCATTTAAAGGTCCAACACGTAAGTATGTTTTCATTAGTGTATAATCACATGAATTAACCTATAACACAGTCACCGTATGTTAAAATAGACCTGAGAGAGATCTAAATTTATATATGTAGAGAGAAATTAAACAATTGTGGCAAAATTAAACACGTGCAGGGAAATTAAACATTTGTAAAGGATTTAAATATGTACAGAGGAATTTAAAATGTGAAGAGGATTTAAACTCTAAAAGTTAAATATTGGTCCTTTAAATGGTTTTGTACGTCAAATATACACACAGCGTAAAGTCTAATTGCAACCAGTTTGGAACACTATGTCATAAATCCAGTACCCATGAACAGAAAACCAATCACACTCAAGCCACCGTCTTAGTTTGGCAGTGCTAAACACAACAATCTCAAGTTTTACCTTAAAACTGTACAAATGAGATTGAAAACTAGTAAAAACTAGTAAAGTAAATAGGGACATGCACATTTCATTTCACTTAAATGAGCTAGAGTAGATCATAACAGTTCACAACCATACTACATTTTGACCAAGTGATTTTTAGTGAGTATATTAGACAAACATCCAGTGATTTGATGTGTATTTAAACTAAATTGAGGCTGATGTGTTCTGCATGTTCATATATTTAACTGACATGTCCACCACAGATGTGAAGCAATGCAAATCATTCAAACATCTCAGTTTATGATATGTGGCTGGTACTAATTTCGCTGGTAGTGATGTTAGTACAGATTGAGACATGAACGAGTCCAAGTTCTCTGTATGTCAACAAGGTGAGCTCATGGGAAGTCCCTGATTCTCCCATGTCAGACAGACAGAGAAACACATTTTCTCCAGCTCTGGCAGCCCAGTCCTGGGCCTTTTCTTTTTAGAGGCTTCTAATCCTGGCGGGTCCCTTCACTGACGTCACAGGGCCCTGCCCCCACCTCGTCTGTCTGTTGATGTGCTGTACCCACACTCTCATTTCCTCCGCAGCTCACGAACGCCAATCTCTGCTCTGGTCCCTTTGGCTTCTGACGTCTAAGCATCTGATTAAAGCAGACTGCCTCATCTGGCCAGCTTGAGGGGGTTACACTTTGGAGAAAGGAGGTGCTGAGTGAATATGTGGGCTGGTGTGGGTTTGAGACAGCCAACCAAGCTCCCTCTCCTCCTCTCATTCGCTCTTCCCCACTTCCCCTTTTGTAAGTCCCTTATTCGGCTGCATGAGCTGCATCATGTGACCAGGAAGTGTGGCTCCCCTCCATTTCCCCTCCTGACAGAAAGGAAATATTGTAGCAGAGGGGGCCGGCGCTGGGCTCTGTTACGTCGCCGGTTAAAAATAACTGGCATATTTAAGGCTGCCGAGGAATCCCAGGGCAGGCAAAGGCTGGACAGCCTGCCGCCCGGCAGGAGCTCTCTCCTCCCTCGCAGTCTCTTTCTTGCTGACTTCTCCTTCTCTTCGCTTCCTTTTCTAAACCCTCACTTCGCCCTGCGACATGACCACGACCACCACCCCATACCCCAACCACATTTTCCTACCCCTGTGGGAGCCCACCACTAAATTATATGACGTGATGAAAGCCTAGCGTTGGTTGGTTGCATCCCAGACCGGCCACAGCTCTGTCCAGTTATAGAGGCTTGGCTGAGATTGTCCAAACAAACAGCCCCCACTGACTCAGACCTCATCCATATGCATACCATCGCGCAGCATAACTGTCAACCAGCCCCGTCTGTTAACATAGTAGCTTCTTGGAAAACAAATCTAGAACTATTTTGTTATTTTAAAAAAATGACCAGAGCTAATTTCTGTCTCTGTGGTGATTTATGTACTAGGTTTCCACTTGCTGGTGAATGTCTGGGCCACAGTAACAGGTGTGGTGAACTACGAGGGCCTAAAAACTGTGTTCCGCTGAACAAAAGGCCTGTATCCATGAGGAGTTTTTAGATCACAGAGTGCTTTAGATGATTAGAGATGAAAAAGTCATGCAATCCTCCCAGATCAGCACTCCTGATCCAAGAGGGTTATTAAAGATTTGACAATAATGACTACAAATGGGTGTTGATAAGAAGCAATTGACAGAAAATTTGAAACTATTTTGTTGATGAATTATTCATTGAAGTCATTTTTCAAAATGACAAAAATACCAAACATTCACTCCTGCCAGTTTCTCTTCTCACTATTCAAACTGGATGTCCTCGTGTGAGTCGAACAAAAGAAGCGATTTAAAGATGTTGCTTTGTGATTTGGGGAATGGTGGTGGACTCTTTTTACGCTTTTTTTTGGCATCTTGAAATGAATCATTAACTGCAGTCTTAGAAGTTTGCATCTTAATAAGAATTTAAATACCTGAACAGCATGGCGTTCATTGTTGTTTTCTTCATGACTCTTTTGGTGCAGTCTTCAAATTCTTCCTGAGATTGAGAATTGTGACACTACTCTTCAAAAAACAAACAAACAAAAAAGTGCCAGAGGAAAAGATTATTAAAATTAGTGCTACAGTCTGCGCCTTGTTGCCTGAGTTGTTGAGGTCAGGTGACAAAACAGACAGAAAGTTCCAACGTTTATAGTTGTATTAGAGCTAATGTGAGATGGCGTGGAGGGAAGTACAGCACTGAGAATCAAAAAAGGCTTGACTCAGCTTTTAAGAATTAAGGAAAGAATGAAAGCTATTTTTTAATTACTGAACAGCATCTGGAAGAGAGCACTGAAAACCTCAATATCTGGAGTTATGATCCGCTGGTACTCATATTCACTTGGGCGCTTTCCAGGAGGGGGAACTAAACTGAGGGACACCGGTGGAAACCATGTCAGTCACACACACCAAAAGGATAAAACTTGAAATACTCGAGAGTTGTTCAGACAAGTTATTTGACTATGTACATTCTTTTTTACATAGTATCAATGTTTACGACCGTGTGACTGGTTTATCAACTGTGTGTGATCTTGATTTGAATATTAGCATAACCGCAGAATATCCCGTCTGTACCGTGACTGTTTTGAAACACTAAATGTCTTCGCAGACGGAACTCTCTGCGCGGCCAAGAAGAGCACCTGACCTCACCTTTAAAACAGTAACTCTTTTGAAGGTGCTGCTTCAGGTAGGTGTCACGACATTCACACCTGGTCCACGCTGATAAGCAACACACACCATCAGGACACTTGTTGAATTTAATGAGAGGAAAATATGACACCTCCTAAGTATCGAGTTATTGCTCAACAGTTGATCCGTGTTGACATAATAACATTAGCTCAATATCTCCACATCCGATTCTACAGTTAGGTCATCAATGCCTTTACGATAATGTCAAAATCTGGAACTGTGTTACACTTGAAATGATTCATCGAGGGCAGGGTATCACAGCTTTCATATTCTCACTACATTCAGTTAACAGTGCAAGTGTTGCATTAATGCATTCCATACAAGCGTCAGGTGTGAGTTACTACATAACCATGACTTCATTGTGTCAGGAGAAGCACACAGTGGTGTCATCTTCTCTTCTTTTATCTCTTTTCTCTATTCCTTCTTTTCTCTGTCATTATTGCGATGCAAAGCACCCCGGTTGTCAAAGTGAAACCTTTGTTTTTCGGGATCACTTTCAAAACTATTATCTCCCACCATAAAGAATATGGCTATAATGACATAGGTTTCATTGTGTTTCTACTTGCTGTAGGAAACAGGTCTTCAAAAACAGGAGATGCAGTTCAAACACTGTGGGGTTAAAGTCATCACTCCTCACCACACGGTTGGAAAAGTTAAAGACAATACAAATATTACTCTCTGGATCCACATTGTTAATATGTCAGACAGTAAATAATGCGTTGCCCAACAGGATATGCATTCTATTTACAAAGATATCATGTCATTGTAGTCTATATTTTTCCCAGCAGTTATTGTTTGCCAACCAAAGCAACGTGCATTCGCACAATTTAAAAAACTTGGATGAAGACACCGACATACACTAGACGGTAAATGTGTCCTGTTGAGGTGACGGCATGTTTGTTGACATGCCTAACAAACAAGATCCTGATGCAGCAGGATCAGTGGCAAGTGCTTTGTTTGCTCTTGCACTGAACTCTTGAGTAAATGTGTCTAATTATGTTGGACAGAGAGGGTTGTGTTAGCTCGCTAGCTCTGAGCAAACACTGCCTGAACTCAATTCAAACTCAACACTGAACTGTTCTCAGCATGTCAGTGTTCCCAGGTAAGGTGAGTTTTTTTCACCCCCATATATACATACACTCTCATAACTGTACTGCAGTATTAAATTAAGTCTTTTTAATGGGGCTTTTGGCAGTGGGCAAGATTTATAAGAGAGACCATTAAATGTTGTTGAATAAAGACAATGTATGGCCAAGGTTATATAGACAGGTAATATAGACAAGGTTATGGTTGCTTGATACTAAATTGTTGTAAACAAGTATTTGTTTCAATGAACGTAACTCTAAAATGTAGGCAGACAAGTCTAGTGTCAGGTTATTTGATAATAGAAACTTATCTGAATGCAGAATCTGTAAGCAAGAGACCAAGACTTTGGCATTGGAAGTGTTCAGGTTCCACTTTGTAGTCAGAGGAGTGTTAACCAATCACGTTTGAGCAGACTTTGAACGCAACAAGTCTGTGTGGAGAGCAAAAGAGGCAGACTGCATCAGCTACCACTCCACGATGAACTGGCTTTTTGAAACTACCTGCATTCATATGCAAATATCTGTTCGAGGTGATTAACCAGAATTTGCCTTTCTTGTCATTCTTGCCTGTCAAGTTGCTAATTGGACTGCAGAGGAAGTCATTTTCTGAATATCCGCTGGCTACAACGGAAGCCTGGGCACACCGTTTCTGCCCTCGTCATCACATGTTGGTCGACGGATTTTTGATATTGATGGTATGTCCTTCTAAACCACATGAGTCTGACATTTGGGTCCTGATAAGTTAGTGAGCGTCTTTGATAATTTTTGAAATATAGGCAGGCAGCAGTGAAAATAATGTTATTGTGATATTATATTAACAATATGTTGTAAATTAAATGCTGATTTGCAAGTAAGTGCGTGTTTATTGGGGTCAGCTTCTATTGAATTATAACCTACAAACCCAACATGCACCATGCAATACTTTGCATAATTAGGCCCCGCTTATAAGCTGATATAATAAGAAGTAGGCCTGTGTTTTATCACTTGCTAACAAATCCACCCATAATAACAGATGAATATCAACATGTTCTTATGTTAACCAGACTTGTGGCATGTCACTGCGGCTTTGTTTGGCTAATGGAGTGGGTTAATGTGAGCTTTTGGGTCATCCAGGTGATGTCCGTGCCTGCAGGTGACCCTCCAGACTGAATGAAATAATAACTCGCTGTTATTCCCATTTTAGCCTGGCCTGAAAACATGCGCTTCTTCACCCACATTTCACAGGGATAACAGCAGTAACGATAGGTGCCGTTGCTATGAATACAAACAAACCTCTCTCTCCCTCTCTCTCTCTCTCTCTCTCTTTCTCTCTCTCTCCCTCTCTCTCTCTCTTCCACGCTCGCTCCAGCCTCCCCCCACGTGCTGTTTTTCCGTGCTTGTTGCGCGGCAACGAAGGCGTGTCCGCGCAGCTTTCGATGATTTAAGGATACCTTCTCACGCGGTTTTCTCAGTTCAGCCTGCCGGTCTGCTGCATGGCAACAGGCGCGAGGGATTCCCCCAGTTTGTCGCCTCTCTGTCTTCCCGTTCAAAATCGCTTCAGCGTTTTTAAAAAAGCCAACTCAGTCTGTCTGTCTGCTTCCACGCGGCGCACCCATCAGCATGTACTGGAATATAGAATAACGCGCGACGCGGAGCAGAAACTTTAAACCCGGGGGATATTTAACCAAAAAAAGAAAAAGAAAAAGAGTGCAGACAAACTGAGGATCCGCCGCAAGGACACATCACATACAGATTCTCATTGATGAGGTGTGGAGCTTGAGAAACTTTTAACTGATGAACATCTACTTGTGGACTACATAACAGACTGCGCTCACTGATCCAGGATCGCTCCACTGGGATTTACCCATATTTTCTCTTTAATTTCAGGCAGCCTCCAAATGACGTCGAGATGGCTTTAAGTGGGACGCTTTTACCATCGATATCCACGTTCGCCAGCGGCCCGAGTGTGAAGAGTAAATCCATAGGAAGTGCCAGTTTAGTGAGTAGTGTGGTCACTGCATGCGCATGCCAAATAGCCACGGGCATCAACGATCCCGTGCGAGGTGTGGGGGGGGACATGTAGTCTATGCAGTTTATTTACAGTGCAGTTGTGTGTTTTTTTTTCGGTGTGTCATTATGGGCACAGCAAAGGCTTGACACCACGCTCTACTGGGGCGTGCACCAGTTTACATAGGCGACTCCAGTATGTTTTAAGTGAGCATGGAGAAAGCACACATGGGACACTGCAGACAACATTTCCAACATTATTATTATATGTTGGTTATTATTATTGTTGTGTTTCTACCAGTAATGTGCAGTTCATAGGCTACACATTGATCCCTGTGAGCCTGATCGTTAGTGCTTTGCAGTGCACTTTGAATGTGATTGAGAATAATCTGTATGCTAGTGAGTGCTCTGTGCCAAGGACACTTGCTCCGCTCCTGTCAGACAATAACACGGCACAAACATGCGGCTCGCGCGAGCACAGTCATTAATGCATCTGTAACTTTCCTCTAGAGATGGAAGGAGGAGTTGTCCCTTCTTAAGAGATCCAGTGTGCCAACCGGAAGCAGCTGCTCTGACCCAGACCATCCCACTGCCACCAGCACAACAAACCCCAGCATGTCCAAAAAGCACACAGAGCCTGACCTGGACTTGGACTACGACTTCATTCTCTCCAACTCCATCCTACAGCAGCAGCAGCAGCAGCAACAGCAGCAACAGCAACAACAACAGCAGGAGGAGACCATGGCATGCAGCGCTGCCCAGGCCCTGTCTCCTTCACCAGGCTCTTTCTCCTCATCTTACCCTCTCCCCTCCCCTCAGGGCACTGCCAGCGAGCTTCTCTATACGATTCCAGATATCAGTGACGTCTCGCCCTCTGGAGGCTTTGTGGCAGAGCTCATGAGACCCGAGTTGGACCCAGCGTACCTTCACCCCACCAGCCTCCACGGCAAGTTCGTGGTAAAGACAACAATGGACATGGGAGAATACAGCCAAGGCGTGAGCGTGAGCAAGGCCTGCGTTAATGCTGCGTCAGACCCAACTCCCTCACGCGCCTCACCGTCCTTTACATGCCACAGGATAAAGCAGGAGAACCCCAGTAACTGCACCATATCGCAGCCCATCGACCTACACCTGGCCGGGGTGAACTCCCAGGGCAGAGGGAGCCAGCAGCAGCGCCCCGGCCACTTAGACCTACATGGCTTCCCTGGTGGAGGGAGAGCCATGACAGGTGGCAGGTTATCATCGTCCTCCTCCCTCTCCCCAGACCATCCCCTGAGCCGGGAGCACCAGGTCCTGGGGCATCCCCACTCTCAGATCACTCTACCTCCCCAGGGATACCACCATAGCTCCCCGCAGAGCTACACCTCCTACCCTCAGCCATCCTCCATGCAGTACCAAGGTCAGAGCACATTTCTTTTTCTCCTTATTCAGAGCTTACTTTCCATATTTTCTTGTAATCATTTGAAGTTACTGAAGGCTGTAACTTTATATTTTGTTTGAAAATGCATACTTAAGTGTAAAACAGGCTAACACAGACAAAGGGAGAAGAGATCAGACAAGAGGAATACAAAGAGTCTATTTTAATACATCTTAAACAACCATAAGGGCTTTAATTATACCCACATAAACCAGCAGTTCAGAGGGATTAAAACCTACATCCAGCGGCCTTGGACAAACCATTTTTTCCCCATAAAGTTCTTTTAACCAGGCAGCGTAGGTGTAACATTGCCAAATGTTTGACAAAATCTGCAGTTATTTTGTTGTTTTCATAGCGTCAGTGTTCATCGTTCATCATTGTACCCCTTTGCTTTAACTTTTTAAACTGCTTTCCTTGCAAGCTATTAAAGAAGAAGGTTGATATTAACAGTTGAGAATGTATTTCTAAATGATTATCTGTGACTGCTACTGTATATCAATGTGTGTCTGAGTGGATTAAGTGCTCTCTTTTGTGCTTTTCAATATGATCTCCCGTCATGTAAGCCACGTATTAGAACCTGTGGCCTCATTACACCTTATACTTTGAATATTTTCTCCGTAATGATGACGGTGATCTTTAAATCCCCCCCACAGAGCCCCTCATGATCTCCAGTGGGGACTGCTTGCCGGAGGAACCGAAGCCTAAACGTGGTCGGCGCTCCTGGCCAAGGAAGAGAGTTGCCACACACACGTGTGACTATGTCGGCTGTGGGAAAACCTACACAAAGAGCTCCCACCTCAAAGCACATCACCGCACGCACACAGGTATGTGTACACTGTATGTTAGATGGCCTTTACAGTGTTTATTTTGTGTGCCTTTTTATTTATTTTTTTTCAAATCTGGTTTGAATGAAGTGATGTCACCTGCAGGAAGCAGGATGCATCATTTTGGTAGCTATTAAACACAGTTTAACGCAGTTCTTTCATGCTGTTTTTGTTATTGTTCAGAGCAAATTACTACCCTAAATGACTGCTGCTCATTATGTACCAACACGTTGAATTATTGTGTCATGAATGGGGGTTAAATGGGTGGGGGATGGGGTAGGGGAGTTGTTTGGCAGGTGCGGTGTAACAGGTTGATACTGATCCCTGTTCAAATACAAACCCCAGGCTGATTAGCTTGGCCTTTATACAGTAGCTGCAGGACAGGACGGACCTCTTTTCTCCTCAAGGTGGAGAAGGTTGGGCCAGTTTAACCTCAGGGCCGGCACTAACTGCTCCATGTGTGTATTGTGTTTCCATCAAAGGGGAGAAGCCTTACCACTGCGACTGGGAGGGCTGTGGTTGGAAGTTTGCACGTTCGGACGAGCTCACACGCCACTACAGGAAACACACAGGCCACCGGCCATTTCAGTGTCAGAAATGTGACCGGGCCTTTTCAAGGTCGGACCACCTTGCTCTCCATATGAAGAGACACTTATGAAACTTGGATGGCGATGGAATGAAGGCTCCAGAAAGGACGAAAAAAAAAAAAAACATTAGCAGAACCCTAAACAAACTTGTGACCTACACTTTTTAAAACCATAATTTGCCTTCTGGCCGTTGTCAAGCAACAAGACAAGCTGTGGTGTTCACGGCAAAAAAGAGCATTACTCCCTCAAGAGCCTAGAATTTCTCTCGAGGCCGATCCCGTCTTTGCACGTTGTGCAGGTGACTTGACAAGACCTCTCAGTCAGGGTTGTAAACTTTTATGAAAGGGACCAAACTGGAATTTGTCTTATTTAACCGACAAAACTTGGAGGACCAGGTGCCAACAGCTTTTAACTGGAAATGTATTTCTGTCAGGGAAACCAGGAGCAACAGACAAACATCTCCAGAGGCCTTCTACCAGCAACACGCCAATATAGGCTCTGATAACAACTACACACTGTCCAAAATACTGTATTAATAAATACATCTATATTTATATACACATTTCACCTGCAATGCCATTAATTTCAGGTACAATGTTAATTTATACAGAATGGTGCTCAGTGACTCTGAAGAAGGTTTTTTGTTTGTTTGTTTTTAAAGAAAAGGTACCAAAGATTAAGGAAAATGTACAAAAAGGTGATGATGACTATGAAAGTGCCATATGGTTGTTGCGTGTTTCTTAGAAACCTCTCTTCCACAATTGGACTTAAATCAGGTGAACACTTCACTTATAAATGGTGATGGCAATCTTCAATGCACTGCAGCTGCAAAGTGCAATAATTTATATGAGACATTCATATTTTTGTATTGAATGAGTGAACTCTGAACAAAGTTTGTTTTTGTTTATAGCCAAAATGTAATATAATCTTGAATTTTGTACATTTGTGAATAAAAATGCTTTGTTATTGTTTTGTATTTTACAGTATAATAAAATGTATTTGAAATAAGAGAATTTATGCTCTTTTACCAGATCTACGTCATTGTTTCCTCAAAGAAAACATGTGGACGCCACACGATGAGTCGCATAAAAAAATGACATGCGTGTTAAGCCGACTTTCCTTCAATATCAGCAGTTACAGTAATTGTAGATTTCCCTGAAAGTGTAACGGAGAAGGACGTTTAAATGGCAGCAATAGCTCACAGTCAGCTCACACATAATATCCCCCCTGATAATAGTGAGATTGCCGCAGGCGAGCTAACACAATGTTGTAGTTAAAAAAGATCTTCAAAAAAAAAAATCCACTCCTACAATGTCCTGTTTCCATGGGGTTCTCTTTCCACCTGTCAGTGGGAAGAATGGGGAGGACAACCGAGTTACTGGCTGACATTCAAGGGTGACACCAAATCTGACTGCCACTCTGAGCTGGAACTCTCAGGTGCACAATGGGAATAAAACTCATAAAGATGCTACAGTGAGATAGTGTCTTGATATGTTTCTGCTCTGTGATTAAGCGTTATTCTATGTGGTGTGTGTGTATGTAATGTATCCATGTCCTAATTGTTTTTTTTTTTACAAAGTTACAGGACAATATTTTCAAACTAAAACGACATGCATGAAATCCTTCTGTATGAACACTGAAAAGAGCCCCACATGAAGTTCATGTTAAAAGAAATGCAGTTGTCTTTACAGCAAATACTGTGAAGTTGCTGTAAAATATAAAATATACAGTAAGTGCACAATCTCTAAATGCTATATCCATACAGTTCTACTGTACAATATCATAACAGCCTACAAAATGCCTTAAAATTCATAAATAACAAAAATCAAAAACGACGCTCTGAGAAAAGCTACATGTGGCTCAATCAACATAAAGAGCCTGTTTGAAGTGACACATTTGTATTTATAAGAGAGCCATAAGGTATTCTAGTATGTTGTATATCTAATATTTTAACTGTGTTTAAAGGTAAAAAACCGTTGTACTAATGTACTTGGAGCTGTTTATTAATATATAAACAATATAAGCAACGTCTATCTGGTGCTACATGTTCTTCCTACCAGGTAAAAAGACACATGTCAGTGTCATTTTGTACTATATACATGACACATATTCAGACTGGTAAATACAGTTTTAGTGTTGACTTTTGGAAACATGTTGTGGTCTATGTTGCCCCCTATAGGTCTATTTAAGCACATTCAGAGCTTTGGTTAACTTCCTAACTGGACCATTGTGGGAAATGCCTTAAAACATAATTCTACGTTTTGTTGTTTACAGAGTATAAAAGTGAGTTAGATGACACGCAATTGAACGCTAAATTCACTTTTTGGCGATGTATAGTCACTTTATTACACTACCAATTAATCCTGGTTACAGTTCAGTATTTATGGTAAGGCAGGTTAAAGTTGTTTGCCTTTTGTGTTGCCCTTCAGGGGTTTTATTGGGCATCAGGCAATGTTCATAATGTAATAGAGTAACTGTTCACATAAATGTATTAACACATGAAAGCATGTTTAGTCTTTAGTCATAGCCTATGTTCATATTTCTGCAGTCACACTCCGTGCACAGATTTCATATTATTTTGAAAACTTTTCTGGAAAAATAACAGCCATTGCAACTAAACCCTACCACATGTATGTAAACTATATACATGTTGAAAAGCCTTCATGTGTACATTGCAGTTTGGACTCAGTGCCAACAGTCCTATTGATTCACATGCAGAAGAGGGAAAGTAAACAGAAAGAGAACCAGTGCCATGTTGCTTTGTTTGTCATACACAACTTTAATTTTTGAAACAGAACAATAAATGAGTGAATACTGTCTTAACTTTCTGATGTACCCTGAACTAAACTCAATTATAATGTGACACATATTGCTATTGCAAAGCAGATTTTCCTTATTTAAAAAAAACCTAAAGTATTTTAAAAAATCAATAGCACACAGGTGATTTCTGATGCCAAGTTATTTTACTTTAATTGTTCCTCCATTTCAAACTCATCACAAACAAACAGCCTTGTCCTTGTATACCAGCTGATCCAGTGTTATTAAGAAAGGTGAATGTGGAAGTAGTGAATAAAACATTTGTTTGGGAAATGTAAAAGTTTCGTTTTACACATTTATTCAATATCAGCAATCAAAAAGTAGAGGAAGAAATAAGAAAAAAAGAAGTCAAAAACTGAAGATGGCTCTCTAATCATCGTCAAAGTTCTGTTGTAAAAGGAAGTTGGCGGCCAAGTTTTCATTCTTCTCACAAGCAAAGTATGCTTGTATAACAAGTCCCTCTGGAAATCCTAAGGCTTTTAGCTGCAAGGAAAGACAGAAGAGTTACAAGTTAGCCAAACAATACTTCAATGAGCGGACGACAATCTGTGCTGTTCTGTTTACCAGTCTCTACTCTGTGAAACATAAAGATGAAAGCGAGGATTTGGGCAACATCAGCAGATTTCCGAGACTTCTGAACTTTGGACTGAGGGAAAAGGTTAGTGACAGTGTGTGTCGCGCTGCTCCTCACCCTCTCAATGGCCTCTTTTTCTTGTGGCGTGACCTGGATGTAGCTCATTTGACCGCCAGGAGGGTCGCCTGCCATCCCTCCGGTTCCCCCTGCTCCTCCCACTCCTCCTGCTCCACCTCCACCACCTGCTGGCACTGCCTCTGGATTGGGCTCATTCAGCATCTGGATGAACTGCTCTTGGTGGTTGCTTATCTCCTACAGTGGTAAACAAACAGTTACGGTATGACTCATTACTGTTCCTTGGCACTTACACCTCTGATGTGGAGCAAACAACTATTGAATAACAACGACAAAACATAATAACTGTATAATATCAAAAACATGAACAAACAAGCCTTCTTTCAGGCTAACAAACGGAAGGGCTTAAAAAGAATGGTTAAAATACTGACTCTTCATTTCTAGTGTGGGTCAAACTCAAAAATAGCAGATCCTACATTTCCCATCATCCCTCAAACTCAAAAACATCTTGCATTAGATCTTCGAAATCCCTTCGTTAAGTCCAACCCGAGATAATATTAATCCAGACTTGAGAACGCTCCTCTCCAGAGCCACAGACGACAGTCCAAAACTTAAATCATGAACTTGTTCAATCAAGACTGTTTCAAGGTCCCCAAACAAATCCATGCTTACAACACATCAAGCTCTGTCAGTACTTCACCTGCAGCAGCTCGGGGTTTTCCCTGCCGATCTCCTGCAGCAGTGCAGGAAGCAGAGCGGCGTTCTGCTGGATGAGTTGGCGCATCACTTGGAACTGGGGCTGATTTCTGAGAAAACTCAAGGGGTTGCCTGAAAAAGACAGAAAGAAAGAAACTCACACAAGGATAAATAAACAAACACAAAAATTTGCCCATTGAGGGCGCTGCTATATGCAGAATAGGGCCACTTACCTCCCCCAGCACCTGGTGAAGAGCCAGTGTTGGCGGGCATGCTAATACCGCTTGTGGGTGCAGCAGGAGCAGGAGCTCCAGTCACTGGAGGCGCCACTGTATCAGGTCCTGTTGAATGGCCCTGATCTCTGCCTGGAATACCCTGAAAGAAAAGTCATGAAACGTATTACAATTAAAAACTGCTAGACTACACAAACTGAAGTGGATTACTTTTACTTTAGTTTAAAGTTTGAGGGATATATCATGTTACACACACATTTTAAGACCCTGATTATTCAGGAAGCAACTGAGGGAGTTTTGGGGAAGTGGTTACTGGTGGAAGATTTATATAACCATGTTATGAATGTCAAGACACAAACGAAACAGTCTGGAAACTGAAGACACGTGTACAGTTCATTAACGCTGTACTTACTGTGAGCAAGTACTCTACAGCTCTGTCTGGGTTGTTGAAGCTCGCTCTCAGAGCCGCTACCACCTGCTCCCTCTCGTAGCCCATGAGCATCATCTCGTTCACCATGGCGTCATATGACGGGCCTGTCACTGAAGAAACACACAAAACACCAAGACAAGTGCAACATCAGTAGAGAAAATAAAGAGCTTCACGGCGGGTCAGCTTTTGTTTTGACAAGTGCAGCAATGTGACGTCCAACTGCCTTTAATTGAATTCATTTCATTTAGTATCAAGCATACAATGCGCGTTAGTCATTTACTTTAAAATAAGGGTGTCAAACTGTCAAGGCTACGTCTCATTATGAAAGAAACTAAATCTTTAAACATTCATTAACACGGCACTTTAATGAAACATAAAATACATATCAAAATACTGTCAAGCAGACATGCGTTTAAGCTTAAATAACACAGAAAGCACACCTAAAATGGAATACTATGTCCAGATAGTAAACAAAACTATGTATCAGCTGAGCTGGGGGAGAGAATTTGAGGAGTTAGCCCGCATAAAGATCATTTACTCTACGGTGTCCCATAAAAATAAACAAACGCTACAAATTCAAATCAATGGCTACACGACTCATAATAATCACAGACCCTTCAGGATTTGCTCTGAGCAAAGCAATATTTGCAAAGCTCAGAGCATGTAGCCACAGGGAACTGTGGGATTATGTTTTGGCTGAGCCGCAGTATCCGGCTGCTTATTGATTGAGATACATCAATGCCAGCATGCACAAGAAACAGGATGGGCCGAAATGAACCAACAACCTCGATTCACACACATTCGCCCATAGATTCACTGCATACAAGATGTGGCTTCAAGGCAGGGAGGCAAAAGTAATTTTTGCACAAATGCCATACAGTACAGGCTGAGAAATTATGTTTACAGACGCAGCCTTACCTAGAGTTGAAACGGCCTCATCAATTAGGTTTGTGTTTGTTGAAGCCTCGGAGCTTCTGCAAGAGAAAGCAGACTTTAGGTGAGGCGTGATCTGCACGTCACTTCGCAAAGCAAAGCGCAATGAGACCAAAAAGATAGGTAAAGACAAACATCTACCCCTCTTTACCCGACAGGGGTGGAAGCTGGTTCAGCGGTCGAGGACGGTCTCTCCTCTGGTTTGGTGTCTGTGGAGGCGCGCTCTGTGGTGTTTTCTGAGCTGGACGATGAGGCAGGAGGTGCTGCAGAGGCTGTAGTGCTGGGAGCTGAGGCGGCAGGTGAAGGAGCTGCTGAGGCTGTTTTTGGCTGTGAAGAAAATTTTAAATATAATAATATTTCATTTCTCCATTATCATTTGATAGTCACAATCAACTGACAATTTCAGACTGCCTTTGTGTTTCAAGGCCATAATGGTCTAGATTGAGCCTTCGTTCAGATATCTTTTAATGATGTTCATTAACTTCAATATATTTATTTTTTCCCAAAGTCATACCATGTCTTCATTAAAATTAGTGAAACTTTTTTTATATATGTGGCTCCTTACCAAAATGAAAATGTAGCCTAATCATTTTTGTATATGCTCCTGTGTTTCTGTATTACATTATATCAGAAGGTTTGACCAGCACTATCTTTTTATATTAAATGTGTGTGTCATGTTAAGAGGTACAAAAGCTAGGAACAATCTTCATCTCGTCTTATTTGCCGTGTACTGGAATATATAGGAGTAAACCAGAGCCTGGCATCGACATAAACGCTAACCACAGTCTGTCACACTGTGAGCTACTTGTTCTGGTGCACCAAGAGCCCGTTCAAGAGCTCCAACAGACATAAAAAGAAGGTTGGAAAACTCAAATAATATTTCAATATTAGCTCATGTTTATTTTATTATAGCACTTAAGGTCATGATGTTCCACAAAATAAAAAAAGTCAGAAAATTAACAAAACCAGCAATTTATGAGAACTATTTTGAGTCCCAAACCTTTGTCACCATGACGACCACAAAGTTCTTCTCACTGATTTTGTATTCTTTGAGGGCTGTGTCATCATTGAGGATTTTACCTGGAAAGAAAAGGAAAGATGAGTCACAGTTCTATTGACTTTACCTGCCCTGAACCCTGAAACAACATGCAAGGATGTAACAATAGATGGTATCATATTTTATCATTGAATGGAGGGTTGTTAAGCAGATAAATAGCCTGCTTTTGTCACCGTGTCTACTTCTTTATGTTATACTGTAAAGCCCTGCTTTTGTTTTGTGTTATATATGTGTCTGAGAAGCCACTTTAAGTAGGCCACACGGTCTAAAATGGTATAATATGCTTATACATACACAGTGCCTATAACATGTTTTCGACCTCCCTGAGAGTTTGTCATGTTTGATGTTTGAGACTTTTTTTCCCCTCAAACTTGATCTGTCTATTTAAAGTCAGATAACTGCAAAGCTTATCTAAACAAATGAAGGCAGGGAGGTCCAAGCTGCAACCTTTGCGTTTATCTGCCAGACATTGTCATACAGAACAGACGTGTTCTTTGGGAGGTTTCTTGCTATATCAGGCAAGGTCAGGGCAGGATTTGCTTGCTTGATATGGACACCTAAAACGTCTGATTTAGTATAAACAAGTTAAACACAAGTGAACTGTTGAGGGACTAAACGGGGCTGATCTAGGGATTTTTTTAGGTTGCTTTGCCTTGATTTCAGCAATACTATGAGGGGAGACCCAACCTTTAAAATGCAGTGTGGAAGAGGGGGAGAATTATGCAAATTATGGCAGTTTAACCATTGTGGTTTTTCTGCCTGCCACAAAGGTTAAACAGTCACTCTGCCTTTACAGTCACGGCATATGATTTGCTGTAGGACATGTTACGATATGTTACAGTAAACCATTAAAGGAAGTCAGTGATGGAGACCACACTCGCAGAACTACTTAGTTGTCAAAGATGTTAAATATTTTAATAATCTTAATGAAGGCACGCTTCAGGCTTCAGGGGCACTGTGAATCAAGCTTTCATTTATTTAATTTTAATTTAGCTTTCATGTGACTGCACTGAATACAAGTTGCAGACAAGATAAAGAAGAGATAGGGAGAAACCACCGGCGTGACGGTAACCAGTTGAAATCAGCTTGGGGACACATATTTACATCCACTTATCAAGTGACAGTTAAGGGTGTCCAAACAAACACACTGGGGAGTGAGAACAGATGCCCATAGTCACAATGAAAACACAGGAATGAACAAAGCACATCTTGAGCTGACCTGAGAGAGTCTTGTTGCTGTCAGCATGTACTGCTAACATCACTAAACAGTGTAAATAGATAGATACAATGAAAACACACACACACACACACACACACACACACACACACACAAGGCAGCTATCTTGTCTGCACTTTTAAATGGGATGTGAAGAGTTCAGTATTGATCAGCTGAAAGCAAAGGCAGTGAGGCGGTGGAGCTTCTGACTGCCCGAAGAGGAGAAGCACTTAAAGAAGAACAGTGTGAAACATACCAGCATATATCAGCTTCAGTCCAGCTACTGAAAAATTGTCCTTTCCTTTCTCCTCTTCAATCCTCTCCTTTAATGTCTTCACCTGTGGGAAAAATACTGTTGTTAATTACTTTTCTTGATCCTCTATATAACCACTATAAAGTCAAATGAATCAGCCTCTCCAGCCCTAACTACAACAGCACGAGTCCAAAGTATGAACTAGCTAACTGCTAACACCATCATAAACTGGAGTTGGACAGACATGACACTTAAAGTTCCCCCAGTAAGCATTCTGGAAAATTAATTTAACATTACAAACTGACAGTATAACACAGTTTTACACCCAGGCCCCAGGTCCTTTAAAATGCTGTCTTTATATTTGCGTAAATAGAGTGTAACTAACGTTACCAACGGTGACGGTAACGGTGGCTGTATGCTGTGCTAACGTAGCTAACTTACATGCAGGCTAGTCGAAAGTAAATAATAACGGTTAAAGTTACGAAAAGTTGCATGTTATGTTAAATATTAAAAGTACAGGTGCTACTCGCCTTGGACGTCAGTGTTGACGTTATATTATATTTATTTCACGCTTAGTGCTGGTTTATAACTAAAGTTCACACGGACGTTACCTTAGTTAAACGCCATGACTTGCTATGAATTAGACAACTTTGATTTACTGCTACAGTCATCTATGCGGTGCTAATTTTGGTTTATTTAATAAGAAACTAACTATTTTAGTTTTTTATGAATTAACGTAATGGCTCAACAACGGTTGTCAGCGCTTATGCTAACTCCCCCCTCTCAATCTTGAATCTTAAATGGGCTCCGTCTAAGCGCTGACACTGAAAACTACTTTCTTGAACGGTATTTAATAAATGGCGCTAATTTGTATCAAGTCTCACAGCGCACACACAAGCCATATTATCCCAAACGGACAGTTCATCTATTATCTGCCTACTTTTTTGGCAGAGCCATCTCTTGCTTGTTTTATTTTAAATGGTTAAAGACTCAAGTAGTCGTTCCAGGGCATACCCAGCTCCCTCTCCACCCCCTTCACGAATGCATGCTGTTAACTCTTACCGTCTCCTCTTCATCGATGTCGATTTTGAACGTCTGCTGTTGTAAGGTTTTCAAAGTTATCTGCATCTTGTCGTCAGTGTTTTTGTCCCCGGGCCTGGTTTAAACGCTGTCTGTCCAACTTGCGAGAGTCTTCGTTGTTTTCGTTGGCTCATTACAAACTGTCAGCCGCCATGACTTTTCGCTTTTCTTCTTCTATGGAAGAAATGTAGGTAGCAGCGCCCCCGGTGGTCAGTGTTGAACCTGCAGTGAAATTATGCTTTTCATTTAATTCACTGATATTAATCACGTACTTTACTAAATAAAAGCCGTAATACCTCAGTTAAAAACACATTTAACATACAGCATTGTCCTTTATCTGCAAAATGTCCTCATTATGACCTCCTTATGTTTCCTATGAGACTATTATGCTAATAGTACGCTATTTTACTGTTTTGTTGTTATGAAGCATGAACATGTGAGCAGGCATTAATGACTTTATACTGTTTGATAGTTTTATATACATTTGTCAAGTGCCAAAAATACTGGAAAAAGTATAATAAAGAGGATTTTATAAATATTTTATAAAAATGTGTAAATATACACTTTGTAGTATAATTTCTCTACAATACTGCCACTAAAAATAGAATTAAAAAAAACCCCAAACTATTGGAAATTCTACAAGTAATGTAAGTATTATATCATAAGCTGCGTTTAAGCTAATTGAGAGTAACTTGTAATTATAGTAAAAGTAGAGAAACATACAAGTGATGAAAGCATTACTGGCATTTTACCTTTGGAAGTGGAATATTTTTGGAGTTTCTCCATCACATTCCTCTCAAGACATTGATACTGATGGAATAGACATGCCTTACTGAACTTTACTGATAGCATTTTTTATGCCGTTATTGCACGTTTCTACAAATCCCAAGTACTTCAAGCATGGAGGAATTTCAATATCCAGTACTCAGTATTCAGAGGCTTTATTGACTTCTGTCTCGCATGCTGCACAGCTCTGACTTTGAGAGGATTGTTAAATGTGAGAGATAATATGCTGGAGCTCAATGGTGTCTCTTGCCCAGCCCACTTCTCTCTCTCTCTCTTCCATCTTTATCTCCCACTCCTCTCAACTGTTTCTGTCCTTCTGCCACTACTCTTATTCTGTCCTGACTTCCCCTTCTCTCTCTCTCTCTCTCTCTCTCTCTCTCTCTCTCTCTCTCTCTCCACTAAATCCTCTCCCCATCCAGTTATTACGACAGGAGCAGTGCCCTCGCCTGCCATGGCCTGAGCACGCTCTCATCAGGCATTCCTTATGTTGCTCCACTCAGCAGCAGCAGCAGCAGCAGCAGTGTCCTCTTTTCCCCTCTCCCCACAGTGGCTGTGCCTCTT
This sequence comes from Nibea albiflora, assembly GCA_014281875.1. Classification (NCBI taxonomy): domain Eukaryota; kingdom Metazoa; phylum Chordata; class Actinopteri; family Sciaenidae; genus Nibea; species Nibea albiflora. The sequence continues at coordinate 10,710,760 of CM024803.1, forward strand.
ACTCCTGTCTCCAGGGGTCGTCAGTCTGCCATCGGCCCCCTCTGAAGTGGTGAGCCACAGAGATTACAGTCTGATCCCTGGTGACTTGGAGATATTTTTAAGAGATGATGTTAGACATGTGAAATAAAGACTTGGCCCCTTCTAAAATAGGAAGGAGAGGAAATGCAGACGACATGTGTGAAATCGAGACCTTCAATAGAAAGACACCAGAGACAGACTACTCCACATGCTGTTTTTCTAGTCATACGGGGAGATGCTGAGAAAATAAAAAAGACTAACAGTGAAAAGATAAAGAGGAAACATAGCTGATTGAACTTGCTGATCTCAGTGACATGTGGTATTCATGGTGCAAGAGCTGCAGCATTTCAGCATGCCTGTACATTACGCAGACACACAAAAACGTACACAGCACACACTCACAGCTGGCATTTGCAGGGTCTGTGGTTTTGGTCAGAGCTTTTACATGGTGTGGAGTAGAGTAGAGAGAGAGAGAGAGACAGAGCAACAGAAGGGTGGAAGGGTGTAACACAAAGTGAAGGCCACTGAGATGCCTTCTCAGCCCGAAGCTATTTCCTGTGGACAAGCTGCTGGGACTATTATTGGTTGTTCCAAGGGCTCTGTGGACCTGTTACAAAGGAAATCCTATGTGTCACTGAAAATGGGAAACATGTTGCACAAAAGCTAGAATAGATAACCATGAAGAATTTTTACAAAGCATGTGCTTTGTTTGGATTAGGAGTAATTCATGATTAGGGTGTCACCAGCAAAATACTACATGAAAGCAGAGTGGTGGTTTAAGCTAAATGCTAATATCCACATGTCAGTATGCTCATAATAACAACATTAACATGCTAATGTTATTGTTGTCGGATTCAGACGTTACATGGCAGATTGACAGGAAATCATCTTCTGGTCGGCACAAGAAGAACAAACAGGCCGACAGAATGGCAGGATGGCAAAACTAATCTTGTAAAGAACAAAGAATGGAATCAAATATATTAACTAAACCCATTCTGTGTGTACAATGTTTTGTAATTAATTAATTATTAGCTTCTTGTTGTCCAGATGACCCATGTTTTCTCTTTGTGTGAGGGAGTAACCTAACATCTGGTGGTGAATTCTGCCGTGAAGAAAGTTTAAATATTTTAACTCTGAACAGCAATGCCATTACTACAGTCTACCATTACTGTTGACAGTATTCCTGTGTGTTAGCATTTTAATAGTTGCAGCTGATGCTAAAGGCAATGACGAGGCCGACCAATTTAATTCTGATCTAATGATTGCGCTAAATGAAATGCAATCAGATGCAATCAGAAGTAGTTAAGATATATTATATGTCTATAGTGAAATTGTTAAGATATATTCTTTTGTTTGATTGTTCATTTTATTCTTAAAATGTAGCCAATATCAGATGCTAATGTTTAACTGGTCCTGAACTCACCCAGGAATAACAAAGACTCACACAAACATGGAGGCCACAGAAATCAGCATTTATGGTTTATTTTACATGCTGATGTGCAGTAGAAATCAATGAATTTGTAAGCAGATAATAATGAGGAATGAAGTGAGGCGAAAGAGAGACAAAATCTTAATTAAAGCTGCTACTGTACTTCTGTGTGACAGAGGTGTGTGTGTAGATGTGGAGTCAGAGCAAACACAGACCGGTTAGCTACTGATATGACAGTTTAAACTGAGGTCACATTGCAAAGAAATCAGACCTGCATCTGATTTAGAATGATATAAATGAACGTGACCCAAATCAGAATTGAAAAGAGTCCATGTGATTTGTGCTGTTATGGGAAAAAAAAACAAAAAACGTTAAAGTCCTGTTCCTGTTACTTCCTCATGGCTCTTTGAGGAGAGCTCAAATGCAAATGTGGCAGAGTTTCAGCCCTTCCCACTGCCATAATCTGTAAATGATTTCCTATCACATTTTTTCCCCCATTTATGATCAAGATAAAGCAACTACGTTAACTTCAGTGTTCTTCCACACAGAGACAGATGCTGGCTGTTCAAACAAATACAATGAAGCAAACAATTACAACATCTTCTCAGCATAATCTACACACGAAAGACTCAAATTTGATATTGATTAAAGGCACTAAAGGTATTTTCTTGTCTAGTTCTTTTGGCATCACTTTGCCCTTGACAATGACGCACTTACACTTTATTTTCAGTTTACTATTCAGTAAGGTTGCCTATCAGGGAATTTTAACAGTTTTCATATGCATAATTCACAGGTTTAGAGGGCAGCACAAGTTATATATCATACCTGAGGAAATAATGTATGCTGCAGAAGACAAAAAGTTATTGTACAAAAGGTAAAGGTGTAGCACCGTCCCACAGTTATACATTTAATGGATCACATAGTTCAGCCTTAACTCTTAGATCTTGGCGTTAAGCAAGGAAATGTCACACTTTAGAGCTTTAATTAAATTTATATGATGTGTCTGCACAAAGAAGAGAAAAACACAATTAACCGTTATCTGATAACTTTATTATCAAGTTAAAAAAAGACAATGAATTACAATATTTACAGAATATCCAGAGATAAATGGAATAAAATTGTAAACAATCATTCTAGGCAACATCACAACCCACCATCAGGTAATCAGATTTATATGGGAAGAAAGGCAAGAAGGAGAGATTCTAGTGTCAAACTATGGAGACAACAGTCTGAAAAGAGAAATGCATTGGAAACAAACTAAACATATATACAAGTATCCAGTGTGTTGTCAGCAGGGGTGTAACTTTGGGTAAACTGGGAATATTACAGTCGGGTGACTGCACACAGTGAGGGATTCATAGTCATTTTCTATTAAAATGATCACAGAACAACAAACAATTTTGGGTTGACAGTTTCATTAACCCAGATCGTCCCAGTTTGTCTAGTTTACACTGGGCTTTCAAGCTGGGCAACAAGCTGCCTTACAAAGCTTATTTCTACAACAACAGTTTTCAAACTGTCTTACTTTCAAAAAGCTACAGGCTGATCCTGAAAAACAGAAACAGGGCTTTGAGATTCAGCACCAACTCAAACAGTTTTTCAGGTATTACAAACACTGAGGAGCATAGTGGGGCTGCTACATTCCCACCTATTGTTGGCTGGGTAGACTACGGGCAGTGAGCTGATGCCCTTACTGGTCACGGATAGGAGATACTGGAGTGTCAGATGTCGGATTGGACATAAGTGAGCTAGATCTCAGAGGGATCTACAGGCTGACTGGGAACCCAGATCCAAGCAGTTTAGGTAAATGCCCCCAAAGGAACAAATTTTGTCTCTTACTTTGCCATATTTTTCTCCTTCACAATAAAAGCCCTGGCTGTGAATTAGTAAAGAACTGCATCATTTTCCTTCACGTGTTTAAATAATGTACAACCACACTGCTCTTCCTATTTGCTCATTCCCGTTACAGTACAAAAAGGAGATATTTTTCATTGTAACCAGACATTGTACAACAGTGTAATAATGTTGGATTGGGGACTCAAAAAGCCCCTAAGGGTTAGCTATCATCTTTAGATTTCTTTTTTTTTTTTTTCGTCTTTTTTTATTTAAAAATGAGAACACCTAAAGGAAAAAAGGGTTAAAGTATCCTTTCCGAAACACCACAGATCAAACACTTAACGAGTAGGTTTGTTTTCTATACATGGCTGCAAACATGTAGTTCACCTGGGTTCCACCCATAGAGCTCTACATCCAAAGTTCTATGGTCCAAACCCAGATTTCCCATTTTCCATCAATGGTTCAATGCTCAGGAAGGACAATCACAGCAGCAAACACAGCAGGCTTGGTAAATATTTTGGTACCAAGAACACAATTACATTAATTGTGTTCCTCTTCTAATTTGACATTGTAGTTATCAGTGATTTTATTTCCGACAGTTTAACGTTGCTAACTGGTCTTATTAGAATTGGACATAAATTTGATTTAATTGCTATTTATTAATCTTATAAGGCTTCAGGGCATTCAAGCAGCAACTTCCAACAAATACAATCTCTGCCTTTTGTCAGTATCAACAACAATGTGACAACTTTGTCTGATAAGAAGCACACAAATGCAGGCCGTGTCAATACAGGATGAGAATTTAAAAGGGGGATTTAAAAGCTTTAAAAAGTCAATCTTTAACATATAGTCCCAGTGGCAACATATACATGGAAACAACTGGTTTTAGGGCTTTCTGACCTGGTTACACTTGTCTTCTTAGTGTATCCCATCCCGTCAAAACTGGATCATAGACTGTAGAAAAACTGTGGCATCAGCCACGAGTTTCTTAAGGGACGTTTTGAAGCACTAGATTTGAGTTTAATCCTTGATGCCAGCCTGTCAGTCACATGGAGCCTAAAAATACAAATTTAGGTGATGTGGAGGAACCTGGATGGAGTTAAGGTAATCACCAGGGCTGACTGTGAAAGGCAGCGACATCTGTCAATCAACCAAACATGGCTCCAAACATACCTGTTTCATGGAATTTCATTTGTGGTGCTCAAAGTATTAAAAACCACACTTAAAAAAAAACACACACACACACACACACACACACTAGCAGCATTTCTTTCTATAAACAGCATCGCTGTTCACTCCAGATAATAGAGTACAACACAGAACACACTGTCAACAGTTTTTATGGGAACTATTTATTTTGTAGGAAAGAGTTCTGATGAAAACTGCTGAAATTTTTTAAATCTTTCAATGCTGTGAGTGTAACAAATGAAATTCCATTCATTTCCATTGGATCAGCAGAAATCCTGGAGACAGATGTCTCATAACTTTGGCAAATAAGCCAAAGCAATTGCCAACTACCATACAGTATATATGGTTATCTGGTTGAACCAACCTACTTTAAGCCGCAACATCCTCTTTGCACCAGCGATTAGATGCTAAACCACATTTCTTTGCACTGGTATTTACAACGCAATTACATTTAGGTCAAATCTGATTTAATTTTATCTCATCTTAATTAAACAAGACTCCAAATTGCCACTAAGGCACACATTAGAATAAGTGAAATTATCCATTGAAGCCGCATACTTCTTGTGGAAAAAAACTTTAGATTTTAAGAGGGAAGTTTGGTGATTTTCTGGTTACTCCAAACCAGTTAAAAGTTTTTTTTTTAAAAGCAATTAAAGATATTTATAACAGCTATTAGAGGAACTGAATTTTAAGGCACTTAGGCACTGGCTTCAACACTCAGCCTTGGTGGTCGACACTTGGTTTGTACACGGTGTAATCCAGTCTACCATGACCACAACCAGGGGCAACCTGGTCATGGTGGTATGACACATCAGTAATATATCATTTATTTATCATTTGAGGGTGCACCTACAGTACGTGACGGAGCTGGATTCTGGCACAGCCAATCACAAATTTTGCACTAAAAAGACAAGTGTAATCTCTGTCTGTGGATTATGATGACATTACACCACCGCGGTTAAAACCTGTAGTTATGCTCCAGGCTGACTCTTGCCATGCTCATTTTAACGGATCCCTGTATCATATAGATACAGTCATGACACATTAAACATATCTCTGTTGTTATGAAGATCTGCAGAGTGCATAGGTTAACTGTGACACGGTTTAACCTGGAGTACAAACAACATCATATCCTGCAGGGGGAGGGGAGATTACAACTAATCCCATTATTTCCATGATTTCATCACATCGGTGAAATTATTGGACAATAAAGTAGTACAGTCAAAATGTGAAGGGTGCCACAGGCTGAAGGCTTATACTTAGTATAATATTAAGGGACCTAAAATATAGCAATTTGCTACAAACATGGAGGGGGGGGGGAATTGAAGAAAAACATCATTTGGGATTTCCACTAAAATAGATAAGGTGCGACTTTTCCTCAAGGAATACTTCTACACATTTAACACAAGGCTACGATGAAAAGAATCTCAGATTTCAACAAGAAACAAGAAAAGGTAGCTCTACAGTGGGTCACACGCTTGTAAATGCTTTCATATCTTGTTTGTTCCTTTTAGGTAAATTTACAGTAACCCTGTTTTAGATGAGTGGGGGGTGGGTGGGGTGTGTGTGTGTGTGTGTGTGTGTGTGTATGTGTGTGTGTGTGTGTTTGTAAAAGGTGCTTCAAATAATAAAATGCTAAATTTAGTTTATCATTTTGGACAACATTCTTTATAAATAGCTTCGTTTTTATCTAGGTGGGATCTTTCACTGTAGATTTGACCAGAATGTCAGCAATAAAGAGTTCTGTTCACTATTGGTTACCAATATATTAAGATCTGTCCTAGGGGACTGCCCATTTAAAGAGCTCAGCCGTTTTATGCAGCACAACCTAATACTTAAATATGTAACACCTAAAATCTAGTAATGTGCCAACTCATAAGAAGTCACTTTTCATTCAATCTTTACGCTTCCTTTGACGTCCTATTTTAAGATCCAACTCAGTGCTGATCCTACCCAATTTTATCAATATCCCAAGAGGCCACAATCAGTTCAACCAAACTGTTGATCCTTTTTGGTGTCAAGCATTTCTTTGTCTTCCACATACTGGCTTTGACTTCTCAGCGATAGATCAGCTTCCTCCTTTCTGTTGCTGGACAAGTCCATCAGGAGAGAGGAGCCAGTGGAAGATGAAGCTGAGGCCTCGATTGCGGAGGTGGTGCTGGTGTCCATTCGGCTGTTGTTAACCGTCCTAAGGGAGCAGAAATAGTTGCATTTAAAAAGGTGGCTAGATATGAAGAAACATAATGCTAACAACAGAGGGTGGCACATTTTTAATATGCAGATACACAGTTGTAAAACAAGAGTAAAAGGCTACAGCCATGCTCGAGGCTCTATGAAATCCTGATCATAAACATCTAATGCAAATTTCATTAGCATAACCGCAATTCATTAGTTGTCAAGACCACAAATGTCAACCTCGTGGTGGCCCTAGATGAAAAGTAAAGTCACTAGGTTTCATTCTCTGGGGTCCACATGTCACAACGTCAGTTATTGCGGCATTATTTACTATCTGCTCTCGGCCTTTGTCATACATTAACTCCTCTGTTATCCGTCTGTTACACGTCTTTCCACTTTCTTCTGCCCTGTGGTAACCCGTGTTCCCGCCACTCACATCACCTGTCCCCTCGCACACCTGCTCCCACTTCCTCATTAGTCTTTCAGTAAATCACCTGCCCATTTCCATGCACTCTCCGTCAGATCATTTAATGTGCTTGCTGATTAGTTGTCCAGACTTTTTCTCTGCTTGCCTGTTTGGACCCCTGCTTGTCTTTTGGACTTCTGCCCCTTTTGCCCGTTCCTTAGCTGCGTAATTTTGCCTTCACTTTCATGTCTACCCCTTATTGATTCTTGCCTGTTTTCTGACTAGCTGCAACAAAATGTTACTTTATCGGTTTGGTCCTACCCTGCCTTACAAGTCTGTACTATATTTCATGGAATCCATCCAAAAGAGACATGCTGCCAGTGTGGCAAAAAAACCATAACCGTGACATCTGAATGCCTTCACCAAATAAAGCTAAAGGACCTTGTTGTTTGCACAAATACCAGAAAGACAGGTAGAGAGCAGCAGGGTGGCTTAGCGTGCGGAGAAAGCACACAAGCTCACACATCAGGAGAGAGCGAGGAAGAGAAGAAATACTAACATGCCGTGACGCAGGACATGTCGTTCCCACTCGAGGCTGTTGGTGAAGCAGCGGCCACAGAACTCGCACGGGAGGCGCTTCTCTACACCGCTCGGCCCAGAGGTGCTGCTGGTGCTGCTGGTGGGAGACGCAAGGACCTCTGGGAAATAGAGTTTAAATGATGAACAGAGTGATTTCAAGGGTTTTTTTTTTTTTTTTTTTTGGTATAATATTTTTAAAAAATAAAATTAAAAATATGAATTGCTATAGTTTATTTATTATCAGACAATCAGTATTCTATACGTAAGTATACATCAATCAAAGAATAAAGATTGTTATATTGGCTTCACTGTAGGGATGATCAGTAACATTCTCCTTCGGTGAGCAACCAATATGGTGTCAAGTGAATTATTAGATAGAAGAATGAAATGAGAAAATCAATTCAGAATTACACTGAGACAATGTTAGAAGCCAAACACCGCTCATGAAGAATGGCTAAAACACATTATACATTACATCTTACTTATGGGCCCATTTATCTGCCTTAAAAGGGAGACACAGGAGATTTTTCACACAGATCACAATTTGATATGAAATAAATGAGAACAGAAAAACACAGAAAATGACTTGTCAGCAGAAAGAGATTTATCGCGTAATCCCAAAAGGTTTTTGTAAAAGAAATGTGTTTTTTTGGCTCATAGAGAGGAGTTAAATAGTATCAGCACTGTTCTGGTCTGTAGTGAACACAGCACCCAGGATTGGGCATGTTGTTGCTTAATAATGTCCGTGCATGTTTTTTTTTTTAAAGCAAATAAAATAAAACAATGTCTCTCTTCATATTTACATGAACATAGTCTATCAACAAAGGAAGGATGGGTAGATAATAAGCAGGAGAGCGATGTATTTACCTTGCAGGGCGGGCCTCTCTTCCTCCACCTCCTTGACTTCCTCTTCATCTTCTAGCTCTTCTTCCTCCTCCTCCTCCTCTTTGATGTTGTCCTCCATCTCTTCATCATCCATCTCTCTCCGCTCCTCCGCCATGTGTTCCATCATCTCCATTCTGACGTCGTCATCGTCCTCCTCTTCCTCCTCCTCTGCAGCAGCTACCTTTGCACCTTCGACCATCTCCACAATCTCTCTGTCTTCTTCCTCTTCTGCGCTGCTCCCTTGTTGTTCCTTTATCATCTCCAGCTGGTCAAGGTTGACCCGGCCCATCAGCTCAAAGTTCCGGATAACCTGATCAGAAACAGGACTAATTAATCCCAATACTCAATACTATAATTTTGACAAAGAGGATGACGTGTGATGACAGAACCAGATCATCTTCTGGCTTACGTATTTTGTCACAAATGATGTCACTCTTTCTGAGCAATCCCTTCCTCCCTGAAGACTCATGAGCTGTAGCCCTGCAACATGACAACGCCTGCTCTTACACTCCTACTCGAATAAGATTTTGCTCTCTGTCTCATCCAGAAATAAAATTAATCCAGCATAAGAAATATTTCTGGGTTGCTTTCATTATTTTCTGGACCCATTTTGACCTTCAGCTACACTGCATGCTGTAAATCACGTGTACTCACCGTTTTTACAGTGCTTTAGTCCTCAAATCATCAAAGTCATACAGACAAACAGCACCAGTACCATAAAAACCCACAACCACCAGCAGCAACGCTCAGTATTCATACTAATTAAGGTCAACGAGAGACCTCTAATTAAAAACAAACCTCGTAATAGACTCTCCTAATTGTTAACAAGAATAATTTACAAATGTCAACTTGTAATCTGATCAAATAGATATAAATACTTTAAAAATACTGTGTCAAAGGATGTTGTAGTGTACATGTGTATGTTTACATATACACTATATTACCAAAAGTATTCACTCACCTGCCTTGACTCATACTATGAACTGAACTGCCATCCCATTACTAACCCATAGAGTTCAATATGATGTCGGTCCACCTTTTGCAGCCATTACAGCTTCAACTCTTCTGGGAAGACTGTCCACAAGGTTGAGGAGAGTGTTTATAGGAATTTCTGACCATTCTTCCAAAAGCGCATTGGTGAGGTCACACACTGATGTGGGTCGAGAAGGCCTGGCTCTCAGTCTCCGCACTGGCCTCTAGAGCAGTGGAGACACGTTCTCTGGAGTTATGAATCACGCTTTTCCATCTGGCAATCTGATGGACGAGTTTGGGTTTGGAGGTTGCCAGGAGAACGGTACATTTCAGACTGCATTGTGCCGACTGTGAAATTTGGTGGAGGAGGAATTATGGTGTGGGGTTGTTTTTCAGGAGCTGGGCTTGGCCCCTTAGTTCCAGTGAAAGGAACTTTGAATGCTTCAGGATACCAAAACATTTTGGACAATTCCATGCTCCCAACCTTGTGGGAACAGTTTGGAGCAGGCCCATTCCTCTTCCAACATGACTGTGCACCAGTGCACAAAGCAAGGTCCATAAAGACATGGATGACAGAGTCTGGTGTGGATGAGCTTGACTGGCCTGCACAGAGTCCTGACTTGAACCCGATAGAACACCTTTGGGATGAATTAGAGCGGCGACTGAGAGCCAGGCCTTCTCGACCAACATCAGTGTGTGACCTCACCAATGCGCTTTTGGAAGAATGGTCAGAAATTCCTATAAACACTCTCCTCAACCTTGTGGACAGTCTTCCCAGAAGAGTTGAAGCTGTAATAGCTGCAAAAGGTGGACCGACATCATATTGAACTCTATGGGTTAGGAATGGGATGGCATAGTATGAGTCAAGGCAGGTGAACGAATACTTTTGGTAATATAGTGTATTTATAATATTATATATTAATGTTTGTCTCAGAATTCTACCTGGCAGTAAAGTGAGGACCTGTGATAGACAGTATACCTGATCCCTGTTTCTTTTCAAAAGAAGATATTTTCATCCAACACTGCAGTAACTTTGTAGTAACAGTGACCTTGATCGACATGACACCTTAAATAGCACCACTTCTTTGATGATGATCTGAATGAGGAGAATGCGTAATAATACTATGGACATAAAAGTGATGACTCTTTCACTGTCCCGGAGGAGCTCCTTGCCCTACAAATTTCCCTCTCAACGTCTGTAGACGACAGCTGCAGGTCGTCTGCTGTCGTCTACAGACGTGATAGCCTACCACCCAGCAATCTGAAGCAATCATGGCTCTGGCTTTCAAAAACCTGTGGTGGTAATGTCGTCATCTCGTGGCCACAATCCATCCATCGCTTGACATTAAACTCATTCATTATCTATAACCGCTTACTCCTATTTTAGGTAACAGGAGGGCTGGACCTTATCCCAGAATGCATTGGGTTAAATCATGGGTCTAGTCATGTAAAGAATGAAAAATGATAACCCGGTGCCCTTTTGAATGTTGAATGTACTCTAAACTACGATCTGCTGTCTCACATTATCTCATGAATTATCTCCTTTGAGGGAGGCTGAGAGATGAAACCTTCTCCCTCCTGGATGTGGTCAGAATACACTGAAGCTCCGGCAATCTGATACGCATGTACCAAGTCGTCATAGCCCACTGTATCATTCAGTAGCCATTCCACTGATGTTTTTATCTCCTTATCTGTCAAGAGCAGAGGAGCGTAGAGTTTAATTTGGGCTTTATAAGTATGTATATCTTTTGTTTTAATAAATCCTCTCCATGTGTTGCTTGGAAACAGGAAAGCTGGGAAATAGGGAAAGGGGAGAACAGAGCCGTTCTCTGGGCCAAACAAATTAGACCGTTTACGTACTTTTCATAATCCTGACTGACTTTATGGTTCAACTGTAATCGGAATCCTCTAATCATTTATCACCTAATAAAGTTTTATTACACATGTTCAAAAACATTAAACCACACACACATTAGATGACAGCTGTGAGCGAATCATTAACAGGATTTTCCCTGCCTACCTTTAAGGTGGGCTGATATAGATTTTAACGTGGAACTGCTGTATAAGCATTCACCGGGAGTAGCTGATTTATGTTTTGACTACATTTCAGCTCTTTTTTTTTTTGAGGTCATTTGCTCTGTTTTACACAAGTGAACATGCTAAGCTAAGTGCTTGCTGAAGTTTGTGTGAACCTAAAATCACAAAATAAGCAAATTTGTTTCCTCTGCTGCTGCTGCTGCTGCTGCTGCTGCTGCTGCACTTCCCTAAGCATCGATTGTTGTTGTTCCAATCTATGTGAACCATTTTCCTACCTGCTTCATGGGATGACTGCAAAATATGAATGCAAATCTCTACTTCTTGTTTTACTGTGCAATGAGATGATAAAAATGCCACGGGCTTTTTAGGACTTTGGTGGCCAGAGATGAAACACTGCTACTTACTTGCCTGATTATATAGATCATTTATTTTAAAAGTTCTGAGACTATGGGATCTAAATGTGTTCAGGATGTACAATGCAGCATCTTACTGTGGACACATTTGATTTAGGTGTTGCTGGCATAATAACTTTATACTGGGTAAAGACAGGCCTTGTGATTACCTCCCATAAAACCAGCAAAGGCCATACAGAATTAATTGAACAGTTTGCAATTACAGTACATAAGCTGTAAACATCTCATGTTACCAGCCATTAAGCAGGTTGATTATTAAAACCTGTTCTTATGAGTAAACCACTTTAAATACGATTCTCCATCGATAAGCCAGACAGCTTCATGTCCGCATTTTTCCCGCTTTTCAAATCATATTGTAAAAAAGTGCATGAGGTCACTTTTAATGTAGTCAGGCAAAACTTTGTGTGGACTCCAACTGACCTTGTGCTCAAGGCGTAGATGCTCCTCTAGCTGGCTCCGTCGACTGCTGTCATAATAACAGAGCTGGCACTGGTATGGTTTGATCTCATCGTGCTTCTGCAGGTGCAGCTGCAACGCCTGGTCGCTGGAGCATGTGAAGGTGCATTTGTGGCAACGGAATACCAGGCCCTGAAGGTGGCGTGACAGCTTGGAGCGGCTGACCTCCAGCGGCCCCACGCGCTCCTCTGATGGGAGGAAGAGGAGAGAGAGCGAAGTGGATTATTAGGTTGGACGGAGGGGAGGAAAATGGTGGTAGAGCGGGGCAGAGAAGAGAGCTAACTAGAGAATGGGAGGAGATGTGGGGGGTGAAGGAGACACACACACACATACAGTGGTGGAGAAAAAAGTAATCACAGTGGCTGTTACCTTTTTTGTGGTTTTGTAATTTTCTCACTTTCGAGGCAAACACTTCCTCTAGATAGCTGAACATCTCATAGAAACTACTCAAACATCCCAAAAGGTGTGTCATTGACTCATCACATCAGTTTCTCCTCTGTGTGCTTGCTTTTAAGTGGTACCTCTCAGTTCTCATGAACATTCTCATATACTGCCTGTGATACCCCAATAAATGAGTAGCTCCATTGTTTTTTTGCGCATATCATATCAGTTTGTAAACCATTCCGAAAATATGTATATAAAACCTTTAAGCCACACACCACATTTCAATTGCCAGCACTACGGTGATGACATTTTTACTTGACTGCGATAGCATTTAAAGCAAAGGTTTTGGTAAATAAACATGATGGCTTTCTTGCTCTGAATTAGATGAGAAGACATCACTCTGTGATATGTCTGCGTGATGTGATGTTGCAGCCAGAAGATGGTTAGCTTAGCATAAAGACTGGAAACAGGGAGAAATGGCTAGCCTGGCTCTGTTAGAATGTAAAAAATCAAGTGTAAAAATGACGAGTCGTGAGTTCACGAGACAGTGACGCTGCATCAAATTTACGAGCAATCAAACATGGCTGCAATACCACCATCACTGACTGGTCCGTCTAAATAAAATCTGACATAACACTAATGCAATCTATTCAACTAATTTAGGAGGAGCTGCACACAGGCCCAAAAAATAATCCAGCAGAAGCTGTTTCCAGGTTTCACACCTATCCCTTTGCAAGAAAGTGAACCGGCGGATTTCCCAAAATGTTGACCTATTCTTTGAGAAGTAGAGTTTACTATGTCTTTGGTTCCATTCTGCATGATGCGTACCTCTGTGCAGGACAATGTGGTCAATCATATTGCTCTTGTGTTTGGTGTGGTAGAGGCAGAGAGGGCAGCGTAGGTCTTTAGGGAGGTCGTCAGGTGCATTGTTGTTGTGACCGGCTTCCACATGCATGGTGAAAGTATTCCTGGGATGGATTCAGAGGCAGAAACAAGGATCACTAAACTATATTATCCAGTGGTTCTCTATCTAGTATCAGCATATAGCATAAATATACAACATCTCAGTCATTGTTCTATTTTTCTCTGCTTTCTTACTTGTAGCAGGTGAAAAAGGCACAGTCTTTGCACTTGAAGAGCTTCTTGCCACCGTGGCGGTCCCTGTAGTGCCGACGCAGGCTCTGCATGTATCCAGAGCTGAACTCGCAGAACTCACAAGTGAGGATGCCGTCTGGTCGATTGTCAGCCACTGTTGAGCCACCAGGTGTTGAGCTGGAAGACATTTGACTGCGGGAGGCCAGCTGGTAATGACTAAGCTGCTGACGAACATCCGCTGGCTCCAGGTATGATGGATCTGAGAGCGTGGGGCAAAGAAATTTAGAGGAACATGCTGTTTATTATTATATTGCAACACACTGTAAAGAATTCAAGTGAGTGTAACAGCTTATAAAACACAACACGTTATTGGTTTCCAACCTTGTGAGCACTGATGTCAGATTTTTAGAAGTTGTTAGCGGCTCTCTCAAAGAGTCTAAACTTCTCAGATGGTTTCGTTTAAACTGTTCAAACCCCACAGGGGGAAAACTCTCACCAAAGAGGCAAAGGTTAGAGAAAAGTCCAAAGAATTAAGCCCTTTTTATGTTGCAAAACTTGTATGTTCTCCTTTTGTAACCCATTAATCATCTCGCAGCACATCAGAGTCACCCACTGGAGGAGGGCAACCCCTTGGTTGAGGGTCCTTGTGCTAAACTACTTAACTGTGCATAAAGTAGTAAAACCAGGTCCACTACCAACAGCTCCAACAGTGAAATGCTACTTTAACACAGATGCATCAGTACTCACAATCTAATAATGTCATATATAATAATATATCAGTCACAGGGGACATTCTCCAGCAGAATGATTACTTTAGATACTTTAATAACATTTAGCTGATACATTTCTGCACTTTTACTAGGTAGGATTTTGAATGCAGGAGGATTATTACTTATCTTAGTAGTATCTGTTTTTTTTTTTACATTGCTGCATTGGTACTTAAAGTCTATGTAAAGGCAATTTTGATTTCTTTCAAAATACATTAAATATGTTGGAAAATAGCTGCTGAAAACATGTGAAAAGGTTTTAACCTCTAACTTCAGTCCAGGATTTTGTGGGCGGTCCTTAAAGGGTGGCTTGATGACACGCTGAGGCCACCCTGAGCATACCACTGCACCCCTAGCAGTCATCATCTAGCTCAGTGTTAATCATGCCATTTTCTGAACTCATCTGACACGTTTCAGTCACTTCAAAATTGTTGCCCATATACAGAATATTAAATAAAAAGCTATTGGCAGGCAGCAGATGATCCTTTCCTCCCTAAATAAGACAATAAGACAAGACTATCTGGAATTTCAGCATGCTCACACAAAATGACCCCCCGCCCAGCCTCCCTCACAGATACATAACTATCACTATGACTGTTATTCGTCCCCTACGTCTCTCCCTTTCTCAAGAGTTTATAATATCAGTGAGCAAGCTCATCTTCTCGTCCTACTTTGAGACTCCAACACATCAATAAATAAACCACAGTGACACTAATAGAATATCTATCCATGTGAAAAATGCTTCTTTCAGCACTCAACGTATGAGGAAGCATGGAAGAAAAGGGGGAAAAAAAACTTCTTTTTAAACTTTAACTTTATAAAATGCCTGAGATCCAATTTCTCACTTTTGCAGCGGAGGCAGAGGAATTCACAAGAATCAAACAATGCCACAGTTGATTCATGCTTTTAATATCCTCTCTGCATTGTGGAGATGTATGGAGATGAGATAGCAGATGGGGAGCAAAGTCTGTCATGAGGTGGTGATGTGTCTTCCTGAATGGATTAACGGTCAAAACTGTCTATTGCATTGCATAAATGAGAGGTGGAATATTGTGAGAGACAGGGGAGAAGGAGGAGGAGGATGTCTTAAAAATATTTCAAGGTTTACTTCAATGCAGCATAAAAAATAAAAAAAAAGTGAGGATGTGATTGGAGCTTTGGGCAGCTGCAGGTGAAACTGCAGCTATACACCATTTCTGAAGAAATGAAAGAGCCAGTCAAATGTTAATCATTTCAAAACAAAACCTCTATTCCACTGCAAATCTCAGAATTTTAGACATTCAACTGAAGGTAGTTAGTTTGGCACGGTAGTGAGACATTCAATATGTCAGCTCTGCTCTTTCTCAATGCTTCACTTGTCTTGGTAGGGCACAGCTGACAGTGGTGGTTGGTGCATTGAGGAATGCTGCCCTGCTTCAGCTCCAGGGAAGATTCCACAGCTCCAGCAGCAAGGTGACAGCTGCTGCCAAGAACAGTCTGCAAGCTAAAGCCGCGGCTGCACAGCCACTAAAACACCTACAAGACGGCATGGCATCAAGGAGTTTGCTGCTACACAGCCCTACAGTGAAGGTGTCTCTTTGATAGAAATATTCCGTTAAGAAAGGTGTCAGAATCAAACCTCAACTCCTCCTCATTATCTATTCAGTCTGAGTGCACAACCCTCTTCCCAAAGACAGACTTGTTGATGCTAAGTGCTGATTTTCCATATTTATAGAAAATCTAGTACTGTGTTATATTAATAATATAAAAAATAAAATAACCTTGGATGAAAATAACTGGCAGAAAATGGACGTTTTAGTTGTTGTCTTTTAGGTTTAAATGGCTCTAATTCTGATATATGTATATATATCAGCAAATATGTGTATATATATATATATATATATATATATATATATATATATATATATATATATATATATATATATATATATATATATATATATATATACACATGGATATAGATATAGACAATTAATGTGCTACAATTATAGGGGACTTTAAAATTTGGGTATTTGATAATAATTCTTTCATAATTTTTCACACAAAAATGCAAAAAACAAAACAAAAAAAAAGCAAAAACATTTGCTCATTTCTAGCTTCTCAAATGGTAGGATCCGATCTTCTACTTTGTCATAGGTTCATTATAAATGTTAAATTAAAGATATTTTATAGACCAAAAGGGAATGATATGAATAATATGGTGCCTTTTCTCCAAAGCTAGGAAACTCTGTTTTAAAGATTTCTGCAGAACAATGGACTCTGATTTTATGCTCAATTGAGACTTTGCAAATCTGGCTTGACAAGTCTATCATATGATCGTATATCTACAGTATTACAATGATATTATTACCATCTGGAGCCAAGGGAGTCTGCTCTGTGTTACTGGACAGCCGGGAGGGCCTGAGGGTGGCATGAGCAGCCTGGGTAGCAGCCCGAAGTTTGTGGAGGGTCAGGGCCTCACCATGGTCTCTCAGAGAATGCTCCTTCAGCTGGCTGATGGTCATGGAGGAGAAGGGGCACGACAAGCACTTGTACATGTGCTGTTCACCTGAAGGAAAATCAAGAATCATAAGCCAACAACTTCACTACAATACGAAATTGAAATTGAATCTGCCTATACAGTATTAAATGGCTCGTTCTTGTAAATGGTTGAAGACTCCTAATAAAAACATAGTGATAGTAAACACATCCTCCACCATACACAAAGTTATCCCCCCCTGAGCCAATCTGTAACAAATATGTCATCTTGTACTCACTTAGTGCTCCCCTTGGACTAATTAGCATAATAGAAAAACGTGTTGAGCTGCAACATTTATTGAAGTTCCATTAAAATTCAAACAGAAATGTCTCGAGGTATCACACAGACACATGATCTCACAAAATAGTATATTACGTCGGATCCACACTCTAACTCCTCAACATGCACTTTCCTTGTAGGCAATTTAGAAGTTACAAAACTGATTTTGTATTTACTACACAAAAATCAACAGTGCACTATGTTAGATATATACAAATCTCACATTGCCGAAGGGAGGTGAGTCTGGAGAGGAGGTAAAATGTTCTTTTTTCTTTGATTTGCATGAAGCTTTCCCCTCTCTGGTAAACATTTATAAACATTACACAGATAAATGGACCAGATATTTGTAACACTTAATGGTTAATATGTGTGTGCAAACCGTCCATAAACATTATTTGGACAGCTATTAAAATGTTTAAAGTTATAATTTGTTGTTAAATGGTTTAAACATACATACCATAAATGTTATGTTGATGTTCATTATAAAGTTGCAACAGACTTTCATAAAGCTCTGTAAAATATAAAATGTTGTGCATCTATGAATACAGCCCATTCTGTATTTATGTCACACATTGAAGTTCATTAACGTAATTATTTAAATCCAAACCGTGATCTTTTCTTAAACTTAACTATCCACTAACCAAACTGCAACTGTTTCACAACAACAACCATGTGTCAGAAAGCCTCTGTGGTGAGTGTCATACATTTAGGGTGCTCAGTGAGTCTGTATGAGATGCAGAGGAGCGTGACAAAGCATGTGTAATGCATGGCTAGCGTAATGCATGGCTTGTAAAGTATATATAAACATAATTTGAATGGCTATCATAAAGTTGCAATTCATGTTTACAATAAAGTGTAAATGGATAATAAATGCTTTGTAAAGCAGGCATAAATATTTGAGTGACTTAGAAAGGTGCAACGGATGTTTACAATAGCAACACTTTATTTGATGGGCTGTGCAGACTGACACAACACCGTCACGATCATCACATGGCATCTGCTACGAATGAGTATGACTGTATGACGTTGACTGTCGTCATTTAATAAATTATGTATTTTGTAATGAAACACTGACTTTGTTTGAGATGTCTTTGTTATGATGACTTAGACGACAATTAATATGTAACCTGTCATAAACATGACATAGCAGGCCAGTATCCAGCCTTCTAGCTTTATGTATTAACATCACACTAAACTGTCATATGTCATAGAATTAGTAAACATAGTAACATTATAAATTGTCATTTCAGTGTTTGTTAACTGAACTATCAAGATACCATTTATTGATGATGGTTTTTATAAATAGTGACCCTTGTTTGGCTGCCTGGTGTCATTTTTCAGTGAAAATGGCAAGTGATTGCAAAAGTTGGTCAGTGAATAAAGTTTTGTACATATTGGAGAGCCGTGGAAATGACTGTGCTGTAACTGTGTCCGTTGGCAAACACTTTGCTAGAGTTTTAAATACTTTGGATACCCTGGAAGATTTATAGCACCTTGCTTCCTGTAGCTGTTGAATATTTGAATACAGCCCATAAAGCAACCAAAACTGATCTGACTGATAAATACTTTTACTAGAAGCGGTTTAATTAGGAAAGAAGACAATCAATCCAAAGTTGCCACAAAATGTACAAAATCACCCAAACTTTACTTTTCAAACGCAATCACACAGTCAAAATTGGTTTGTGCCAATTATCCGCAGCAGTTGTTAACTCTTACTGTTGTTTTTTGTTCTCTCCAATCAGACAGTGAGAGCACTCAAATGGCTTTTCTAGTTTGCCAGTCTTAAGATTGTTTCTTTTGCTCATGTATTGATCGCTCAGGGGGTGCATTTTTGCATTAGCTTGAATGTCTGTGCCTTTGTCTGCTGTCGGACTCCCTAAAAAACTAAAAACCCAACCGCAGGCGAAGAATCACATCTAACTAAAGGCACCTGTATGCTTTTGTAGCATGCTGTTCCCAAAGATACAATATGAAAACTAAATCATCTGGATTATTTGTGCTAAAATCCAAATATAATTCTTTTGGATGTGTAATTAGGTGTATCTAATGGACCCAGTGAATGGTGAAGCTGCTCCTCCAGCTTATCCACTGGTTGCATTGTGCTGGATGAGCTAAATCAAGCACAGTGTCTTTATGTGGAAGATGATAAACAGGAGGCTGCTATTCTGGCCCGGGAATACTTAGTTAGTCATGGATACAGCTGCAAGACGTAATTTAATGTATGTGTGTGTGTGTGTGTGTGTGTGTGTGTGTGTGTGTGTTTACCTGTGTGTGCCTTGTGCAGGTGGCTCTTCAAGCGACTCACGTAGGCAGATTTAAAGGGGCAGAGTTTGCACTTGAAGGGCTTGTGGTGCCCGTGGTGAGACTGCACATGTCTGTCCAGACTGGAAACAAAACACACACACAGAAACAAGAACGGAGGATATGAGATAAGAGGATAAAAGATGTAAAAAAAAAAAAGAAAAAAAGATGAAATCGGGACAAAAGGATAGCAGACAAACAGTGAAAGTGACAAGACTAGTAGAGGAAAGAAAGAGAGAGAGAGCTCTACTCCACAGCATCCACTGTGATGATTTCAACAGCAGGGATTTTCAGCAGCATCTAAAGCGCTCAATTCTGTTTACCTCACAAACAACAGCCGCACCAATTTCCAATGACTACAGAACAAGGAGCCGTGGGGTGAACTCATCTACCCACAATCCCCTGGTGGGAATGAGTGCGTGAGTGCCTGTGGGGACGGTGGCTGTGTTTTTAATGCCAGCCTCCTAGGTGGCATGGGAATGCGGCTTCTTTCTGGGTCAGGGCACATACAGTACAGAGGGATTACACCTGGGAGCTCAGAGGAGATGAGGACGCTCTCTTTCCCCTCTCGCTCTGCGTCTCTGTGATGGATAAAACAAATCACACTACCAAAATGCCTGTCTCTCTGTAATGTTTGTCTCTGACTCTCCTAGGAGGCAGGAAATCTTAGAGAAGATTGAAGATTCAAAGGGCTTGTGGTAGGGTAAACACAGCAAGGTGTAAAATTGTGCTATGTACAAAATGAATTCAACATCCTGTTGATTTGCAGAACAGCCGGTGTAAGAGTGCTAAGGTATATAAACTACCTACTGCCCACATTTTAAGGGTGCTGGTGATCTCTTACGGAATAAAAACAGCAATTATTTCATGTCTTTCTGTAAATGGCAGCTGACTTTTAGCCATTTTCCTAAATTAACATGGCTCAAATGTTCAAAAATGAACTTTCAAAATGTAAACCTCTAGATCCACCAGGTAACAAAATCATTAGCCTTAAAAGTTATAATCCTTAAGATTACCACAAGAACAAACCACCCAGCAAGTTTTCTTGAATTGCCATTCCAGGCCTGCTACTCCTACACTGGATTTAAATTGACTTTACATGCATGAGGGAGTCGCAGAAAATGTGTACCGTCCCCTCTCTCACAGCCATATTGCAGCTATACTGATGGCAAGTTAGTACTAATGTAAACAAATATTTCCTACTGACGCACCTTCACATTAAAAGCACTCAACTGGCAAACCACAAGTGTGCTTTTACTGTGAAGTCGACACACAAAAACACAGTTTAGAGCTTCAGAGCTGAGTTTAAGTTCAGCCATTCGTTCAAAATTGCTTGTAAAATTGTTCCTATCGCAACACTCACTGTTGTATTTCTGAAAAAGTAGCTGCTTAATGAGTGTTTGCATCTGCATCAAGCGTCAGCCACACCTGCTGATACCACTGGTAACCACAGGTGTCGCTATATCAGCCAGGATTGAAGCTTGAATGAACTTTTCTGATAAGTAAGGGGACTCTAATGTAGGGGACTATTGTATCCTCCCTACTTACTTGTGTCTGAAGGGGGAGACGAACTGGCAGTACTGGCAGCTGTATTTGTCTTCTCTGCTGAACAGTGCCATGGCCGAGTGGCTCCTCTCATGGGACCTCAGTCCCTGCATGGACATGAAGACTCGGTCGCACTGGGCACATGGGTGTCCCCCTGCAGTTAATCGCTGCTTCAGTTGCTCCTCTGACACAACGGCCCTTGCTGCAGCCACTAGGGCCGCCGCCCTTCCTTCCACGGCATTCGTTTCTGGCTCCAGTGTCTCTGCCGCGACAGCAACACCACCAGACACTGTGGAAAGGTGTTGTGGACCCATCATTGCGGACAAGGGTCTCTCGAGATCATCTGCTTCAGCTGCTTCATCCTCTTCCAGGTCGCCATTAGTTAGGCTCTCTGAAGGCAGTGTCAGGGGAACCTCACTGACTTCTTGCTGCAAAAAAAAAAAAAAAAAGAAAGAGAGAAGCTGTTGAATAATCTTTCCGTGCTTGCTGATTTTGTCTGCCAAGGCCTTTTTGTTATGCAGATGCACACCACTGCAATAAAAGAAAAGATTAAGGGTAACAATTTATTTGGATAGTTCAATGTTGGTATTCCAACGATGACCAACTACCAGATGACAAAAATACCTGTTCACTCAAGTATCACTTACGAGTCTGGCACTTCTAACCCTTTTCCTGAGATCAGCCAAATCACAGTGCATAAGCAACAGTTAAGCATCTGTCTCACAGCTCTGCTTCTGTCTTTGCTGCATCAGCACAATCATTCACAGTTAAGTTTCAGTCACAGCTCTCTCTCTCTTTCTCTCTCTCTCTCTGTCTCTTCTCACCTGCTGTATTGTCAGATGAATGCGTTTATGCTTGAGTACTGACTATTAGAAGATCAGCATGTGGTTATGTCATTGACCTGTAAGCCTTTCTGTGCATCACATTTTCTTGAAATACTTGTCAGAAACAGCCAAAACACTTCAAGTTGCAGTGTCAGCCTGCATGAGGGCAAAATGAAAATGTTTCAGGTCCAAGAGCAAATGACTAAAAAACATCAAGTCCAGTATAGACAAGCCCCAACAGTGGCTGTCCTTAGGCTAACTCATCCCCTGACCTGAAACTATGTAGTCTGCCAGTATTTATGTCAATAATGAGCTGATTGCACTATTGAAATGGAATGTGACATGATATCAGTCTAGGGGCTTTGATACTTATCATTCCTCCATTTCTTTTTCATGCATCTCTCAACTGCTCGAAGAAGAACGTGCAGAAGAGCCGCAGTAAATTCTTCAATCCCAACTGACCCTATCTTATACCAAAACACAGGCATTTATTCTAGGTGATTAATAATCTTTGTCTGTTTGGCTTCTAGACCTGTTTCATTACTACCTGCTGCTGCTAAATCATCCAGAGAAAAAATGGAAGAATAAAACTACAACAAAACAGATAAAGAGCTAAGGCAGAAGACCTTGCACATTCTATCAACAATAACATGAAGCTGCAAAACAAGACTCCACCATCTATTTCTTATTCCTCCATCTGCTGGAGTGCGAGCTCTGTTCTGTAGTCGTCACAAGTGGACAGACAATCACCATGACTTTTTTATTGCCCCAAGGAAGCTCATTCTTTCAGTGGAAGGACCTGACCCTGCACTTCATGCAGCCATAAATAAGATGTGGCATCCACAGACCCAACCTTGCCATCCAGTCTGCCCTGACTGCACTGTCAGCCTGTTCTTCATCCAACTATATTAGAAACCATTGCAGAAATGAAACTGTATTCGTGATACTATAAAAAGCAACATTCATTTTTACCCTCTGCAATGTGTTAAACATTAAACAGTAAATCCATCTGGTATGGATGTTGTACATCATCATGGTCATTGCATTGTAGACCATGAATGCTTGCAGCTAACTCATACCCCTTGCAGGGTAAGAGCCACTGGCTACTCTAGTTAATATTTTATCCACTATACTTATACCTAAAAGTCAGAGTTGCAATAGAAATACTTCACTGTGTCATTCTCAGTGGCCCTGAGCCATCTCATCTTAAATATGTAACAGACGGACAGAGTGTCTAACGGAAGAACCATGCCTCCGTTTGGGTAAGGCGTTGGATCCTTAGGCCTGTTCCCCTCACTGGCAGCCTCAGTGGAATACTAATGTTCGAACGGTTACCCGCCGCTGCCCTAAAAGTTATGGCTCACCACTCCACTCCTCCCCCCTCCACTGCAATGGGACAGCATTGCTTGTTTTCTCTAGGGGAAGCTGACAGACTGTCTACCCAGAAGCCCCCTGTCAGTAATAAACAAAATGGGAAGCAGAACTCAAGTTCAGTAAAACAGATCACTGCAGAGCTCGGAGGATGAGGGTTAGATCACAACACAGAAGCACTGGGGACAGATAAAATGTGTCTTGTATTGTTGTATTGTAAGTATTGTTTAGGGAAACAGCTAACTTGGTGCTAATCTACCAAAATCTGCCAACCAGTACTTCCAACACGTACATGTACTAATTTCCCCTGTTTTCAGCAAGCTGTGAAGTGAAGCCAGCTGCAGTTCCTTGAACAGCCACTTGACAGAACAAGTCAATCTCCATAAGACTCCATATTAAAGTGTTCAACTTCATAGCAATTTCCCCGCTCATGACAACTGTACAGTCTGAATTTCTATTTACCTTACCTGTTCATCTTATATTAAGGCTTAAAGTTACACATAATTACATAATTAGTGTGGCCCCTTTGATTAACGGGTGTGCCCCATTACAGGTGGCATGTTTGCGGTGCTATTCAGCCTGCCTTAATACCACCGATGATCCACATCTTTGATGATCTTTAGACTAGGCGGGAAGCAGAAAAGGCAGGACTGCCAACACATAAACATGCATAAACAATGTCTCTTAATGCATTTTACGAATTTTACTCTAAATGCAATAGAGAGTGAAAAAAAATCCATTTACCTTGATATGTCCCTCTTTGACCTCTCCATACTGTACATGTTTCCTAAGGTGGTTGCAGATGGCTCGGAGGGTTGGGTGCACCTCTATGCAGAAATTACACCTGAATCCTATAGGTGTTTTATTTACAGGGCTTTCCTGTTCACAGAAAAGGAATGACAAGAAGAACTTGTTTGAGCTGTTTGACACATTTTTTGACACTGATTCATGGAGGGAGATGTTTAACTTTAATTAAACTGTTTAACCTTTTAAGGACATCAACAGTGTAATTTAGTGCCATTAATGACTCTGAATCAATCTAAGCCAGCTGATTTTATTTTTTATTTTTTCTGAATGAGATTTATTTTTTCTCCATGAAGTTAGAGATTGTCACTGTTCTCTCAGATATACATTAAATTAGATCAATGGTATTTTTAATGAACTTATTATGAAACCAATTATCACACCTCATTATCGTTATGCACTGTTATATGTTCCTGGTGACATTGAAGGGGCAATTCGAAACACATAATTATCTCTTTAATTTAATTTTGGCAGAATGGGACAACTTTGGGTACAACTGCAATAATTATGGATTTATAAAGTCATGTTATGATAAATTAACAACACTCTCAGTGAAACATTATGTCTCTTTGAGACCTTTTCCAGGGATTTTTTTTAAACACCATGCAAGGTTAAGACTTCCAAAAGGTCAGGAACACCTATAGTATGATAGACACTGGTAGTTGTTTGACATCAAAAGATTTAGTATGTTGATGATGACTAATGTAAAAGGAAAATTAGGTTTTTACATCTACAAGGTTTAATGGAGACCTATATCCCTGCTCACCTTCTCAGGTTTGATCTCAGGTAGTTCTGTGGTCTTCTGTTTGCTGAGAAGCTGCCTCCTCCTCTCCTGTCTCATGGCCCTCTTCTGAAACTCCTCATTGTGGTTCAATAGATGCTTGGCGAGAATTGGGAGAGCCAAGAACTTCAGCTCACAGTGAGAACACTGGTACAACTCAGAGTCTTCATCGCCGGGACTGGGTGATACCACAAAGTCTCTCTTCAAGTCAATGCTATGGTGGTCGTTGTAGTGCAAAGAGAGCAGCTCGCCTGTGCTGAAGGACAACCGAAAGCATTTTAGACACTTGAATGGCAGCCATTCAACCTCGCTGTCCTGCTCGGGTTCAAGCGGAACCTCCAGCACTTCCTTGTCTTCCTCTGCCACTGCACTGACAGCAGTCTTCTCAGGTTCTTTGGCATAGATAACAGTGAAGTAGCGACCAAGCTTGCTAGCATGCTGCTTTTTGGGGAAGACACCTGGGTGGCGTTTAATATAGTGTGAGACAATGCTCTTTCTGCTGAAGGCCTGGAAGGCACAAAGAGAGCACCTTCGTCTCTCCACAGCCAAACGCAAGTCTTCACTCATTTCTGAATTGTCCCCTTCCGATGTTGGGGCTGCCACCACTTTGTTAGGCTTTTCAGCCATGGTCTTGGAAGCAGCCAGACAATGGGTATAGTAGGCATCGATATCATGCCGTTTCTGGTAGTGTGCTGCCAGACCTTTGCGTATAGGGTTTGTGTACGAGCACAGAGCGCATTTGAAGACATTGTTTTTACCCTCTGGCTGAGCACGGACATTGTTGTGCTTGATACGATAGTGTCGAGCAATGCCTTTCCTGGTGGAGCAAAAGTATTTGCAGAGCTGACACTTGAATATAGCATGTTTCTCACTCTTATTGATGGGTAACTGAGAGAGGGCAAGGTCCAATTCACTGACCTCCTGGAGTTTTGCTGCACTTGATATATTACTAGCGCTGCATTCAGCTACTGGCTCTGTTTCTTTACTGGGAGAGAAACTTGTCATAGAGGGAGTGAACATATCAGAGGCTGACTGATTGTGATATTTCTCATAATGGATTTTGAGTTTCTCCAGTGTCCCATGTGTGTACGGGCACATTTTGCATCTGTAAGCGCCATAGCCCTGCCTTTGGGTTTTGCACTTGTCATCTCCTTCATTTAAGTCAGCAATTTGCTCTATATCATCTGCAAAGTCTTCTGCAGTGACTTTCACCAATGGGTGTCTCTTCTGATAGTGAGTTAGGACACCGTGGATCCGGGAATTGACATAAGGACAGTGACGACATTTATACACAGAACTGGGATTGATGTCTGCCTCCTGTGCAAAATCTGCAGCTTTTACTTTCATGCCTGGGTGTTTCTTTCCATAGTGGGTCAGTAGGCCATGGAGACTGTTGTACTCTGACAGACATACAGTACACTGATAAGGATTGTTAGAGATGGAAAGACGTGGATGCAAAGGATGGGGATTGCTTTCTTGAGGTGGGGTAGCAATGACCAATGCTCCATCATCTTCAATAGGCTGGCAATCCAAAGACACGTGTTCTTTGGCAACCTGCTGGTGGATATTTTCAGCTGAGCCATTTCCTTTGATGATATCCAAAAGCACAGATTCATCCCCTTTAATGGCCCATGGGTGGACTGCCTGATAGTGACTAGTGATGTCCCATATTGTACAGGCCTCAAAGGCACAGTCTTTGCATTTATAATGTTTAGTTTCCATATTTCCCCCTTGTTGGGTGGTCTCTGGACCTGCCCATAGCTTGCTGGCCATGTAGGTGTAATCAACATTATGCTCAGGATGGCGTCTTTGGTAATGAAGCAGCAGGCCTTGGGGTTCAGCGTGGGAGTAAATGCACCACTCACAGTGGTAGCCAGCTTCCAGAATGCCATCTTGGTAAGCCCAGTGTAAAATGGTCATGGCTGTGGCTTTCACAGTGGGGTGCTCTTTCTTCAGATGCTTCTTCAGGGCATAGACATACGGAGATGTATAGGAACAGTGTCTGCACTTAAGGGAACGCAGAGATGTAGCGTTTTCAGAGTCTGGAGGGGCTGGGGTCACGGCAGAAGATACACTGCTCGACTGAACCATCTGTGCACGCTCACGCTGACTCCGGACAACGGCAGTGTGGCGACGTACAAGGTCTGCATTGGCCTTGGTTTCCCTGTGCTTTTTCTGGTAATGAATAAGCACTCCTTTTACAGTGCGGTTGCCATAATCACAGTGCTGACAAAAGAAAAGCTCATCCTCACCTTTCTCGCCACTGCCTGGTTTAGGACTTGAGCTGTTAGCTCCATCGTGACCGTTGTTTTGAAACTGCTTCAGAAACTGTTTGGGAGTTGCAATTTGCAATTCATCCATTAATTTCATCAGACCAGGGGTGGGGGCACCATGTTTGATATATTTTGCTGTCACCTTTACTTCTGGGTGTCTCTTCTGATAATGGACCAACACCCCAACAACAGATCTGTTGCTGTACACACAGTGTTTACAGTAGTACATCTCTTCATCTGACCCATACAGTGCTGCGCTTGGTTGTTTCGGAGGTGTAGACATGCTGAGATTATAAGAAGAGTTTGCAACAGACTGGGACTGATCCACTGATATGACTTTCATGGTTTTCTGTATACGGAAGTAAGACGCCTTTTGCTCTGGGTGCTTCTTCTGATAGTGGACTAAAACAGAGTGCATGTTGGGACTGGCAAAAGAGCACACATCACAATCATAGACAACAACATTGCCACCCATAGATTCTTTCAGAGGGTCTGTCTCAGGAGTGGCTTCAGGGGTCTTGGAGGCCGTTTTCAACACCGGGCTGGAGGATGACCTGGGGGTTGATGTGGCTGAGTTAAAATTTTTGGGGCCAGAATTTAATATTTCCCTCAGGGTTTGTGATTCACCTGTCTTGTGGGACTGCTCCACTACATAGCTGGAGAAGATCATAGCATTGTTAATTTTCACTGTAGGATGCATTCTTTGGTAATGGGGCATGAGGCTCCTGACATTGGGGCTTGTGTACGAACAAAAGCGGCACATGTATACCAGATTTGGTTGGTTGAAGTTGAGCACGTTACTTGCTTCGGGGTGGTGATCCATGTAGTGTTGGTGTAGATCGTTGTAATTTGTGTATTCAATGTAGCACTCTAAGCAGCGGAAGACTGCACTCTGGTCCTCTGGGTCTAAAATGTACTTAAAGCTGAACTTGATGTAAGGGTGCATCCTCTGGTAGTGTGTGCTGACGCTACGAGCTGATTTGTTGTGGTAATCACAGTGCTTGCAGTAGAAACGTGTAGTTCCTGGTTCCTCTGTATAATCAGCGTTCTCTTGGACAGTACTGTCACTTGGGTCAACAGAGATGTTTTCACTATCATCTGAGAGAGTCAGGGATATAGGAATGTTTCTAGGTTTTGACTTAGGGTTGCTTTTTCTTTTTCCTATCCTGCCTCCCTCTTGAGAGATCATTGAGTCTCTTGCATGATGATGTTGAGTGTTATAAGTGAAGACAGGGTTTTTATTGTCATGGTCTTTATCCTCTTTATCAGCACTGGCATGATTTTCTCCTGCATCTTCATCATCCATGTCATCTAGGTTTATGATCATGTCTTGTTGGCTTTGGCTTATCTTGCTTTGAAGGTTACTGGCAATTTCATCAATTCTAGTTCTCTTCTTAACTGAGGACAAATCCAAAGGCAAGTCATTAATGGACTTCCTGGCTCTTTTCCCTGTTACTAAGGGCTTTTTGGTGGCAAGTCCTAAAATGGAGGTCTGGGTTTTTTGTAGAAAGATTGGAGAAGCGTCCACTTCAGAGTCTGGCTGGTCAGTCAGCTGGCTTTCAAAGACAGTTGCATCTAGGTCATCACAGTAGGAATGCTTATGCTGCTGGTGAACCCTCAGACCTTTCAGAGTGGTAGTAGAGAAGCTGCAGAGGGTGCAGCGATGAGGATTCTGCTGGTCATTCGGTGTGCTGGTTAACTTTTTTCCATTGACTTTGGAACTTACATTACCTCCATTAACTGGCTCTGCAGCATTGTCATTTTGAGGATCTGGGCTATCACTTGTTAGGTCCATGGTCTCTAAATCTGTGGAACTGTGGCTCTGCTTGTGTGTGCCGAGTTTAAGAGGGCTGGTGCAAATAAACGGGCATTCATCACATTTATACACTGTGGTTTTACCAGAAAGGTGAATGTTTTCAATGTGGCGGGAGATGCTCCGCCTGTGCATGGTGAGGAAGGAGCAGAAAGGGCACTGAAATCGGTTCATGTACTTTCTGAATGGTATTCCTTTAGTCTCCAGTAATTTATTATCGTCATCAGTTAAAAGCTGCTTTGCATCTGCTGACAGGGTCCCAGTATAGCTGGGATCATCCATGTCACCCAGCTCTTCGTCGTCATCGTCATCTTCTAAGCTGCTCCTAGAGTCTTCCTCATTGAGTAAGTTGGCATCCATCTCTATGACACTGTTGGAGACATCAGTTGAAGCAAACCTCTTGGACAAAATCGAGGAACCTGTGCTGTTTGGTGTTACTGCACTCATCTGTACATATTCAAAGGATGAGATCTCTGGGAGTGGCTTTTCCGATGTGTTTTCTGCTGTTTTTCCTGCTGACTCTTCATTTCCCGTCAAACTCATCTTTAAACTAGTTGGACTTTGGGAAGCAGAGGGAGAATCTGGTTTGGGTGAGCTTGCACTTGCCTCACCTTCCAGTTCCGCAATGCAGGAAACTATCTTGACCTTGTCGCTGTGTTCTTTCACCACGTGATTAGTCCAGCTGTCCTTCTGGTCAGTCTGATAGTCACACCATTCACAGGCAAATGTTCCCTTCATGAGTCCACCGGCTGAGTCAGATTCATCTCCAGCCTCTGTGGAAGGATCAGCACAGTCTATGGGAACTTTGTTATGATACATTATTTGGTGTTTGACTATCCTTGCTTTGCGTGGTGACTTGTATGTGCAATACTGACAGGAATACACTTTTGAATGGTCATTGTGCATTATAACGGTGTAGCTGGGCTGCTTAGCTGTCTGTGAGGAGATACTTGCATCTGAATCTTCCTCTATAACATTATGCACTTTTTTGGTGTGGTTTCTTAAGAATGATTTCGATCTGAAGTAACGGACACAGAACTTGCACTGGTAAAACGGCAGACGGGTCTCAGCTGTCTGCTTTTGTGATGTTTGGCTGGAATTGTCAGTAGAGTTGGGGCCTAAAAAAGAAGAGAAAGTAAGTGAGATGGCTGCTCAATATGGTTCATCAGTAAGTCAGTTGATTTGACTACTATTATTTAGACTTTCAATAAAACCAGCATCAAACATTTCATGCTACTTAATAACAAATACAACTATATGGCTGTGAAGAGTTCTGTGAAACAGAAAAAGGAATATTTTCTAATCCTGAACAAATTAACTGTAACATGTGAATTCGTGTGGTAGGCATACTTATTCCAGCTTTAGAAGGCGTATAATCCTTGTCAAGCTTATCCTCATATTCCTCCTCTTCCTCCTCCTCTTCCTCCTCATCTTTCAGAGAGTCAGACTCATCTGCATCTGCAGGCTGAAGGAAAACAGTGTGCACTTCCTGAATGTGGGTCTTCAAGTCGTCATATGACTCGGCACGGAAGTCACAGCCATCACACTGCAATACCTCCATCACTAAAAAAGGGGAGCACTCCCTGGAAAATCAGGGAAACCTACAAAGAAACAGAAAGAGAGAGGAATCATGAGGGCAAGCAGCATTTTTCTAAAGCCTGTGTAAAGGCAATTCCACGTTTTCTCTCAGAACACAATAAATATGCTGGAAATATGCTGGAACATTTTTGAATTGCAACACTTATACGTACAGCATTTGCTAGCTTGCTATGGCCCTCAACATCCTGAAAATGCATTTTCACTGGATGCATGTAACAAGAATCCAGAAGTAAATACACCAGTAACGGGACACGGGATGTCTCTTATGCAACAGCAGCTTGTAGCTATGACAGGGAATATATGTAGTCAGATCCGAGTTAACGTGTGTCGGTAACGGCGCATACGTACGAGAGACACCTGCCTGGGTGTGACCATCTGCCAGGTGCACCGTGCTGCCGGTGCTCCCCCCCCCCTCCACCGTTTCATCAAAACAGTGCAACAGAGCAATAACCGCAAAGTGACGATAGACAGCATTTCACTGAGATACATGACTTATGTACGTTTGGACAAAGAGAGAAAGAAACAGACATGCCCCCACAGTCCTGGAGCTGAGCAATTTTACCTGATATTGACACCTAAAAACACAACACAGAGTTTCAGTAGTTCTCTAAAAGAAAAAATAATTTGTGAGAATCATGTTTACATATTTGAATCCACTGGTGAACTTCCATTTACAGCGCAAGTAATGGTCAATTTAGTGAAGACTTCAGGACTAATATTATCCTGTAATATTTCCATATTCAGTGTAGTGAACAAGCCCTTCCATAAAAATAAGCTTTGTGATGGTTCAGCGTGATTATCAATGGCTGTTCCTGCTGTGAACAAAGAATAATCAAGAGCAGGATGGATGACACATCGTTTCCACTAGTCAGACAGTGGCCAGCGAAAGATATAATGCTTTCAAATGTTCATGATTATGTGCTCAACAGCCATCCTTCTAAAGCAGAGTGTCATTTGCTCGTGTTATAGAGCCGCTTCCATGTCTCATTTGCAAGAATCTGCAACAAAATGCTGTCAATTTGGCACCAGGGTAAAAAAATGTTTTTTGGATTACACTGCGCGACTGAAATTTCAGTAAGGATTAATTAAGACAACATGACGAGCATTTATTTCTCCATGATTGCTTTGATGGTGAATAATTGTGGAAGTGATGATATGGTAAACCAAAAGCTGAAGTCTGCAAAATTTTTAATGAAATCTAAACCACCACATCTCTAAATGAATTACACTGAAATACAAACATGCCATGCAAATTAAAACTATTGGGCTTTCTTAATACAAAATTAAATAAAGAAGTGATATTTGTCAAATTACACACAACTGCAACACATTTCTATTGTCTCATCATGGAGGCAAAACCACACTGATACGTGGAAGAGTCACAAAAAACTCTCATGGAAAGCCTCACAAAAACATAACAAAGGAGAATTCAGCAGATGCTGATGTTACTCAGAATACTAAGAAGGTCCCATTTTTTAGCATAGCATCATTCCAAGAACAATGGAGGGACTGAGGAGGGATTATGGGCTGATTTGTCCCATTTTTATTACCTTGGGATAAGCAACAGCTGGAGAGCAGCTCCACAAGCTCAGTATTTAGAGCACACTATTCCATCAGATTGTATCAACTGCTGCTCTGAAATAAGATTGAATGAATCAACTGAGAGATGAAGGCTTTGTGTCTCTGGGCTGCTTTGCAGTTTGGACTTGGCCAGAAAAATTGATGTTGATGATGTGGCCATCATTTCACAGCTCTTTCATCACAGCTTTCTAATCAACTGTCATTTTGTCTAGAAAACGATCTAATATGACACCAGTTCTGAGATGAGTAGTTAAAGGACGTGGTTTGCACCCTTTACAACTCGAATCAAAACAACTCGAATCAAAACCCAATCGATATGATATTTTCAGAATTTCTTTTGAACACAATAACAAACGAATTGAAGTAAAATAACTAATAGTTACTCCTTTCTGTGAACATGTTAATACAATAGGTGTACACTGGCATTCTTTGGGAGGAAAGGAACATATCGTATTGGTGTAAGTTGCTCATACACCATATGGAAACTGACTGACTTTGCAGTAATGAATCATATTACTGTTGTATGACTGTTAATTATACTCTAAGTATGTGTCAGCTGTGTGATTCATTAGGGATGTGGATTTTTACAGGATCAGGTGTGTGTGGTACAAATATCCCCAAATCACCAGGCTTCCATGAACACTGTGGACACGTTTGAGGTATGAACATATTACAACGAGCACAGAGCTACGTCTTCTGTTACAACATTTCAAGATGCAGGTGGCCATTCTTTTCATTAACTCCTTGACATAAAGCCAGGTGTTTTCCCTGTATGTCAATGATGGAGCAAAAAAGGTGAAATACAAGACTAAAACAACAATGAAGTTTACACATGGAAAGTTGTGCACACACTAGGATGTGTACACAAATGTACCTACACAAATGAGTTTCTCATTTGTACCAAACTCCTCCGTGTACCGGATAGAGAAAAGAAGAGGGCGGATGACATGGCATGACTCAAACATTGGACATCATCAACATTTATCATCCATCCTAACATCCCAAGGAGACTCTTTCATTTAAACCAAATTAAATGAAGCTGCACTTTTCAAACTAAAACACACGTGTTGTTGAAAGCTGACCGTCACAACTTCTTAGTACTACTACTACTTCAGAACCTGAATTTGTTCCATCTTTTCGATTAGGCAAGGACAGATATTTTGCATGTATTCAAAGAGGATTAATGGTTCACACAGCAAACATGGATCTTTGTCGATCCATTGTTCTCGCTGACAAAAGTCTACATCACAATACGCCTATCACCATCAGTTCTCCTCAT
This sequence comes from Nibea albiflora, assembly GCA_014281875.1. Taxonomy (NCBI): domain Eukaryota; kingdom Metazoa; phylum Chordata; class Actinopteri; family Sciaenidae; genus Nibea; species Nibea albiflora. The sequence goes on from CM024803.1 coordinate 10,744,368, forward strand.
ATTCTCGCAGAAATTCCACAGAACGAGGATGTTTTATCAATGACTGTAATAACAGCCAAAAAAACACTATCATTTCAGCTTGATTATAAAGCTTAATTGGTGCAGTACTGTCTTAATGTCTGCTATGTCTTCTTACCATTAATAAGAAAACATTGCAATATGCCTTTCACATTGCCCTTTGTCCACACAAGTCAGTAGTAGACTGACTACTACTACTGACTAGTAGTAGACTACTACTGTCTCATGTAAATACAGACTTGAAACAAAACCACTGCTGTATCTGACATGAATCAGCAGAGTTATAGAAAATGCAAGGTTTTGGCTATGGCCGTTGCCATCTTGCTTTTTTTATAGCCAGAAGTGATAATATTTGGATAAGAACGTTGAGCTGTGGGATGACGTACTGCAAGTTGGGCTGCACTTGGTTTTGACTGCTTTTTCAAGCAGGAAAAAATAGTGGCCTGCTCAGTCACATAGGTTTGTGAATTACATCTAAACAGGAACTAAAAAATGTTTCTGAAAAAATTGTGGAATGGGCAATGCAGTGACAAAATCTTGATTCATATTTGATCAGCACTGCCTAGTTTGAGCTGAGTTATGTGAGCCCGGTGTGTTGTACTATAGCTTTTCCATTGAATGAACATCGTACTGAAACTAGCGACTGAGAACTAAACTCATGAGGAGACTGTTTACTGAGAATTAAGGTCATTTCCCTATGAAACTCGATACAATCGGACCTCAGTGTTACAGCCGATAGAACTTCCCCCTGCTGGCCATTAGTAGAACGCAGCTTCAAGACACTTCCATGTTGACTTCACGTCACCTCTACCCACTAATTATATGCTTTCAGTGATTAGTATATTTACAAAGTAACTCCAAAAGTCAGGTGTTGACACTGATCTGACAAATCCACATTTCAGTCAATACTTTCAATTTTGAGAAGACAAATATTTGTTTTCAGAAAAAAAAACAATCAAACAAATTATGCAATGCTGGAAAAAAAAATAGAAACGGTCTGTCACTGTATAGTGTTACAAAGTCAGCTGATTTTAACAGAGCTACAACGTAATGTCGCTTTAGCGCCGTGATCAAATTCAGTCCACTGATCTGGACACTGAAACCGAGAAATTTCAAGAGAGATCAAGCCAGAGACAGTTGGGAATCCCGCCCTGCCTTCCCACACCCAACTGGCCGGCCAGTGGAGAGCTCCATGTGAGCCGGCCAAGCTGCCAGTATGTCCCTGAGCAACCAGGGGATCCATTGTTGTTCAGGGTCAGGTTACAGCCTCACCACGGGGCCCCACCCTACTCTCTTGGCAGTTCACTGCTGTTTTGAACAAAGTTGCCTCCTAATGCCAGGTTCCTTGACATGGATATCAAGAGAATCCTTTCGGAGAGAGAAGGGGAGAGGAATGCCCGGGGAAGGGGAAAAAAAAAGGAAGAAAAAAGAAAAGCCTCCTACACAACCACCATCTGCCTTAGAGTTGGCTGTGTCTTTTCAGCCAGTCAGTCCCTGTACCACACCAAGTTAATGGGTGAGATTGTGTAACTGCTTTCATCTAGTCAGCTGGGGCTCTAACAGGCAGCGACTGAGCTGCTCAGATCCTCCTCTGAGCCGAGCTTCAAGGGCAGCCATTTTAGGAGCTGACTATGTGCGCTTAGGTGTTCAGCCAGCACACAACATGGACCCACAGATCTGATCCTCTTCCTCAAAGGCAGGCAGCCTGACACTGGAGAGCTGCTGACAGAAATCTATCTGCCAGATGTACAGTTCTGTACCCAAGCCCGCTGCCCACACAGCTCAGCAGAAAACATCTCACACTCTTGCTAGGCTGACTTTACCTCGTCCTTTCATTTCTCAGGGACATTATCTCTCACATCAAGAGATTGTTCTAAGAGACGCTACAACAATCCGCGTTCCAAAGAAAGACAGAATAGGTCAGCGCGAGCGGCATGCACCAACACTTTGTGGAGAAGCTGCCAACTAGGTTTCCACAAGGGGGGTCTAAAAATGTGAGGCATGTCTGAACTTCTTTATCTCAGAGCTCTGTAAACCCTGAGCCCTCGAGGAGAAGACGAGAAGAGGGCAGAGAGAAGCAGAAGGGGAGAGAGCAGGGCCCTGAAGGGGAAGGGTGGGAGGAGAAGGGAGGCAGCGAGAGAGCATGACAGAGCCACCTGGAAGACCTTCAGCAGTAAGTAACAGAGGACAAAGCCATCCGACTGGGCTCCCCAGATTTCAAAGTCTACTGACATTTGTTAATCACCAACCGGTCTCTCTGCATCGGCGAGCTCTGCCAGCAGTCACACCCTCTACTCAAACTGGCTGACAGCAGCTGCTCTGTCTGAAAGAGAGCCTTTGAATAAGCCAGCATTAAGCTGATTAGGAGTACAGAGGTTTTGTCCTTAACTGTTGGTTAGTGCTACCATCTCATGCTGTCAGGGAGAGAAAAATCCACTGACGCGTTGTTATATTATTATATGGCAAGCATCCTGGCCACAGATAATTCATCTGGCAGACAAGACAGGACGCGCATCTTGTCAACCTGCACATACTCAATAATTAATGTCCCATTGATTGCAAATGACTTTTGGCTGCTTTTTAAATGGAAAATAGAGCGGCAATAAGAGCAGGTAACCAGATCCATGGAAATTGATTTTTTTTGTTTTCTTTTCGCAGAGATGACAACATCAGAGAAAAATCTATATGTCTTTTGCTTCAAGAAAGTTAAGAAAAACCCAAAAACGCAAGGTGCAAAGGTAAACGTATAATGCTTCCAGTTCTGATCTCTTCAGCCTGCAGTCTCCTCCAGGTTTTCTGAAAGATCTCGCTGCGTCTGCAGGAGAGCAGAAAACATTGCGTCAGAGCGCTGGCAAGAATTTGGCTTCTTGCACAAACAGGAGATTGAGAGCTGGGCATCACGATGGTTACTCCTATCCCCTGATGTCATCAGGACCAACATGAGAACTCAACACACCGGATCTGCTAGTGTGCTTCACACTTGCTATACACAAATAGCACACAGCGCAGAGCTGGGCAATACAATTCACTGCAAAACTATGGCCAAACCAGGATACTGGTTGCTATAGCGCAGATATTCAAATGGACATATGTGAAGCTGTATGACAAAATCAACTTTTACTCAACTTTTGTGATGAAACTAAACACATGATGTTTGAAACTCCAGGTTATAAATATTTAGCTCACATTTTCGTTAAGAATGCTCCAAAAACTATAAACAGAAAATGAAACTTCTGATTATTAGATTAGAAAAAAAACACCAGAAAACGATCAATCATCATCTCTGTTCCATAGACACGTGTATTAGACCTGTAAACGTTAGAAAGGTAATATCCAAAAACAGCAAAACTTGGCTTCAATGTCTAAAAACTTGGCTCCGAAATCAAGTATTGGATCTCGAGAACAGGACACCTCCCTGACACAAGGTTAGCGCGAGGGAGATTTGTTTACATGAATTCGGCTCTCTACTGTGATTATTTTATCGTACATCCATCGCAGACACAAGACACAAGGTTCATAAGCAGCAGCTTCTGCAAGCTGGCACGCCGGCTCTCTGTGTAAATAACTAACATTCAGATTCTGTGACAATCTCATCAGTGCCAAATCCCTTTTCTCACTACTCCCCTCCCCAACATCTCCCTCGCAGTAGTAATATGAACCTGCCATTTGGGAACATTATTTCACTTTAACACACTTTCTGCTATAAAATATGTCGACTAGTGACAGGATGAGGCTGCGATACATGCGGTCAAAAGATGAATTTGAGCATGAGCAGCTAAATGCATGACTTTTAGAACAATATGTATTACTATTGACCACGTGCAGAGACTCTTACATTATATTATATAATGTTGGCAGCAATGAAGGGCTTTTTTTTATTAATCTGTTGATTATTCTTAATTGAATCAATTAATCTTCTTAATTTTAAAACTTTTTGAATATTCCATCAAACTTTTTTTGGCATTTGTGCTTCAAAATTACTTAAAAGATTGATTAATCGATTATAAAATGAGTTGCCAACTGAGTTTCAGTCCACTCACTCATCAATTCATCATTTCAGCTCTACACTGAAGTGTACATGTTTACACCTTTGTGTGGGTTTGTCCCTTAATATTCTTACTTCCTTGTTACCTATCAATCTTCTTAACACCCTTTTGTAAATTCTAGTTTATTCTGAGAGAGAAGGGGGCATGTTTTGACCGTGTCGCTCATCGCAGTAATCTTTTCTTTCTTTTTCTTTTACCTAAGAGAGGCACCACTGCAAGCCTTACACCAGATGTAGTACTAACAGTACTTGTGTTCAATCTAAACCTAATTTATGGGTGAGTATTGATCAGTTCACTCCTTATTGTAAAGTTGTCGATGCATATTTATTTTCCTGGGATATTGTCTTCCCACGCTGTGTGCAAGCCTCCCCTCCAACCCTTGTCATCACACTTTTTGTCTTAAGTTTAGTAAACATCTAATGGTACAACCTGCTTTTCCTGAATGTGCGAACTCAGCCTACGTGTCTCTGAATCACCATTACACTAATTTCAAATATGTCTTCCATTAAGCTTGGCCTCTCACACCACACACCACACACAACTTTATTGGGTAGTTAAAATTTCTCAAAGGTCAATTGTTATTGACTTCCTTCGTGCAAGAAATAAAAACTGATTTATGGACATTTTGGGTCATCTTTTGTTGACAAACCTCAGTGCAGCCTTTCTTTAGCTTTTTGTAGTATCTGAACGTTCAAATCATCGTCTCATGAAATCTAACATCTGCTGATGCAAGTATGGGCCAAGTCAAGCAGCAGCAAGAAATATTTATTTTGGCACCAAACCACTAAATCATTCTCTTTACCAGACACAACCGAGGGACTTTGAAACCAGAAAACTGAAGTAAGGGTTTAGTTTCAAAGGCAATGTTTTTTTGTTTTTTTTATATGTGTGTGTGTGTGTGTGTGTGTTGTTCATCCTACACCTGGTGACTGCATCATTAGGTGTAAGATTTAGAGTGAGCGTTAGCACCTGTCTGTGAGATATGCCGGGTTACACAAACAATTAAACCCGCATTTGCGATAATACAGTAAAAATGTCACAATATTAGAGTGTTCTGTGGACTGATAGTAGCCGTTTGGCAGAAAATCATTTAACATCTTTATAATAGGATAATTTTTCAAGCAAAAATGCAAAACGGCGTAGTTTCAGCTTCTCCATTGTGAATTTTCTTTGTGTCCTATGATCATAAACTGAATATTTTTGAGTTTTGGACAGCTGCCTGAGCTAAACAAGTGATCTGCAGTTATCATCTCTGGCTCGAGACAACCGTGATGGACATTTTTCATTATTTTCTGACATTCTATGGAGAACAATTACACAACTGAGATATAATATAATCACCAGATTAATAGATGGCAATGATAACCAACAGTTATTAATCGTAGTCAGCTCTAGAGCAGATGACTGATTAGCGTGTGGGTGTGTGAGCGTGTGTGTCCTCTGCCTGAAAACAGGAGTATTTCAAACTTCAAAAGCAGATTCTTTTTTATGTGCCGCACTTATCACAGAAAATATTTGTCTGTCTTTTTAGAGCTACTTGAGAAACATTTTCCACCACAAGTTTTCCACTTTGACTGTAAGAGACACCAAAACGATGTGCGAGCTGCATTTCAGTGCAAAACGTGACATCTTCAAGAAAATTCCAGCATGCTGAAGGGAGCACTAAATCTTTTCAAAGAGGACAATATGTGACTCCTGACAGGGTTCTAACTATATTAGGCATAACTCTCAAAACGATGGAAACATGCTTACTCGGATGGAGCAGCAAAACAGTTCAGACTTGGTGACTGCCACCACCATCCGGGCTGCCCTGAGTTGCAAATAAAGCCACCACAGACGCTGACTAGAGGATCAGGACAACTGAGTCACTCCTTCCACATCTGTGGGAAATCTTAACACACCATCTCTGTTTGAGCTGTAGCGAACTCACTTAACCTTAGCATCCTTTTTAACCACAAAAAAGTTTGATTTGTAGCAACTGCGCATTCAATCTTGTCACAGCTCTGTATATAAAACAGGTTAATGAAACTATTACTCAAGGTTCTCAATGCCCGTATCCATGGAAATCACAATAGTTAACTGAATTTAAAGCATGAAGCAATGGCGAATCATTTGTTTTGTCTATAAAATGTCCAAAAAAGGAGCCTATTATAATTTCCCAGCCTGAGGTGGCATCTTAAAATTCATGGTTTTATTTGACCATTGATCCAAAAGCCAAAGATAAACAGCTCACTGACATGCACGACGAATAAAAGCAGCTAATCAACTCAATTCAAACACAAAATCTAAGCTAGAAAGAAGAGTTTGTATGAATAAAAAGTTGAATTCGCCTTTTACAGCATTAAAATCTCCTCTCTTAGTTCTTATTAAATAATACTGCTGCAGTATAATCTGTCAAGCATAACTTTCATGACCTATTCAGTCAACATTACACACACTTTGAAGTGGCTTCAAGCACTCTCACCGCTCTCGTGGCATTGTTTTCGGCAACAGCAGGCACCTTTAAAAACCCACTGTACCTGCTCAACACAAGACAGATCCAGTTATGCAGTGAAGTATTTAACAGCTTAAGCCAGATATTTTCCACGGAAGGTGTTAGGAACCAAAGACAGAGCTAAAAGAGGATGACTACTGGACTTACATTCATCAGCTGGCCAGAAACACAACTCCAACTAAATGATTATATTGCTTCATAAGTTCTGGGTGTGCTGCTTGCTAACAAGTTCACCATATCAACTTAAAATGTAATCACACAGCAGGATTGTTCAAAAGAAACTCAGATAAATTAAAACGTACAATAAAAAAAATAAAACATGATATTGTAACGGCGTTTATGTCATCATTTTCAGCACGTTTGTATTATTTATGGTGAACAGACACAGGGCTGCTAAGAGCGCTGAAACCACAGCCAACGGGTAACCAGGAAGCATAATTAATGTTTGGACGGTTAGACTGTTGGCTAACATGCAACCATATGTGCCTGCACCTTCATTCTCTCAGCCAACGATGCACAACATTCTTAAGAGAGGGAACACAAATACACGCCCATGCCCAGAGTTACCCAGCGCCATCGCCGCCTCAAACACACACACAAAGGTCTGAATTCCAACGTCAACTTGTTTCGGATTCCTCTCACCTGAAGTTCTTTAAACATTTAAGGAACTGGTTCTGAATATGTCACAGAGCATTTCAGAGCGTATCCCCCAGGAAGGATCTCCCAGGAATTTCGTACTACACACTTTGGAAGTTATTTTGGTTCAGATTAGGAATGGTGCCCTCAAATGCAAACCAGCCAAAATAGCAGTGTCTGTTTTTTAGCGATTCTTTGGCCTGCTTGCAGCTTACGCTCTTGTTGGCTCGCAGTTAGGCTTTTATCTGTCGGCACTGTAGCAGATAACAACACTAGTTCAAAAGAGAAAAGCTGGTCCGACTTCAATGACCTTCATATTCCAATAATCCCTTCACAGAGGAATAACATATTGACAGATACAACCACAACACTGCATGGTAGTCTCATATTGTATTAGTAAGCATGTAAAGTGGAGATTATGTACATAGGTGCTGGGTATCCATGTTTTGAGGTTTTACAGATTTCTATGAAAAGCAGATCAATTTTAATGTCTCTTCGCTTGTTATCTTTCTGGGTGCGGAGGGTTGAGTTTCCTGCGACAAGTTTACAGTAAACAGAGTCTTTGTATGATAAGGAGAACTCAGACAATGAAGAAGAAAATAAAAATGCAAATTAGATGCTTATTTTGAAAGAGAGGGGCTACAACAAGTGTTTCAAAAACTCATTCAAAAATGAGTGACAAATCTCAATCTCAGTTTCCAAGAACCCAATGTGATGTGTTCAAATTACACATTCTGAACCAACAAATAGTCCCTAAAGATTAGTCCCTATTAGATTAGTTTACAACAATATGAAACTAAGGAAAGCAACAAATCCTCCTTCACATCCTCGTGTTGCCATGTTATAATAATAACGTGCCACCAGATTTACATGGCTGGAACCCCACATGTCTGTAGTGGTGCTACTTTTTATAGGCACAGACATGTAATAATAATCCACTTTAATCTAATAGGTAATCCAGTAGACTTTGACTTTGGAATTAATTTACAATACCACAATCTAACCATCTGAATCAGACAGAATGATATCTTGTTACTGTAGTCTTGATGAGTATATCTGTTTCATTACAACATCGTTTCAGCTGCCTGGTGATAAGAACAACAGTGAGCTGGACAGCGACCTCACTACTCTTTGACTGTGATCAGAGCAGAGAGCTTCCTTAAATGATGTGATCACGTGGCGCTGCTCATTTGAGGAAGTCTGAATACACAGAGATGAGACATCGATCCCACCTGGCCGATCAATGGACCAGGCCTTTTCTCATGAGATGTGAGGAATCAATAATGTTCGGTATGAACGTTTTGTCATAACATTCATCAGACATCTGCTGGAATGGGATGAAAAGGATAAGAACAGCAGAAAAAAGGCAGAATAGAGCTGAAAATACAACAGCAATGTCACCACAAAACTCCCTGTACACTGCCGACTTACATTTCTACTGTATGATATTTTTATTTTGAACATTTTAAGCATCCGAATGTTAGGGTACTTCCCAAATCATCCTTTTCATAGATTCTCTTTCAGTTTTGATTCTCTGAGGTCAATGTTCTGAATAAATACAGAATATGGCATCATCTTTCACCAGCTATGAATCTACACATTAAATCATCCCGAATCATCAACATTATCGTGAGAAATTATGAACCTGACTAAAAACTCTGGTGTTAATCTGCTTACAAATCTGTTTCAGGAAGCATATGGTATTCAAAGAAGTAGGTCAACCATTAACCATCTAACAGGCCTTGACCAGAAACATTCTTCTAGCACTCATTCATCTCAAGCTGAAAAATCCCATGTAGAGCAAAAACATTAAAGCAATGTTATGCAATTTATGAAATGAGTAATAACACATTCTTCATAATAAAATACATAAAAATAAAACACAGCCGAGCCCAGATGAGCACACTTTGCTTTGTTGCTACAGTCTGACTTTGTCTGACTTGGCCAGTAGCTTATGGTGACTAATGTTAGCAGACATTTGCTCTGTAAATGACTCCAACCTTATGATTCTTCTCTGCTTGTGCCAGTGTTAATCTACATTTTAGTATCATCCCATAATAGCTATGTGTTGCCACAACCGCTGTTCAGCCAAACTTACATCTAGGATCGCTTTAAATGAAGCTAAGGGCTTTATTTCTTTCAAAAATAAAGCTTGAAAAAGGCCAGAAAATATCTTTAAATGAAGCTAAAGGAAGGTCTGCCCATCGTGTAGGACATTTCTGTTTGCCTGATTTATTTAAAAGGTTTTTAAAAAGGTTTACAGATTACCGCAGAAGAAGTCTTTGCATCGCACAGGACAAGCATCTTCTGCTTCTTTTCAGCCACAATAAAATATGAAACTCCATTTAACTTAACTTAATAGGGAATCATATTGGTGTCTTAAACTGATCTCTTCTCCTTCGAGCCAACACAACAGCTGTGCGGTATTAGGGCGTGTGTTTCAGTAAGCATTGTCCTTAAGGTGATGACCTGTACTCCATGTGTCTTCGCTCTATATTTAGGAAATAAGATCAAAATGCTTCATCTGATCGCAAGTTCCACTTCCTGTCATGGGAATGAGCCACATGCTTGCAAAATTAACATGTGGCTTTTGGTGAGAAGTACTCATCATTTTGTTGCCCCTCAGCTCAGAAGAACACATAAAACTCGTTCTAAGTGCAGGTTGTGGATCGACTCTGCTATACAGTCCTTCAGTTATTTTTAGCTTGCTGTTGGCCTCTTGGTAGTTTTTCCTTTACAGCTTCCTCTTTACATGACCATCCATCACGGAAACACGACCTGATCTAGATAAAGTCCTGATGGTGCCATATTTTCTCCAAGTCTTTGAGTTTGTCTTTACTCTGTTGCAGAAAAAGATTCTTAAATCTGATTTTCTGTCTGTTTCCAAATCTGAATCTTGCAGCGGTAACATCTCAAACATGTCGTGTTGGCTCCTCGCCGCCGCACTCATCTCTGTACGCTTTGACCTTCACTGAAAATCTAGTTTTATTTGATCTAATTAGCATCCCTTCACTGGATTTAAGAAAAAATAGCTCACTTCTTGATTTCCAATGCGAGAAACACAATCTTAACACAATTATGACCATGAATTAATTAGATATGCGCCTACTTATGCAGTTAAAATGTTACCCATTCTTAGCACAAAGCCTTTTGTGTTTTACTGGTTACTTTAACTGAATGAAGGAGACCAAAGAAAAAAAGTCTGGGTTTCTGGTGAACATTCAGGAAACCAACTCAGTAATCCCACATTGTCTCAGAGGACTGGTAAATACAGGTGCAGAGCCTTTCAGACGCTGCAATCCAGCAAGCTTTGCTGATCTGTCTGCAGCCTGACCTTCACTGCTGTCACATTCAGAGGGCGTTAAAAAGAAACACCTCACTGCTGCAGGCCCAGGCGACCCTTAAGGATTCTGGGTAAAGGAGAAGATCATGTAGGCTTACCACCATCCTATTAAGTTGACTGAAGGAGGTTTAATGGAACAAAATGAAGCCAGAGATGCAGAACTGAATCCTTTTTTTCCCCTTGTATCACTGAATTGGTGTTTGAACAATTTCACTGCCCCTAAAACTCTCTGACTATTTATCAAAACCATACATGGGATATCATCTGATTCAAACATCAGAGTTAATGTGTTTCATGATAGGAATATGCGCCACCTCTGTAATAAAGGACAACGAGCAGAGTCTCGAGGACTGGAGGATTTTGATCTTTGGACCTCAAAGTATTCTGCTGACTGAGGCCTTCAAGCAAGCACTCACATCAAATAGAGAGACAGGAGCTGAAAGAGAGAAGGAGGAATGCCATTAGCATGGCTCCGAATTGCAATACCATGCTAATCCCAGGAAGGGAAGATAATTTTTCTATTTTATGTGCGTGTCGTCCATACTACAAGGTCAGACAGTGCTTGTGTCAGCCTGTCTCTCTTTGACAGATGGTTACCTGACATCACCCACCCAGTCAGACGGCCTTTAATACTTAATATCACCGCACTCACTCTCCTATGTATATTCTTCCCTTGCAAACCAAGACATTTCTTCTCTCAATCAAAGATATCCAACTTGCTAATTGTATGTTTCTCTCTAGCTACACCAAAAGGAAAGAAAGAAAGAAAGAAAGAAAGAAAGAAAGAAAGAAAGAAAGAAAGAAAGAAAGAAAGAAGCTGGCCATCATGGTACAAGTAACCTTGCTCCAAGGGTAGCCTTTGTGTTCGGCAAAGGGCTCGGATTGTTCTGTGTGAAAAGGAGGACGGCTGCAACCCAGAGCACTCGATAGCAACATTTGACCTCTTTTGCGCAGAAGATAATGACCAAGCAGATTAGAAGGAGACAAGCATTAATGGCCATCTTCCATTTGGCTACTATCTTCAGGTTGTCATGGTGAAAGCTCACTCACGCCCCCCTCAAAAAAAGAGAAAAAAAAAACTACTCCATTCAAAGCGCTAGCACTTACAGTGTTTTGCATCTTCTGCATTTACGTTTTAATCACGAGAGATAGTTATGTGACCTTCAAGCCTGAAATTTTCACAAAGCAACAAAACAGGGGGCTGGTAAATCTCTCTGCTAAAGCCTGCTGGGTGTGAAGGTTAGATAATGAATACCCTTACATAGTCCCTCTCTTCATTCCTGTTAACAAAACCAAAAATGATTTTTTTTTATTTATCTGAGCTGGTCTTCTTTTTGTCGTGCAGCCACCACATGTCAGCTAATGCAAAAAGCGCCACATGAAAAATGCAGTTACTAACATAAGTCAGAAGAAATCAAGAAATCAAGGCACTGGGATAAGACATGCATGAGTTTGAATTCTCTAGATGTCTACAGCTCAACCTCCCCTTAGTATAGTCACCTCACTTGGCTGCTCTCTCGTCTCTCTCTCACGGGGCTGACAGAATTATCTTCTGCATCAGAGCTGAGGCTGGGCCAACGCTCCACACAGAGGACTCCATTTCACACAGCCGGCCCTACTGTGGCCAAGGAGACACAGCCAATCATGCAGGAGTATCAGTGGCACGGCCATCCACCATTTTGCGCTCCTCAAGGTCTTTGACTGTCCTCTCAGCTCAGCTGTGTGGAGCTGCCTCTGCTCGCTTCTGCTATCTTGTTACACAGATGGAAGTGTTTAACTTTAAGAGCACGGACCTGAGTGAGCAGCTTCCCCTCCTGTCTGTTCCTCTGCAGACTGTCATGGCAGTCAGCAAAAGCAGAAGTGAGATGTGTGGTTTTTGTTCACTGCGAAGATGGCCACCTAGAGTGTGGCTCCGCTGTTCTTCACAAGCTGAAGGCAACGTCCTAAAGAGATCTGTGGACTGTGCCTCTAAATATGGAGCTTTTACTAACCCTGCCTTACTAAACACTACGGAGACATACACGTGTAATCTTCAGTAGATAACATGATCAGATGCAGGTGCAGTCAGTGCTTCTGTGAGAAAAAGAAATCTCTTTCTTCTAGACTGAAAAGCATAAAAGATAAAACTTGGGGCAACCCTCAGCAACATGATTAAATATTCCATCCAAAAATTATTAAGTGCACAATTTAATTAATAGCCTTAGGCGTGATTATTTTTACAATTTTATATGGGAAGGAATAGGTAGATATATTTGGTTTTCTCAAGAGGTTTCTTCCCTTGAGCTTGAAGAGAAAAATTCTCAGAAAAGGAATTCTATCAAGCACTGTACACAAGTAGACTACAGCAAAATAAAACGTGTTTTCACCGCTCCAAACACAACACACAAGTCTTTAAACCATATGTGTCCACAATCTGAAAATATGCTCTATTCAGATGTCCTAAAACTCGGTTCATGGGCTATATAAACACCACTGAAGAGTCGAGGGCAAGTGAAGGATGTCCAAGGACAGATCTTGGAGAGAAACCAGGAAGTGTTTTTCCACAAAGACAATTACTCCAGGAAACCTTACATTCCACACAGCCTTGTAGTCCATCTCTCCTAGGAAACCATTTCCTGATGTAAATCAATCTGCTGCCGTCCCAAATAAATCCTGTATTATCTCAGACAACATATATGGATAACTGGCAACAAACTACACCCTTTAGCTCTCCGGGTACCAAACTCAAGGCTAGTAACTGAGTAAAACTATGATTTGTATGCATGATGTGACTTCCTTCTCGCTACGAACAAAACAATCTTCCATGGAAGGACTCTTATCTCATATCAATCAACAGTTTAACGCCTTTATTCATTCCTGTTTTCCATCCTGTTTTTATCTATTAAAATGCCTACAGCAGTATCCAATTCCACCAATTCACCAAAAAAGACGACGAAGAACAACAACAACAAAAAAAGATGACAAGAAAAGGCAGCGAGATGCACTGAAGGGATTCTAGTAAGTGGTGCTCAGTGGACAACTGCCAGAAAACACTGCAATGCTGACTTCCTTGTAAGCCTGACATGGCAGTTACTTCAGTTACAGGGAGTGGGTGAGGTTACAAGCTAGTCAGGATGGAGTATTTCAGAGTGACCAAGAGAGGACACGTGAAGCAATAAAAAAGAGCTGAAAAGTCAAACTCATGTCTGGTTTATTTGCAGAAACGTAGAACTAACATGGAGGATAGACGATTTTTTTTTTCTGGAGAGCTTTTTAAAGCTGAGTCTATCTAAGAAGAGAAGAGGTGAGGTTCCTCTCCAGGTTCACCAAACCGACCTCTTGAGGCAACAAGTTTGAGAAGGGAAAGATGAGAGACCCATCAATATTAACTTACCACTGAGACCTCCTTTCCAAGCTCTTAAATATTTAATCGTCCTTGGACAGCTCTGTTGCTTCGTAGGCCGAGCCAGTGTGGATCCCTTCTACAAGACCACTCCTGTTCCTGCTCAATGAAGGCCTTGTCCGGTGGCACCACACTGCCCAAGGAACGGGCGTCTCCAAAGAATTCAGGATTTTTTTCCACCACAGGCAGCTCAAGGCTGACAGAGTCGGTTCACTGTGTCTTAGTAGAGAAGGACATAAATCCTGAATTTAGGCTGGAAACTTGAGCACGCCATGATGGCTTAATTTATCTCACTGGACACACTGTCTCATCAGCACGGCCACATTATACCTGAAGACATAATTTTCTATCAATCTAACCCTCTACGTGCTTAACATATGTGCTGAAAGGACTGGAAAACATCTAACTGTGAGCTATATTGAGCTACAAGCATTCTTTTTTCGGGAGGGGGAAAGGTGTCGTTTGAACTGTTGATGTTCTGATGGAAAGCAGAGAGGAGGAACCAGTTTTGCAGCGATGTGACGTGGCAACTGACAACAGAAACTGGAATGACACCTCTAGCAAGCCACTTCCTTGTTCCATTTAAACCCTGACATGATGTTGCTTTTTAGTTTTTCACATCAGCGTTTAGTTACACAGCATTCAACTACGCGGCCGTAACACCGCTTTCACATCTAAATCGAAGAAAAAAACAATGCGTATACGGAGTGAGGAAAGTTGGTAGAAATGCGAGAGAAAAGTAGTGAAGTTTTTATGCTGCCATTGTAAACACTATGTTTTTTTTTGGATCTGGAGCCCTGTGTGTGTCTCAGCACACTTACAAGTGTAGCAGCAGGGCCAAGCTGCATCTCATGAGCCATGCATCATGTCAAGAAAGCACTCACTGGAGCATTTCAATTTGCTTTTGTGCGTCTCCCTAGCCTTCTTCACTGCCCCAGGTAGAGAAGAATGGAGGAGTGCATCACCCAATGTGAGTGAGTGAATGAGAGAGAAGGAGGGAGGGCGTGTATGTGCGTGTGTGTGTTTGCAAAAGACACAGAAAGAGTATCAGAGGTGAGTGATGAGCTTCACAACCACTTCCTTCCAGCATTCAAACCATCACAGAAGTCTCTCTTGTTTAATCCTGTGTTCTGTGCTCTCTCTCTCTCTCTGTCGAGCTTTTTAGGCGTAATCCTGAAAAAAACCTCACAAAAATCCAGTTATGTAATTTTTTTTCTCCTAAAACTATCCACCATAGTTCGGTCCTGACCTGTTGTCACCTTAAAGCTGAACTCCAGCGATGATGTTTGATTGTTTAGTCAGTCACACATTTTGACCATGAAATTACAATTAAAACTACAAGCCCCATGATGCTATGTTATCCATTTAATAGATCGATGCTGTGTAAATTTATTATAAATGGGCTGTTTAAGAAATTACAGAAACTTCAAAAATATGAAGAGCCAGATAAATCCGCTGAGGAGACCCACACACCCATCCACCTACACCTCCTCCACAAACACACACTGACTCCCCCAGTACATTTTGCTTAAAGTCCCTGAAACCAAGCAGTATGTCTCCACTGGAACACAATCCAGCCCCGGTTAGGTGGTGATAAAGTGATTTAAAACAGCACCGTGTAAGCAGAATATTATTAAAATGCTCATGATATTAAATCCAATTGAGTTAGTCCGGCTGCAAATGATGATTATTTTTCCTCTGTTAATATTTTTGTCTGAAAAAAAACTGGAAGAAAAAAGTGAGAACTGCCCCAAGGCCACATGTTTGTATGTCTTGTTTTGTCTGATTAACAGTAACAAAATATTAAGGTATTCAATTTACTAAGACACAATATGAAAAATAAGAGCAACTGTGTGCAATTATATCTGTTTACAATAATATAAAAACAGACAAAAGCATAAAGTTCTCACATTGGAGTAAATGAAACTGGTTTTCTCACTTAAAAAAATGAATGAAATGATAAATCAACAGTCAAATCCATTTTCTGTCTATCAAACCATTGATTGGACCCAAGAGCCCTGTGTTTTTACATGTTTAAGTCACATTAGTGGTGTATATTACCAGATAATTTTCTAAACAATCAAATTACAACAAAATAATTGCCACTCTGATAAACTTTGGGGGCCTCTTGAGAGTCTAGGACCCCTGGGTCAGTTGCACACTTTGCCCTGTCAGTAATCCAGCCTTGCTTGACTATAAACACAAACTACTGGAAATACCATCTCACCCACAGCAAAAGCAAACATCCCTGACCCGCATGACCTTAGCTGGTTGAGCTGAAGTGAAAACCTGTGCAGAGACAGATTAGCTTCTGGTGTAGCTTGAATAAGCTTCACAATTGAGAAAAGAGTCAAAAATGTGTTGGAGACTCGCAGAAGTTACTACAGGAAGTCAAATCTCAAAGAAACACAGGCACACGGTGTCAGTATCGCCGAAACAATCAGAGAGCTTTCTCCACAAAAGAAACACCCCAATCACTGGGCTCATTTGCAGAACATCCACTAAACTACATCCACTGCACCCGCCCGCGAGACAAATTTGTCGACCGCAGCAGATTCCTGTCCGGCCTGTCCTCTATCAGCTCCCTCCTTGAGAACCTGTTTGCCCTGCTGCCATGCCAGAGAGAAGGAGCATCGCCACCATTTTGATTGCTCTTCTCAGCCCCAGCATTGTCGCAGCACAGTGTGTCAAGCTCACAGTCTCCTTGTCAGCAAGATTTCACACAGTGGCCAGGGGAACTGCAGAGCGTAGCACAGCCACACACACACACAGACAGAGAAACAGAGAGGAGCACACTACAGCTTGCAAACACACCTCCTTCACTCTCCTGACAGGCTGGTCAACAAACACCTTAAGGATATAATGTGTGAAAAGTCACCAGGTGGATACAGAGTGCATTACAACATAGAACTAGTTAATAGATAACCAACAAGATAATCTATTAAATAACTTTTTAAGTACTTGAAACGGCAAGTAAGCCTGCAAAAACAGGCACGTGCGCAGCCAAATAAACAGAAGTGGGTCCACTAGTCATTTGATAAATAATGACTACGTACATAATGAGTCAAAATATCAAAGATAACACTTTGCTCTTCGAAATTCAAAGCCGTCACAGAGTGTGCAGACAAACAAGACAGAGAAAGAAACTCGTCTGAGAATCATCTTGAGAACTTCCTTAAAGAAACTATCTGCAACAGTCCCACAGAAGTGTGTGTGTGTGTGTGTGCACGTGTGTCTGTGCATGCTGAGACCACTTTGTTGAACATTAACTACCTGCATGACCACCCCCCCCCTCCTCCACAAAAAAACCACGGCATCATTCAGCATTTAAATTCCTCTCTCATTCATGTGTCCGCTCAGCCATCATTACAAACACAGCACTGTCCAAAAAGTGTCACCTGCAATATATAAGAATAGATAAAAATCACATAGATTCACAAGACAAATGCTGTTTTTTTCACTGTGTAAATATCCAAATAAAAAAGCAGCAAGTTGATTCAAGTTAACCTTGAAAGCCCGACTAAAGGAACCTAACCTCACTTTGCAGAGTTCTTCTGCTTCCTCTAGATGACTAAACTTCCGAGCTGAAAACGCAGAAAAAAAAGGCAACAGAAGAGGAAGCAGCAGCAGCAGCAGAAGAAGAAGAAGAAGAAGAAGAAGAAGAAGAAGAAGAAGAAGAAGAAGAAGAAGGAGGAGGTGGTGGAGGAGAAGAAGAAGGAAGAGGAGGAGGAGGAGGAGGAGGAGGAGGTTGTGGCCGATTATTTTCTTGAACACAACCTTTGTTCTGGCGTGAGATCCTGTCTGTCTGACTCCAGGGCTCTCCTTGGAGACTCATCTGCTTTCCTCCATTTTATGGTGAAGCCCTTACACTAGTATGACATACCTGACTTGAGACCAGTGACAGCAAACAAGGCATCCAAACAGTGCAGGGTTAAACAATGTAGCCACACTAAAAAGCACCAAAAACATGAGAACAATAATAATAATTTTAAAAAAATAAATAAATATAAAAATAAAGCACATCAAGTCCACGCTGCGCTTACATTCATTTCACCACCAAGAGATATCTACCACCAACCCTGTGGAGAACCGACTCCAAATCGCCACCAGATAAGGTTTCTTTAAAAAAAAAAAGAAGAAGAAGAAGCTGTGGAGAGGGGGTGTGTGTGGAGAGGTGGTGGTGGTGAGAAGGGGGGGGCTGGGGGGGGTTGCACATATAGCTTCCACACACTGGACATGGCTTTCATAGTGTGTATGTGACTGGACCCAGCGGCTATGCCAGCTCCTCTGTGTCGCTAATGGAGGCTGGTTGGGAGAGGAGAGCAATCCGTGCAATGGCTTCTCCATGAAGCTAACGCGCAACAACACGCACGGCCGGAGAGAGCAGAGGAGGGGGGACGCACAACAGACCGGGGCCAAAAAAGCAATTCCCCTGACCAGACATGTCAGAATAACAAAACACTCCTCCGCTCCGGTGCTGCCGAAACACGCGAGGCGACCCCTCTTCTCTTTTATACATACACCACCGCGTCCATTTCCTTGTGTCACTTTGACAACAAACCGACAGGCGACATAGCGAGGAAGCGAGGTAGGTTGGTTAGGATATTAACTGGGAAGCGAGAAGACCCACTTGACTTTGGCTGCATGGGTGCCAGCCGGAGCGCCCACCCGACTAAAAAATCTCGCCCCGGCTTCCTCTCCCAAGTCGGCTGGACCTGGACTATAAAAAAAAGGAGAAACGGTGGAGGGGGGTCAGCTCTTTCCAGGTCATTCACGAGGCGCTCTCCAAATTATATCCCATGATCTACCATACCGACGTTCTCGCAGACCTTGAAAGCCCAAAGCCGAAATCTTGGCGAAACTGGAAATATAGTGCAAGAGTGAGGGGAAAAAAACTCACTGGTACAATCTTCTCCTCAAGCGATCCTCCCAAAAGTTGTCCTCGTATTTCATGCGTGCGCCCGGTCGGTCTAATGGATGATCGCCATCTTTCCTGCTTCTCCTTTGCTGCAGCTGCAGATGACCTGAGATCCGTCTGTCTCTGAATAATGAGCAACCACACAGACAAGGAAGACAATCTGCAAAGCAGGCTACACAAAGAAGTTTGGGAGACTAGCAAGCACCAGAGGGTGCACAAGAGTTTACGATGAGACGAGGGAGCATCAGCAGGATGGACAACGTCTATGTCTGAGAAGCTCATCCTTCATCTAGACTGAAGTCAGATAGCCCCGCAAAGCCTTATCAGCGGCTCAGACCACCACCAGATACACGCAGGGCTCTGTGAATTTTATATAGGCTTTCCATACTGTGTCTGCCACGTCATGGGGTTATCTGCAGTTCACTTTGGTGGTGATGATGCTGCTTCACACTTCAACCAGACAGACAACATAGATAGATAGATAGATAGATAGATAGATAGATAGATAGATAGATAGATCAATTTATATAAATAAAAAATGAAAAATAATATTAAATATATCATGATACATTCATAATAAAACATATGTGTAAAAGTCCCCAGCCCCATTCAATGATCACCCCCCCCCCAAAGATTTATCATGTTTATTCAAATAAAATTTTTAATGTTGCAGTGTGCTGTCGTTACTGTAAAGTATACATGATGCTGCTGCTGCTGCTGCAGGCTGCTGCTCTGTCCACCAGCTGCTAACAAAAGAGGGAGACCAAGACAAAAGGTGCAGGGTCCTTGCTCAGATGTATGTCAGTGTAAAGGACGGGTGGAAGGAGTAAGGTGGGTGGGTGGATGGAGAGGGGGGGTTGAGCGTCAGGAAAAAAGGGGCACGCATGGGCGGGTGGGTGCTGAGAGGAAGAGTCTACCTTGCATGATTGAATGACTATAATGTCATCTGAGAACGTTAATCTGCCTCAGTGGGTTTTGTTGAAAAGAGTTGGTGATGCTTATTAGGATGAATGCTACACTACCGATATCTGACGTATGCGTGTAAAACATATGTGATCATGTAGGTGACATTATTCGATAGGAGAAATATTCTTATGTCAAGAGTGCTCACTTTCATACACTCAAACTATCTTAAGAAAAGGCACTTTTTTCCCTCACTGACCTCAGTTCATCTTTCATTCTCAGCTGAATGAATCATTCATACAATATAAAGTTCACATTAAAGCTCGATTACGTCAAAAGTTATCTACTCTCGGGTCTATTTTTTGTTCTTGCATAATTATAGGCAAAGATTATTAGTATTAAACACAGTCTAATATGTGACATTATATTTATCTTAATGCCAGCATGTTTATTTTTAATACCTGTTCATAGTAACTACCGCCCTGTGTGTGTATGTGTGAGGGAGTACTTTGAGGTTTTCTTTTGTCTTTTGCAGACAGTAGATGGCAATAACATCTGCCCTGATTTTAACAAGAGCATGTAAAATGTCCTGCAGCTTTTCAAAGTTGTTTGCATCCCTGAAAGTTTTTTTTTTTTTACCCTAAAATCCCATCTGTGACATTCAAACACCTGAAAAACATCAGCCACAAATCTTATGAGCTCGCTTGCTAGTGATTGTTTGCTGATTTACAGGCAGAGACACAGAGAGGAATTAAATTTGTGTAAGATACAGACGTAGTTAATCATGTTTGACAAGTGTTGGTGTTGCCTCTTGCGAGGGTTCAGATATGAATTATGGATTATGGGGATACATTTTTTTCCCTTCTTTTTTTTGCGGAATTTAATAGAAAGCTTCGAGATAAGAAATTATATTCAGTCAGTCTTTGTATCACCAACGTGCATGCTGTGTCACCAGTGCTAATACTGGGTTGGTTTCTGCACAATGCTTTTAAACAGTGTGATGCAAACAGTGTCTAAAATATGTGACACCTTTGGGATCTGAATCATGTGAAAATATGAAATATATAATGTGCTGTTAGGCATAAGGTGACAGATGGAAACAGGAATGAGTCTTTTTTTAAATGCAGGTCCGTAGTGCCAGTTCTTCTGTTGCAGTGACGTACATAGCCCCATGTATTTCCCAAACACTGTGGCAAACGATCACTTGGCCCAAAATTGACTTCCTCCTCCTTCAGGGTTACCTCTGATGCCCTTTTTTTCATTCATGATTTTTTTTTTTTTGTACTCAAAAAATATAAAACCACACAAAAATACTTGTCGTATTTACGCCAAAAATATTTTTGATGTCTCAACAGATCTTCTCTAGGAAAGTCTCTGGAGGAACGACATGTGAAATACAGACACCCATGCAGACACACACACACACACACACACACTGTGTTGACAGTGCGTCCTGTGGGTGCCAGGTAGCAGCCGGGGTTTATCATGCTGCTTGGACATATGGCTGCTGCGGCAAATCTGATTAATATGGGATGGCCAGGAGTCCAGCGTACAGCAGAGGACAGACTGCACCAGGACATCCCCACTGGTCCGGCCTCCCCCGCACACCGTGTCAGGCCTCCATCCAGCACGGCTAAAAACAGACCAGTCGTCAGGGATTCAGATGGTCTAAGCGGTGGGAGAGCGGGATGAGTGGGAGGGCGCTGTACAGATTTAGAAGGTGGCCAATGATTTTTTGGATACATTAATATTAATGTATTACCATTTTCACTGGGAAAATATTATTGCTACTTCAAAACAAGCATCTTCAGTTAGATTTTTTTTTTTAGGTTTCTGCAAATAAAAATGATAAGATGTGAGAGGTGAATCAAAAACGTGACTTTTCCCATACTCTTGTATGATGTGTGAGAACTCAAATGCACCATCTTGAAATATTCCCAAGACTGGAATTGAGACACAGCAGAGTCCTGTATGGGTCAGCAAACATTACTAGAGGTCTACTGTGTGCCAATGGAGAGGCGGCAAAGGGAGATACGAGAAGATAAAATGATCGCTGCCCTGATAGTATCTTCAACTACAAGTCTGGTGAGTTCTTTTTTTTAACCTCGACATCTTGCCCCATAAAACACAGACAACCCCATACAGTCACACACAATGAACACACACACATATATATATATATCTAAATATATACATATGAACTGTATGTGTCCCTTCAATTATGTTTCTATATTATATAAGACAGACCCAATGAAGGGCTTCTTCCAGTTAGACAGGTTTTGACATGTCTGAATAATTGAAATGGATTTTTCTGAGATTATGATGAAAGAAATGGCAATACACCTTATTGTTTCTTTCATCAATATCTACACCATCTCCCCAGAATAGCTTTTTCTACTGCAGCTACTACATGAGAGATCACTTGAATTACAAAACACAAGAATAACAATGTGCATAAAAAACAGCGCTGCCTGCCAGGACTTCTAGACAGAGATGGTACATACAGAAAATTGTGGTAGCATGTTCCTAAATGGAGAAATGATCATGAATTATTAATGCTTCAATTACTATTTCATTTGGATAAGCCCTTTAACTTGTCAGCACCGTTTCCTAAATGTCTCCATGTTTTCAGGATTACCAGTTGCAGACAAACTTGGATCTGGCCTGGTGTGTGAGCATTTGCATGTTTGCTTGTTTTTCTTGTGTTCACATGGCTTTCCTCTGTGTGTGTTCAACCGTCACCCAACAGCTCAAAAATGCAAATCAGGTAAATTTGAAGCCCTAAGTTGCCCGGAGGAATGTATGAGTTTGTCCATGTTTACCCTGCAGACTGGTGACTTGTATAGTGTGTTTCCCTGCCACCTTCTCAGAGCTTGCTGGGTCCAGCTTACCTCCACCCTGAATCTGTAAGATGTTCACCTAAAGGTAATGACACGACTTTTGAGCCATATCTCAGGTGTCGAGAAGAAAAGTAAAGAAAAAGAAAAAGAAACAGGCATTTAGGTGTCTCAGAAGTTTTATTTAGCAAGATTTTTGTACTGCATCTGGTTGCAAGTGAAATTTCCTTCCAAATCAAAAGAGAACAAACAGTACAATCATTACAGCGCACTAACAGTACATTTCAAAATAGCACAAGGAACAATACATATACCTGCTGTGTAATCTGGATGCAATTTTCAAGCAGTCTAAATTTAAAATGCTTTTTTTGAATGGGAGCACTTTATATATTTTGTGGAACAACAATTTGTGATAGCAGACAAAGCAAAGAGGCAGAGAGAGAGCATTTCATTTTTGCCTTTATGATTTAAAAACACCACTGTTTCCCTTAAAATATGAATACTCAAAATGTTCCTAATCATCATGTTTATAGAGCATCTTTAGTTATTAAGAGCAGATTATCAGAAGACAACTGAAAACATTTTATGGCATTACGGTTCCTTTCCACTGACCTTCAGTGAAATAGAAATTAACTAGACAAAATATGTGTTTTCACTCAATTTTCAATCAGCAGCTAACAAATGAAAAGCTATTCATTCACATACACACAAAGGTAGGAAACACAAATGTTTCATAGTCTTGTACATACTGTTTGGGAGAAACTCCCTGATGTGAAAGAGATTGACCAAACATGACAGAACCAGCATGGCTTACGCTGCTGCCCAGTGATTTGCATAACCTTTTCACAGCTCATTTGACTATCATATTCTAATCTGTAGACGGTGTCGCTGGATGTATCACCTTTCTACAGGGCTGAGGGATTGCTCTGCCACTCGTGTTTATCCCTCGCCTCCCTCATGGCTGACTGGCTCTTGTGCTGGTGGTACTGTTGGTGTGTAGGAGCAATCTGTACACTTGGACTGCTCGCAGTCCATTTGGGTATGTCTAAATGTGCTGCTTTTTATTTTTCTCTGATCATCAACAAGTGATATTGTAAATTTAGTATCAAATTAAATATATCAGCAATAGCTAATGTTAGTGCTATCTCACAAATACAAATCCATATTATGCTTGAATATACTAATATTAATGTTAGCAAAAATACAGTCTACAGTCACGCTGGCAGCTCTATGAGACTGTAAGTTTGAGCCAACGTGAGCATGTTTAAGTATTTTAGCTGTTTACCATGTTCACAATCTTTGTTTAGCACATTTCTATGGACACCATGTCTGTGACGTCACCCATAGGTTTCAGAAGAGCTGTTGTGAAGCTCAGAGTGTGGTGTGTGGCTAAGGCAGCCACAATTTTGGCTGCCCTACCTCTGCTGCCTCCTGGCTAATCTAAAAATCAGCAAAGATGTGGATCATCAGAGGATCTGAGGTGCGCTGAATGATGCCGGGGTGCTGAAATAAGCAACTGCAACAGCACTACCTGTCAATCAAAGGGGCCACATTGTTAGTTATGCATCACTTTAAGCCTTAAATTTAAGCCTAAAATTAAATTTGAAAAGGTGTGTTAAATAGAAATTCAGACTAAGTCAGGCTGTAAACATGTTTATTTCTGCTGTGAAGTTGGGCATTTTAACATGGGGGCTTACAGAAATTGACTTGTTCTGCTGCCAGGCTCAAGTGGCTGTTCAAGGAACTGCAGTTTTTGGCACTTCTGCATTGGCTTGTTTGAGCACTTGTGGTCTACCGATGATCTAAGGCAGAAGATAAGACTGACAAGAATATTATTAGTTTTGTAGATAAACAAAATTGCTGTTGACGTATTTCCGTTACCACCACAAATGTCACAATGCCTCGAGGACTTTACGAGGAACTGCAGTTTAATGTGCCTACCATTAATGCTCAGCTACACCTTACTTACTTCCAGTCAACGAAGAACCACTGAGTTAAGACATTTAAACAAAAGAGAAAGTAATCCCCACAAGGGCATCACATAACTGGGGAGATTCTCAGTTTTCTTCTTTTATTTTCACTAAAACTGCTAAAAAAAAACAAACATGCAAAACATATTTGTGTGATTTGTTGTGAATTGTGTGAGGAAAGGATTTTTCCTCAGACTATAATCATACCATCAACCATCTATAATTTTAAAACTCTTAAAACTGATTCATTCTGTGGGAACCATGAACCATGCATTTTTTATGGCATTGCAGCATACAGCTATACCACAGTGTTTACGTCCTTTATCTGTTGGTTATCTACAGTTGAAAATAGATGATGCGACATGTAAATATCCTGTTCTCTGCAGAATATTGAATTGAAGTGCTTTGGCATATGTTTCTTCACAGTAACAGTGCGCACATGTGTCCACTGGCGGATAATTTCACATTGTGGGGGATTTTATTACTTTCAAGTCCTCATTCTCTGACCTCAGTGAAGTGATTGCCTCTGATAATGCCATTAACCACTGCCCTGCAATCCTCTAGGGCGCCGTCAAGAGACCGAGAATAGAAAATACTTTTATTTCTGTGAGAGGTGTGGAGGTTTCTTGCTCCTGATTTATCAAAGGGCAAAAATTGACCACATTTTATTTGCTTCTAACTAACTGAATCATACATCGATTGATCCTCACTTGCTAAGGGTTTCATTTATATGCAGTGACTGAGGCACAGAAAGATGGTCCAATGAATGGGCAGTAACAAATGGCACTCGTTAAAAAATGGTAAGGCCTTCTTTTCTTTTTATTGTCAGAAACATCAATAGAATAGGGTGAAATAATCATCATAGAATTGTGTATAATTGAAATATAATAGAAACAAGTGATGTTGAGACAAGTTTTCTCAAGCTGTAATTTATTATTGAATAATGTGATATTTCTTCTTTATTAATATAGGATTTTCACCACGCAAAAAATGTGGCAACAGCTTCTTTGCAGCCATTAATCCAATTTAAATGTTTTAAACATTTTCATCCATGCTAGCAGCAACTAGGTATGTCAACAACCATTAAATCAGTTAACCACTAAGAATATTTTTGGCCATGTTACACATGCAGGTCTATAGATAAATTTGCATAAACACACTCCGCTCATGGTTTTGCTAGCTAGAAATCTGAGGTGAAAGATGAGGCATGCCAAACGTAGGCTGATGTGTGACGCTAATTTTCAGTTTAGTTTGGTACTAGCACTATGCTATATATATATACTATGCTTGTTTTTAATGTGGTACACATTAAAAACAAGCACCCATCAAACCAAAGGAGACCAAAGTTAAGTCAAAGCCAAAGTTGAGTCAAGCCAAGTCTCGGGCAGACGAGCTAGCTTTGAGCTAGTACCTCAGCTTTCACCACTGACAGTGTTAAGACTGGACGACGTATGCGTGATGTCACCCGTAGGTTTCCAAAGAGCCATTTTGAAGCTCAAAATCTGTGGCTCCAGTCACCGCCATCCTGCCTCTTCCACCTAATGACTGATCTAAAAATCGGCAAAGACCTTGATCAATGGCAAACCTGAGGCAAGCTGAATGACGCCAGATTGCTTAAACAAGCCATGTGTAATGGCACTCACCTAGTAATCATTAATGAATTCATGAGGCATCAGAAGGTAAAAATCTCAAAAATGAATGACATTCCTACCAGCCTCTGCTCTACTTTGTTTTAGTGCTAATTAGCAAATGTTAGCATGCTAACACATGATGGTGAACATGGTAAACATAATGTATCAACATATCAGTGTTGCCATGGTGAGCATGTCAGCGTGATGATGTTGTAATGTGGATTCATATAAATCACTTGCATGCTGCTTGCTGCATCTTCAGAACGAAAGGTGCTATGCGTGTCAAGCTGATGATTTGTACCTCATCGCTCTGCTTCAGAACTATCTGAGTGTGTTTGCTCTGTCTCTCCCTCCATCCTATCTACGTTTCTGTCTGCAGTCAGTGTCCAAGGTGCCCAGTATTTATCCCCATATATGTAACAATAAATCTGCTCTGCCACGGGAACTAAAAAGTCCCCAGGTGAGAGCTGCGCAAGGAGGCCCTCCTATCAGGGAACAGCCAAGCATACAGTGGACAGTGGCATCTCTGGGATTAAAAACTGCTGCATCCACTGTTCCCCTGGCCCATTGACGGATGGATAAAGCCTTGGACTTCACCTTATTGAAAGAAGGAGAGAGCGCCCGGGGAGCCATGAAATCCATAGACCCTTCTTTAAATGGGTTTGTAAGAGGCTTCCGCCAAGCAAACCACGGCTGAAAGAGCCCATTAAATAAAGCCCAGCTCCTCGGCAAGAAGCTGGGGCAGATTCATCAGAGAGAAGAAGGCAAAGATAATGATAGCTCATGGCCAGATGTGAGACGTTTGCTCTGCTCGCATGTCATGTGGGACCATGTCAATAAGAACAACAACAGACAGACAAACAGCCCTTTCTCATTTTCTTCTATTGTATCTCTTTGAGGGGTTGTGTCTTGCAGAAGCAGCTGGACGGCCACGAACACGTAATGTACACACAAGTTTGTGACAGAAAACATGGAGTTAATTCGCCCCCTGGGTGGAACATTACCTTACCTAAGCAGTCTCTTTTACTAAACACCTTCACCTTATTTCATCACAGATTTTACGCCAGTGAGCTGGATATGAGTGCTGCAGAGCACCAGCTAGACCTGCTGTCATTTTTATATGTCCATCTTGTGGATTAAGAATCAGGGTGGGGACATTAGCCCACCTTCTTTCTCTCTTGGTGGTTTGGCGAGACCTTCACAGCAAGAGAAGGTGGAATGCAGCCTGGGTAGATTTGAATATCAATGTGGTCAGATAGGATGGAAAGGTGCTGGAAGGGGGGGAGGAAGGATGGCTGAGGAGGGCCTCTGGCAGGACAGTGGGCGAGATGGAAAGAAAGAGAGAGAGAGAAAGATGGAGGGAGGGACGGAGAGAGAGATTTGTCATTTGCTCTCCGTTCCACCTGCTCCCCTGTCATGCATCCTGCCGGGGGGGAAATACACCCTGATGTCTGAGGGAGACAGAGGGAAAAGGATGAGTGAGGTGGCGGGGTGGAATAAGCAAATAGAGGAGGGGAAAAGATGGACAGGAGTAAGGAGGAGACAAAGGAAGGCGAGATAGGGGGAAAAAAGAGACACAGTTATAGAAAAAAAAGAAAGAAAATATATGCATACCATTGCGTATTTGAGGTGCCAAGACCTGAAATGCAGGAGCTAACTAAAGGGGCTGGCAGGTATGCAAATAGGAGGATGTACCAGTGCGCCACCAGATTACTTTTCCTGCATTTGCTATTCATATATTTGCAAGGTGACTCACTTCAGACAAAGCAGGTGATCAAGAGCTCTTTCCTTTTCCCTCTTGCTTTATTCCCTTCCTCTCTTCCTCCACATGTGAATAGCAAGGAGAAGAGGAGAGCAAGCAAGACATGATGGATCCACAGCCTCAGCAGAAGTCATAAGCCTTGCAAATGCTGCAGCCCACAATTGCATGTCCGCAGATTTGATATGTATTCCGTCAGCAAACCCCATTTAATCCATTTTGTTGTCAGCCCCCCTTAAAAGCATCTTGACTAATACAGGGAGAGTTTAGAGTGCAGGAGAGAGACAAACAAGACACCAACATGCATAGCTAACAATCACACCTGAATCACAGAGAAACATTTGAAATGTGCATCTTTATGCTTTTTTACTTCGCTTCTGCTGACCAATTCTCTTTAAATCGCTCTCTCTTTCTCTCTCTCTCTCTCTCTCTCTCTCTCTCTCTCTCTCTCTCTCTCTCTCTCTCCTCTCTCTCTCTCTCTCTCCTGCTGCTTCTGTCCTTCAGAGATGCAGACTGCTACATTCAGGGCTGACTTTCCCAAAAGCATCTAAGCATTGACATCTCCATTGACTAATTGCGCAGTGTTTCAATTTTGACTAAAATGCTTTTGGCAACTAAAGCCCAGGTTGCAAATGAGTGTACTTGACTTTGGGAACATACTTGAAACACTGACCTGCCTCCTGCTGTTCCCTTAATGGACATCTAGTTAAACAGATCTCATCTGCCTGTGCATACAAATATAAAAAAATCCCCCAAATTATATTTATATGATGAATAATAGCCTTTCTAAAGTTGGTTTTCTACCAGAGTTGTAGTAGTTTTAGTCGGTGTTGTCTTATCTGTTTACATTATCCCAACATTAAAATACCAAAATGCTCCTATCATCAATGGGACCACTTCACTCTCTCCACATCCTCACGAGTTTCTGTCTAGGCCCGTTATTCTTTCAGCTTCTCATATTCCTTCTTGATGTTGCAGTCACTTGGGACCAGCATGTTTCCACTGCTGATTTTCTTCCTTTTCCATTACTGCGTCGACCTGCCTCTACCCATTCATCTTACCAGATCTAGAAGTCCCACAAGATCCAATCTATGCTGTTCTCAAGCCTTTGTGTTGACCGTCTCGTGGCTTTGGCTTTGGCATGATTCAGTCCACGCCCACCTTTACAGACAAGGACACAACATATTACCCATGATCTTATTGGTTGTATGATGTAAGGTTAGCCGTAAACGTTGACTTTGATATCACAATGTGACAATGATATTTGAACACAATAATATATATTTGAGCAATGTGAGACAGCTAATTCAGTTCATTTCAGCAGACACACTAACACTGCATTGGTGCTTTGAGAAAAATGCTAACACAGTGACAATAATTATGCTAATATGTTCATCATCTCGGTTTTTGCCCATTAGCATGCTAATATTTGCTTAGCACAAAATAAGGGCCAGTTAGTGTTGCAGCTACTTGGTAATAAATTAGTCCATCCAGTTTTCCATAACCGCATATTCTTATTAGGTTTGCAGTAGGCTGGAGAACATGCATGGCTGGATGATTTGAACCAGGAACCTTCTTGCTATATGGCAACACTACTAACCACTGCACCACCTTGCCACCATACACCAACGTACTGCACATTAATTAACAATTAGATCTTTTATCTTAATAGTTAAGATACTCAAAACCAAAAATGTCACCCTCGTGGTGACACTACAGGAACATTCAGGGAATCACCAAGTACATTAGCATACAACATCTTTGAAGCATGTTTATGTGTACAAAATTTCATGGCAATCCATCCAGTAGTGGCTGAAATATTTTGCAGCACAAACATTCAGTGCTCAAATACCAAGTGCGATTGTCAGAGATAGAGTCTGTTGCCAACATTTAAACGTGGTGTGTAAAGGCAGGAGCAGCCATCTCATTCGAGTCAGTAAATCCAAAACAGATATATGTCTGGAGGGATATTTATATGTATATTCAGCATATTGATCAGGATTTCACTATCCTCACCAGGCTCTCGACAAGTCTCTAAGGGCTTTGTCTTGGTGAGATCTGAGATGAATCTTTCCTCCAGTTCTATTTGATAACAGCCTTGTAAGCTCTCAGTAAACACAAGGGACAGTACTGTGGGAATAACGTTGTACATTTTCTTTTTAAAATCATGAACATTTTACCATCACATGAGAGGATACGGTACATAAAAAGGATATCTGGGATGCACCCACAGCGCTACAAGGTGCCAGAGTCTCTGCAAGGTCACACTTCATCTCTCCACCAAGGCTGTCATGCAATCATGAGAAATAAATGAAAAGCATGCAGCATCCTGAGGGGGGGTACTGCAACAAACATTGGGCTGTGGTCTTATGAAATCCCACAAAGGGAATTTTGAAACCTGTCCATTCGGTTTCATGAATCATAATATTGTCTTTAACAGTTTGTTGATATATGTTATTTTTAGGCAAAGCTGTGACAGCCCCAATATTTGTGGATTTCATTTTGGGTGATTTTTTTTTCCTTTAGGTCAAATCTCAGGAACCAAATCCAGGACTCCAGGCAACATGGTGACCCATATTTCTTTGTGCGGCCACTTCCCTTACATGACTTGTTTGTTTCACTTCACCCAGTTCTGGGCAATGCTGTTTCTCTCGATCTCCAGTGCTGCCTCTAATGTTTCAAAATGTTTTAGCATCAAACATTTGATAATAAAAGTAAAATACACTGTGCATGAAATATGCATGTTGCCTTCTGGTGTCTTCCCAGAAAGACAAGATATATATATAAAAATAAAATAAAAGAAGTGTTCATATATAAGATGTGGAATGGGAAAATAAGTGAAGAAGAGGGGTAAATATCATGGATGTTTATCACAGTTAATTGGTGTTAATTGAGGCAATTGCTCTCAAAAATCAAACGGCTTGAATGGATATTTGAATATTCCAATTTACTTTTTTTTACCTGCAGGATAATTATCTGGCTCTCTGCTAAGCTGGGGAATAACCAGCGACAAAATCACAGTCCGTGAAAGGACACTTTATGTTGTCTTTTTCCTTCATTCCATGTACCCAGTTCTAGTAAGGTCATAGTTGTCAATAAAAAGATATGGAAGCAGGTATGAAATATTAAAGCCAGGGCGTAACTCCAGAAAGCACAGAAGAAGTTGTCGGCATTTAATTTCACTTCTTTGTTGAGATTTCTTCCTGAGACAGTTGGCGGCGTCAGCAGATTCTCACTGCTGGCACGAAATTCATGGGACAAGTGTCCATGTCAGCACTTTCTCCCCCCTCAGCCGGTGTATAAAAGGACATCACACTTGTCAGCTGCAGTAAGCCAAAATTATAAGGACAAATAAAATGGTGTGTCTGTGAGCAGGGCTTTTCAAAAAAGGATGTCCTTTTGACTGAACGATATGATAACTTGTATAGGGTTCTCACATAGGCTGACAGATCGTGTAGCTCCCTTGGTCTTTGTGTGTGTGGTGTGTGTGTGTGCTGGCTCGTTCTGGTTGCATGCATTTGTGTGGATTCTGCTTAAAGAAAATACTTATTATTTAGGGAACATCTTGAAGTTGAACTAGTCTGCTCACGTTTTGTGTGAAGAAATACGGCTTAAACTATACTGCAGATATTGTGTTTTTTATATTTTTCATAGGAGCATAATACTCTTAGTCATATCAAAATTTGACGATATATGTTATACACTTTACACCACAGCTTATGAATGTAGATACAAGATTCCTTTTTTGACAAGCCCAAATAGCATTTTCTGTTGTTTGTGATTTAATCCTTTATTGTCTGTATATACATATATGTATAAATGATTTTTCAATTCAATTTGACCCTAACCTAAGGCGACGACACCCTTCACACACAGTGCTATTTTGTGAGTGTGAGGTGAATCAAGTTAGGAATTAGTAGCAGGTAGGTGTGGATTAAGGTTCTGCTCATTAGCCAGAGGTAGCAGGGCTATAATCCACATCCTCCCTCACAGCATCTATCCACACACTCACACAGGCTGATATACAGCATACACACAGAAATAAACACCCTGCTCAATCCATTAAAAAAAAGTACAATCATTACATTACATTCATTAATTTTGCATGGCCAAATGGCAGGCGGCTCTCTTTCAGGTTTTACACATGGAGCTGCTGATGTAACTGGGTGGAAATGACAGGAAGGTTGCAGCAGGTATATAGGTTGAGATTTTTATCTGAGAAAACTGTGAGGACGGTTGTAATGTTGCAGCGCCTGAATCTGGATTATGGCTGTGGTGTTTTTTGGGTGTTTTTTTTTTTTTTCTTCTGAGTCAGTGAGATGGAGCTGAAGCAGAGGTCTGCAAAAGTCTAATCCTCCCCAGTTCTGTCAAAATCCTCACAGGGCGTCATTATGAAGTTATTGATCTGACAACTGGCCGTGCTGAATGTCACAGCAAAGATAGATGTAATTTTCTTGGTATTTGCAGGTATCAGAATTGCACGCACTGCAGTGTTGCGGAAAGAAAAATGAGTCAGGAGGTGTAATGATATGGTATAATGATAGAAAAGTGGGAAATGATGTTATATAGGACATGGCACTTCCTGTGAGAGGAGGTATTGGCAAAGGGTAAAACCAGGGTGCAATCCATGAGCAGTGATCAGTGTTTATTGTTTAGTCTTTGTAAGAGTGCATGTATATGATATGACTTATTTTAAGATTATTGTAGATCACCAATGATTGTTCTTTACTTTCAAGCCTCACCTTCGCATGACAGTATTACTCATTCTTCTTCAGACAGCAGTGATATTCAGCTTAAGGCTTGTGGGCCAAGTAGCATGCTCCAATCATTTTTTAGATTTACAAACATATTTTTACACTCTTTTATGCTGATCTGTCACAATGATGGATTATTTTTACACCCCAAACCTGTCAGGCTCATTCATTGCCATTTAATTCCATCGAAAATCATTCCAGAGACATCTAATTTAAAATCAATCAATGAATCTACCAGCAAAGCTGCAAAACATGCTCTTCATGTGACTTTGTTTACTTATATGAATATACATTAACGAAAAGAGATGAACTCAGCAGTTTTTAATTAAAATACACATAGAAAGGCCACATTAAAGTCTAATTA